>OX421445.1:53162941-53190441 GCA_949126865.1 Montipora capitata
GAAGACAAGGCCTTCCACTCCGAAAGTTGAGAAAAAGATTGCTTCTTTGGCCAACTAAAAGAAACATAAATGCTATCTCGCCACAAAAGTGCATGCAGTGGTACAACCACATGCAAACCTATCTTCCAGGATGCTTAAATAGGGAAGAAATTCAAGGATAAATACACTTCTTTCCTGATAATATTTGTTGTGCACTAATGAATGTCCAAAAAAACGTTATTGTATCTGTGAATTTTTGATTGACTGCACAAAGACGCTAATGAATCTACATAAACGTGCATATTAATGATTGTCAAATTCTAAGCTAAATACCTTAATGAACGTTCCATCGCACTCTTGAAACTCTGTTCGTGTTATTGCATGCCTGTTCGCTTTAATGACAATGTGTTTTCGCTTAAATGAATATCCCTTTGCGGTTAACGAACAGCAAAAGTGTATTAGGCTTTTATCGCCATTTGCTATTCTCGGGTTTCACATGACGTCACGGCCGCCATGTTGGTGTCCCCAAACAAAGAAACGGCGGCCATGTTGGTGTCCCGACCCAATCCTGTGGGAATTGAATTCTATTGTTATGCAAACGTTCTCTTGTGTTTTCGTTGAAAAACATGGCTGTGGATCACGTGAGTGAAACCCAAGAATAAGAGCACTAGGTTTCTATCGAGGATGTGCTGCTTATGCCGTTTTCCCGGTCTCGTACCCAGACGTCTCTCAAATCATCGTTATTTAAAGATTTGCGTTCAAGAAGGGCCTGCGGAGAAGGCAACGTTTCATACCAACCTGTTTTTACAAGTTATGATCGAAACTAAAAGCAAAGAACGCACATCAAACAAAAAATGGAAAAACAATAGAAGTAAAGAATGACAGTCAAAGTGGTACTATGATCAAAAAATCATTTCCTTTGTTTCTTCAGATTTTGAAAGCGTGTTCGCTTAACACCTAACTGGCAAAATTTTGAGTTTTATCCAAAGGCTGTTAATTTTGAGTGTAAGTTTTGGATTTCACGGTCCGCCATTACTCACGTTCAAAACTGACCGATTGGACCTCAGAGGGTTGGATCTAGAGAAAATGACGTCATTTACACACTACCTTAAAATTTCAGCGTGTAAACACAATTCATTACATATGCAAAGCACAGGTTTAAAAGTCTGAAAGCCCGAAACTCCCGTGCTTCATATTAATTCAGCCGCGTACACACGAATTGCATTCTCAAACTCTCCTCGACCCAGCTCTCTCAAGATTTTAAAATTAGTAATGGCGGACCAATAAATAAGAAAATTCCAGTTAAAATAAACAGGTGTCTTTTCAAAATCAGAACTTAAAACTTGGGTAAGTTAGTGTTTAGTTAACATAGTTTTGAAATCCAAAGAAAAAATAGAATTGTTTTTTTAGTCGCAGTACCACTTTAAGTTTCCGACTAGTGGAACTTTAATTTCGCATGCGCTTTGATAGCTATGAAAAAGTCGAACCGTTAACCTTTTAACAATTTGCTATGCTCGTTTTGCGAAAGATAAATTTGCCACTTACCACATATTATGAGAAAATTGTAGGACTCCATTTGTTCTTGTTCTAGTAAAAGGAGATCGTACTTTTCCTAAGTCTAACTATTTTTAAGGGGCGAAACTTTTACCATCCCAACCGTTTTGAGTGAAATAATGTTTACAACCTTAGCCCACTATGAAGAAGGGGATACGCCCTTTTTCTCAAAGCAATAACATCTTCTTTGTTTTGAATCTACAAACAATTTGCCCATCCATAAAGTGAGGAATGTCGCCTGCAATAGTTCAGCAGGAAATCCGCAAGGAGATCCTTTCACAGCTCAAACTGGTTATTGATGTAAAATTGTGGTTCATTTCCAGGCAATTGCTTTCTCTAAGAACAAATATTCATCGAAGTAGGTGTGAATGGTGGTGAATAGTTAATTGATTTGCGGATGTGGCGAGGTGAATACTGACCACTAAATTACAACCAAAATGAAGTGAATTTCTGTTTCAGGAATTAATATAGAAGCAAAATAACGACTCGCAAAATTACTTACCAACATTATTTCTACTTCGGGTTTGCCATTTTGATTTGCTTCGGATGCTCAGAGTTGAACAGTTCGCGCTAATCACTTTTGACCATATTCATTTATTTTCTACAATTTTTATAATTTTGGGATGATATTTTGAATGACGCATGCGTGGACACAAACAACAAACGCAGGCTTAATTTGCGGTACCCTTCCACCAAAATTGTTGTTATTCTCCCTACAAAAGTTACAAATAATAAAGAAGCTACTGACTTTAAGTGAATGTGTTACATGGTAATGCTAATACTTTCGTTTGAAGTGTAATTATTTAATTTCATAAATTATTAGGCAAAGATGACCGAGAGCTCTACACCACTCGAATTGAGAAGATCCGACAGCGGCATAATCTAACGGTGTTTTACCAGGACGTGACCCGACAAGAAAAAGATCTAATTGTCAAAGCTATGGGCTTAACACAAGGACATTGGTTCAAGTGTCCTAAAGGTACGTATGCACAGTTTTAAGGAGAATAACATGATAATATTTTATTCTATTTTATTTTTTCCAGTTCCAAATTACATTACAATTTTACAAGAAAATTATGTGATGTGACTTTGAGGTTAGCTTAAGCATTATGATAGTTAATATAGGGGAATGGTTATAAAATCCGACAAATTTCTTTGTTGTAGGTTTTTGTTCTCTTTTTTGGACTTGACCGTGCACAAAACACAATAGTTGTTTACTCCGTACTGAGGAACTAACCAATAGAAACGTGTTGGTTATATACGTAATTCATGCGTAGTGTATGAGCGCAAAACAAAAGATTGTGCACGGTGGTGGACTTTCCAACCTAAATCTTGGCATCTTTGTTTCCTCCTTTGATGTTTACCTAGCTTCAAAACCAGTCCCCTCTATTAACTGTGGCTTAAGACAGAAAACAAGAATCCTTAAACGGGTCACGTAGTAATATCATGGATAGTTTTAAGTCACTGGTTGCACAACTATGTATGCAAAAGAAAATAATAATATTAACTTCTTACTAACCGCGCGCGAGGGCCGTACTGGGGAATATTGGCCCGAGGTCGTGGCAGTACGGACCGAGCACAGCGAGGTCCGTACAAAAACGACCGAGGGCCAATATTCCCCAGTAAGGCTCGAGCTAGCTCGGTTAGTAAGTAGTTTATTATATGGCTTTTTAATTACCTTTTGCTTTGTTTTTGCAATCCCGTAATCGGCCCGTGGGCATTACGGGAGAATAATGCCCTACAATTCAGTCACAATTAGCCAATCAGAGCGCGCGTTATATCGGCTACAAACACAAGCCATATAATAAATAGATTTAGCCAAGCCTAAAAGCGTTTTTAACCCCAGAAAGCAATATAGTGCTTATGGATTATGCTTCTGCATTAAGTACCAAATTAATCGTCATTAGTGTGTACAGTTTACAATGATCAAACAAATCAAACATCTCTGAGCTGACAGCAGTAAACAAACAAGCCTTGCAAACAATAGCTAACAATTTTAATCAACAACTAAAACTGAAGTTACATACACAGTAATCTCTTTCACAACATTTTCCGTTTGACTGACAATCTTTACTCTCTCTCTCTTCAGTTCAGAACAACAGCAAAAATCTTTACTAATTAAAAGTCAAACTTAAGTGTAGTAAAATCGCTTACTCGACTGCAATTTCATAGTCAAACAAAGCAACTCACAACTGGACACACATTTCACACAAAAAGCCTATAAATGTGATTGTTGAATTATGTCAGAATCTCTGTTATCACGGAATTGCAAACTTTTTCAGGCATATATGCCTATTATTAAAGAAGGAAAAAATTAAGCTTACCTGAAAGTGCTTTTTCTCTCGCTCTATTTCTCTCAGCCTTAGGTTGATTTTCATTGAATTTTTCTCTTCTTCTCCTTCCTCGGCTTCTCTCGAGGATTTCTTCGATTAAATTTCTCAAATTTCGTGGCCTCTTTTCTCGTGCTCTTTCCTGCTCTTTATCCCGTTGCTCGTCACTAATATGATTTCCCGCCAGAAAAACACGGGTTGCCAAAGCAACGCTGCTACAGGATTTCCCTCGAAGTAAAATTGCCCTAACACTCCCGTCCCCAGAGGCTGTCCTGGCTCCCCACCTTCACCCCGACAGTCTCTGTATGGGTGGACGGACGTACGGACGTGCGTGACGTCATAACCAAAATTTCTCGCACGGAGAGATTTCCCAAAAAATCTTACCCATGGTACTCCGCTGGCTCGCTTCGCGCGCCTGAGCTCCGCTATTAACTACAAGTTAAAATTTGTTCGAATTAAATTTATTGCCCCCACAGGGATTCGGCCCAGAGGCCGAAACCCGAAGAGATATAACTGGATCCTCCGCGTATGTACAGAATAACAAATGACGGATTGTTGGCTTGATAGTGAAAAAAGTCTCGATGTTTCATAAGTGCGGCGCGCAAAGGATCAACAAACTGCCCTCAGTTACCTTAAATCGAAAGATTACCCAGCCATTGAGGTTCACATTGCAACCAGGCATGACTTGACGCTACTTTACCTTGAAGAGTAATTTGTGGCAAATTGAATGATCTACAAGGCTTTATTGAAGTCCAAGTACCGGATGTCATTGCTATTCAAGAAACAAAGATTGATTCAGATGTGACAACTGCACGCTGAACTCTTTCCCCATGAATTGGGCTTCTCCATTTTCAGGAAGAACAGGTCTCTCAGTGGAGGGGTGTTCTACTTGCAATAAAATCTGCCTTGGACCCTATTCCTTGTCCTGACCTGGAAAACTTTGCATCTGAGAGTGTATGGGCTAAGATATTCTTAAAGGGACAACCACAGTACTTTTGCAGTTTCTACCGTCCCCCGCAGCAACCTATTGATGAAATTCAAAGTCTACGAAAGCAGCTCGACCTTATTAATAAATCTCACCCACCTGTTAACCAGCCTGGATTTCACATTTTGGGGGACTTCGATTTTGAAAAGATAGACTGGATAACTCACCTAAACACTGATGGGAACGATCTCTCAAACTCTGATGGACTTGTCCTAATTGACATCACGCAGGATCATTATATGGACCAACTTATCCTTTTTCGGACTCGTGGAGCCAACACCTTAGACCTTATCTTGTCAAATAGACCAGGACTTATCAGTGACTTCATCACCTGCTAAACTCAGTGAGAATTATGTAATTTCCTGCACATTGAATTGTGCCCGACCAACTAAGAGAAGAGCATGCCAAACGCAAAACCTACCTGTATGGGAAAGGTGATTATGACTCCCTACGTAGTATCTTGCGTACCTTTAAAAATACGTTCCTTAATTCATTCTCAGATTCCACCCTTATAGAAGAGGACTGACAACGCTTAAAGGATGCAATCCACCAAACAATTGACAAAGCTGTACCATTCAAAATACTTAGTGGGAAAGATAACTAAGCTTCCATGGCTAAACAATCAACTACGTCGTCTCATTCGCCGAAAGAACCGTTTACATGCCAAGTACAAAAAGTAAACGCCTCTCTTATAGGTCTCCCGACTAGGTTGGGTTTGTAAATCTTTTTTAGAGTGTAGAAAACAGAGATTCGTAGCAGGTTTGGTGTCAGGGATAACCATTTCTTAGTCATATCATCAATGTAGTCTCCGTGATGGAGAGTATTGATGAGTTCTTTGGGTTTTTGAGACTGTTTCTAATGCCATGGGTAATTAAGTGGCTTCTAGTTTTCTTTCTCATATAAGAGAATCTGACCCTCTCGTGTTACATTACCATGGCATCAGAAACCTCTCAAAAAGCCAAAGAACTTATCGATGCTCTCCATCACGGAGACCAAACTGATGATATGAATAAAAAATGGTTATCCCTCACACCAAACCCGCCACGAATTCCTGTTTTCTACACTCTAACACAGATTTACAAACCTAACCGGCCGGGAGACTATCATATCAGGCTGCGACAACCATAATAAACGAATCTGAGGTCTTTGAATTTCCTATCATGACCAATAGGAGTCGTGTTTGGCCTGTCTACACCTTGAAACATCATCAAGTCTGTGGATCGATAAGGCAAGACGGCAACTATTTTGCATGCGTTCCCGTAGTTTAGATAAGATTCCCTTAACATCTGCAGCTTGAAAGCAACAGATCCTCCGAGCATTGTATCAAGGTAGCCATATTTGGTCATGTTTGTCCTGCTGAATGGGGATGGGAGAGGAATGGTCAACGGAAACCTTTGTGGCCAACACTTCTACAAGCCCAGCAAAGCTGCTATGAGCTCATTTGTTGTTCCTGCAAGGAAGCCTGCAGAGGCTTGGGCAAGTGCTCAAAAGCAAACCTTCAGTGCACAGACTTCACTGATTAGAGTGTTTATGTGAAGTGCTAAGTTTCTACCCCATATGAAACATGTGAGCGTTAGCCCTACTGATGGAAATGGGCCCACACGAGGACAGAGAAAAACTCTGACCAGGGTGGGAATTGAACCCACGACCTTCGGGTTAGATCACTGCTGCTCTACCGACTGAGCGACGGGAGCAGACCGTGGGAAATGAAGATGTTAAAGTAGTTTAGCCCTGTGCGCTTGTGGTCAAAGCCATGTTGCTAGCTTCGTGTGTGAAATGCGTCATTCTCAAAGTATATAAGGTGTTTACCAATCAACAAAATGATGCAAAAGATCACAGACAGCCTTGAAAACTGAATTAAATTTTATTGCTGCATTCGTTTGTTTTTTACGATAAAGGGAACAAAAGGATCATTGCACCTCTCATAAATCAAATTCAGTAGAGCTGTGAATTCGCAGTTTGTTTTTATTGCTATGCAATTACTTACGGTGATTTTCGAAGTCTCTGGCTTCTCTATCATAAGAGAAACAGTATTGCGAAAATTTGGACAAATGTCGTAAATTACACGAAACGATGTGATCAACAAAATTACAATTCAAATCCCTGGTAATACTATGCTTGAATTCTTTTTTGATATTTTCTGGAAGTCTTGACACTCCGTTCAACAAAATGTTTTAATGCAACCACGTTCTACACTAAAAACAAATGGGGGGAGCTTAAGCACGCGCGTTTTTGAGACGCGGACGGCAACCGGAAGTGAGCTGTTTTTCCGTTTAACTTGTCTTTACACAACCACATTTACATTACTAAGTATCTTTTCTCCATTAGAGATGATAAGTATAAAAATCTGGGAGACACCACTGTCCTGGCAAGCGGAATGTTCTCTTCCGGTTGCCGTCCCCGCCTCAAAATCGCGCGTGCTTAAGCTCCCTATTGTCTCACGAAAACTGCTGACGTCAGCATTTTTCTCAAAACCAGCTTATTCCGGTTATAGGACATTTCAGCCATGCCTCTGTATCCAAAATTGTTAAGTGTCCCTTGGTTGACATTGGTGAGAAGTTTCATGCTTTTATCAAAAAACGCACAATTCCCCTGAAATTGTGGTCTTGACTATTGTGATCCAGCATTAAAAGAAGCAGCGTACGTGAGTCTGGTCAGACCACTTACAGAATACGCCGGTAGTGCTTGGGATCCCCACACTGAACAGCTCATCGCTGAAGTTGAAAAAATTCAACACAGAGCAGCACACTTTGTCCTTTCTGACTATGAATCAAAGCTTTGAGCCTGGTTCTATGTCAATGATGTTGAAAAAAAAACTTGGCTGGTCACCTCTAAAACTTCGTAGACAAATGGACGGAATAACTCTCTTTAACAAAGGTTTAAATAACCTGGCTGCACTTCCCTTCCTGGAATCACTCCAGAAACCCACCAGGAGATCAAGACACACATTGTAAACACTATATCCCACTCTCAGCTCATACCAATTTGTATAAATACAGTTTTCTACCACAAGCCGTAGGTAATTGGAACAGTTTACCTCAATCTATTATCGACTTATCTACTAGCCCAGGAGCCTTTCACGACTCCTTAGCATCGTATTATTGTTAGTAATTCTAAACCGTTAGACCGCTGACACTGTGCAATATATCGTTGTGAGGTAGCACAATAAAAGCGAAGCGAAGTGAAGAGTACTGAATGTAACTTACGAATTTACGACTCAAGACGCACGTTTCGATACTCATTCGTGCTTGTGTGTTCAAAAGGGTTGGAGGAGTAAGAATTGCATAGTTGGTTAGAGTGCGGCCTTCTGTGCGAGAGGTCCCAAGTTCGATCCCTAGCGACGTCACATCCTTGCTTCGACTTTTTTCCATTCTGTGTAGCTTCAGGTAGCACGGAGCACTGATGGGAAGGGGGGGGGGGGGGGTGGGGGGAGGATAAAATGAGCGCACCGTCGGCCTCCTGGGACAGTACCCTCTAGAGCGTAAAGGAACTTTCCGACGTTAAATAAAATGTACCTTCACCTCAGTACCAGAGATATGTCCAGAAATTCAAGTAATTGTCCTTTTGCACTCTGTCTACAACTTTAACATCACTCGTCTCTTGGTATACAGACAATCAATTTCAGAAAATGTCCCCTGAACTCTGATCCTGCATCTGGGGAGATCTAAGGCTGAGGCAAGAGCTTGTACTTTTGATTCCACAGGTCATATTTACTGCATCACTGAGTGCGGTGGAGCTATGGAAGAAGGCCGCTGTCCAGAGTGCGGCTCATCTATTGGAGGACGGAATCACCAGCTGAGAGCAGATAACCGATTGGCCAGTGAAATGGATGGCGCACGTTACGCTGCCTTTTCTGATTTAGCCAATATCAACAACTTTGACCCGCGTGACTTCATGTAATGCCATAGCAATACCGTTCCAGCCATGTTTAAAGAGGCAGAGAACGGACCTGAAGTAGCTGAGTCAAGCGGGGATCTGTGCTAGTGTGTCTCTCTATACACTTCCCAAAGTGTATCTGTTTGATTTGCCGGGCCAAGGCTTCAGTTTTGTCTGGTTTTCGACTCTTGATCCGCCTCTTATCTGACTGACTTAGTAAGACGGAATGACGGGGGCGCTTTCGACAAGTGTAGTGTGCATGTTCTTACAATTTAGCAGTTTTAGTTTTAAAGTATATCGTGTGTAGTTTTACGCTGATGACTTCGTGCTTAGCCCCCCCCCCCCCCCCCTAGAGTGGCGCAGATGTCACTGACAGTGGCACAGATATCACGTGCACTATGTTGTGCAATGTAAAAACCAGAACCTTACTGGCCACCAAAACAAAGTTTTCTTTTGTTCCAGTGGTTAGTGCATTTGAATGACAAAAGAATGTTTGTAAAACTGCATGTGTCAACCTCTTCAGCTTCATTAATTGATTTTCTAATACGGACCCTACATCACAGTGCACTGGAATACTGCCACATCTAAAATGAGTAATTGGCACAGAAAAAAAAGAGATGTGTAGGGAATCTAAAGACGTCGTTGTTTACATAAGCCTCAATCCTTGTGGCATTATGCTACGCACATTTATCGAAGATCAGTGATAAGCCAACCTAGGCCGTTTTGGCTGTCGGTTCTTTTTTTTTTTCGTTGACTGACAAATTTGAATGAAAATAGATCTGAATAGGAGGGTCAATTTCGCTTTCAATGGTCGCCGAAAGCGATAATGAACACTCCACATCGTAAGTAACCAATTTTAACTAACTAATTTTCAAGTAGGAAGTTTAGTAAGTGCTTTTGTCTTTTCCTTTGCTTTAAGCAATGGGTACTTTATACTTGTTATACTTTTAAACAATAGCTTAATATTACTTTTGGGCGAGTAATTTCTACTGTAATTGACCTAGCGTGTATGGTGAGGATGCGTCAAGTGTCAAAAGCTGGGCCTCAGAAGGAGGTAAAAGAATCCACCAAAAGCAAGTCGTATCATTCTTTATTGGTATCTGTTTCAGTCTTGAGACTTGATCAAAAAACGCTAAGAAAAAAGCATGTGTAATTACAGTTTTGTCAAGATTTATACAGGGGAATTGAATGTGGATTTTTACAGGAAGACCGTAGAACATTTCTCAGAATGGATGAGAAAGCAGATAAATTTCTTTAACTCGTTCTGCATATTGAAAACAAGGACCGTAGCGTGGACAATACGGACATCAAAAACATCTCGAAAAAAAACTTTAAACATAAAGATTTAATTACTTTTCTCTCCAGAGGAGAGGATGGATTTGGCTCTGATCATGATTATTTATCTTTATTCCTAAGCTGCGTGAAACTCTTTGACACTCTTCAAAGCGGAGACGTAAGGCATTCCCCACGTTCGGGAGACCAGCTCACCGTTGTAAAGAGAATTGCTGAATTGAATAGAAGATGGACAACAGTATATAGTAGGTCAGAGGAACGCTCAAACGATTAGCATTTGCTTGTTGTCACGAACCTGTAAGCAGTCAAACTATTGAATATTGGAAGAATAAAGCGAGAGGTCTGGGTCCGATTTGCTAAATCTCTTTGTCAACTGGGGAATTCGAAGGTCCTTTTGATTGAAGCTTGTTCACAAATCATCGAGGTATATGGGGTCACAATTTTCCTACAGAAGCGGCATTTACCATCTCGTTACCAAAGCCTCTGATCCTATGCGCATGCGCATGATCCTCTCTCTCTCACTCTAGATTTTCAGTCAGTTTTAACTGCACACACGGTCAAGCTCATTTTCAATAATCAGTTTGGCTTTCGCGAGAATATCTCGACGTCATTGCCCTGATTAAGTAGGTATAAATTAGTATAACCCGTGTCACCCTTGTCTAATCTTCTAGCGACGTATGCGTAGAGCACTAATTGGGGAACGCTGAAAACTGAAATTAACGATGTTAACGCAAATCAAGTCAAACGTTGGTTTTTGAGGAGAGGGGGAAAACCGGAGTACCCGGAGAAAACCCTCTCGGTGCAAAGTAGAGAGGCAATAAACTCAACCCACATATGACGCCTAGTCTGGGAATCGAGCCCCGGGCCACATTGGTGGGAGTGCATCCTGCACCTTATAATTTGCTAATGCCTTCTCTGAATTTTCTTCGAGTGAACGCCTCTTTTGCGCCTGTTAAATTGATCAGTTCGGTCTGGATGATGGCACAAAAGTGCGAATTCTAAAGATTTCATGGATCTTTTTATCATACTTAGCATGTTTTCTATTAGTAACCGCTTTATCCAGATTCACGTCGGTTTTTTTTCCTCGACAGTCGCATCCGGTTTCCAGAAGTTCAAGTTTTTTGAATTTTATGCTCAGCTGATGTGCTTTCCGTTTCCCTCTGCTTTGACTTGTCCAACTTAAGGGGTGCCTTCTTAAGTTAATTTAACTACAGGCCTGACTGAGTAAAATACTGAAAACTATATAAAGAGAAACTAGATTTTCTCTTTATATAGTTTCCAGTTTTCCACTAGATTTAAATATAGTTTCGTATTTTCTAACGGAATATTGCTTCTGAAAATGAATGTTGTAGTATCCGAAACGTAAGGTATTAATATGCGTTTTACTATGTTTTTTACCGGTGTTCGTGTGTTGTTCTTGATCATTACTTAATAATCAAATGGCCAAAGAACAAAAATATCTACGACCCCTCTTAACCTCAATGATCTCCTTTTATATTTCAAATCAATTCAGGGTAAGACCTTGTGAATTAATCTGCACCCACAGGACTGAATTGTTTGACTTCTTGAAATTGGCGCTAATTAAACTGCGAATTAGGATCCAGATTTCTACTCGTTTGTTTTCTCTTTCTTTCTTTTTAAATTGACATTTTAGCTTCTATTACGCTATCTTTGTTTTCTTTTACGTTTTTACATTTCCGTTTACTTTTTTCAATTGCGCATGCGTTTAATGTCAGTTCTCAGCGGTTGTTATTTTAAACAAATTAAGGAACGTATACGCGAAAAAGTAGAGCCTTGAGCCGAGTCTGGAAATTTTAAACTCCAGACGCAAAATACATGTTTATTTTAAAGTGGCGTTGGCCGTCGGCGTTGCTAAGTTAACCAATGTTCCTAAACTAAATGATTTTCCAATGAAGTACATCTGAAAGACATAATCCTTGCGAATTTAGGTTATCGCAATGTTGCCAAATGAGTCGAAGGAGAGATGGCCAGGGATTTATCTCTATAAATCAAGATCCACACCTAGAACACACTGAGCTTCTGTCTTCATTGCGTGGATCTACCATCATGGTATGATAATCGACTGATTAAAGATGAAAAGACAGGAATTGAAAACCATATAAAAAAAGCATTCAATGCTTGCATGACTTCTTTGTTCAACGGGCGTTTCATGAACAATGAAATTTTTGTGAATATCCGACATGTTAGAGTGAACCGGCAGATTATTAATTTAGTGTCTTATTGAATAAGGCAGCGACGACGGCACTTAAATCAATAACCAATGACTAATTATTTTCCCAATTGTATTTTTAGCATCATTAATATGCGGGCAGGGGATCCGATCGTGCCAACAACGTCACTGTTTCTCCCTTGACTTGACTGAAGCTGAACCGTTTTCACTTTTAGCCGCTACTTCTGTCATAAATAGTTGTAACACTTCGCTAGAACAGCACGTAAATCACATCAAAGCTATTGATAGGGTACCCCTCCCTCCTCCCTCCCTTCAATCATGATGTTGCGTTTTACCGGTTGGTTTTTGCACTCGAACCCAGAAACATTAACATTGGGGGGGAAAAGGGGGCATTCATTTCCTTGTGTCCATGGTCTTAACTAATCGCAGGAAATTAGCAGAATTAGCTGGATTAGCACAGTGAAATTGTCTGATGGGAGAACTAGAAATGGAGATAGAGGCCTGATTACGACCTGAAAGAAACCTTTTAATAACATAAGTTTGGAACAGTTGCGTCATCCAGTCTAAAAGACACAACGTGATAAACATATAAAATGTAGCTCATGCAACAAGAAGTTGTTTATCTTACGAATATGAAAGCACTGTTTACTTGTGAACAGCCTTTATAATTATAAATTAACCTTGCGCCCTGGAAAAGAGAGGTCGGCGCAAAAGATAGTAATAACATTGAAGGGCGTTATAAACACTTGACACTAAACCACATCTAAACCCTTTTTAAAAACATGATAATGTAATCAAACGAATGCCTATTCGACTGTTTCCCTTAATTAAAGAGCGCTTCAGTGGCCATGGAACAGATAGCACAGAGCACATTCCGTCAGGTCACCAGTTTTAGATCGACTCCCGTGCTATGCAGATCCCAAGGGGAATAAGCAACAGCCAAATCATATAGCGGGAATGTATTCCCTGAGCGTGGGCTATCCACGGGGAACACATTCCGGCCATATGATTGGCTTTTGCCTATTCCCCTTGGCATCTGTACAGCCTGGGGGTAGATCTAAAAATAACTTGTGACATATTACCTATTGAAAAGGGCATGTATCCGGGGTGCCCTCTCTTCCCCCTTTATTCCTCTTGCTTGAGGATAATCAGGAAAATTCAACTGATGACCTTCCGATCATTCATTTGGTGACTGGAATTGGCTCATGCATTATTGTCCAGCTTGTTTCAGAAGCCCACCAGATATATATATAATGCTATGAAACAGTTTTTGTTGCAATCACCCACATGACACAGGAGGTCATAAGTGGAAGGGGGGGGGGGGGGGGAATTGCCCATGGGGTAAGGTTAGGGCGCTTGCCTTGAAATCCGGACATCGCGGCTTCAAGACCCGTTGTGGCCACTCGTTGAAATTGATCCTGGTATAACTCTGATTCAACTTCTCGGCTGCACTTGCGAAATAGCCAACTAGTTTGCCTACGACCAATTATTGTGTTCCATCTTTTGAGTGTCATTTGTTCGGAGATATCAGTAGCCACAAGACTACTCTGAAATCCAAGATAAAATAAAGTTTGTATGTAATTGGAAATAAGCGACCGTTTTTAATGACCGCGGAGCTAGAGCATTACATGTACTTTCAAAGGAAGAAGAACAAGAAAAAGGATACCTATTGTATTCTATTTGTGCACGTTCATGCAACAAAACGTTAACCTGAAGATTTATACGCCCATTTCGTGGATGCACCCTTTGGAACTAATTGTCAATCAAAATATCGGAATTACCCCAAGGCAAACTCTCTCGTGTCCCATATCTGTGGGATTATACTTGTTAAATAGATTACGCAACGACGGTTTATGTGTTATTTTATAGTGACTGGTAGAATACATAGAAAGACAGCTACGTGCAACGAATTCAAGAGCTGATTTTGTTTGTCCAAAAGTGCCGGGTGCTATTTGATTAATTCGACCAAAATATATGAACATATTTTATTAGCTTTTCGAGAGCAAAAGGGTTTGGCATTTCTTATGACACGAAAGTTCCCTGTTAAAGCTCTTCATAGTATTTCGAGATCAGATAATTTAAAAAACTGCTTTTAGGGTGTCTTAAAATACGAAAAAACTCAGTGACGCCTTGTCAGAATTTCCGTGGCTTTTCCCTCGGAAGGGCGCACCGCCCGCAAGAACGTGATTTACTGACTTGTTTAATTTAATTAGGGTGCCATTATCCCAGATCCTCTATGCATGTCTTCAAAAGATTACAAGGATCTCAAGATTTGAGACAAGTTAACAGCATTTTCTTCTCTTGTAAAAGGAGGCATTGCTGAGACTGCATACTTTTTGGAAGGGCCAAATAGGGCAAAAAACTCACCAGAAGCCAGATTTTAACATGAATTACTTGATGACTAATTGAAGTATTATATTGAATGCCTCTTTGAAGCAATCTGCAATCTGCAATCTGCAGGTATGTCCAAAATTGAAAATCGCTAGCAAAATTTATCGCAAACGTCGCAATAATTTTGTCTGCAGGGACAACATAGGTGTTTGCAATAATTAGCAACTATTCACCGAAGTGGAGGTGGCTAGAGGTGGATATTTACCGAGCCGCGAAGCGACGAGGTAAATAAATATTATCCTTCACTAGCCACCGACACTGACGTGAATAGTTGTTTAAGTGTATACTAAAACACTGAGATAATATAGCACAAAAAGATGATTTTAAATAATTTATTCCTGCAAAGATTACAAGATTTTCGCACGCGAATTGCTTGGAGGTGAATAGCAAAGGATATCCAGAGTTTGAGTAGGCAATCAGCGCGTACGTTTAAGTTACGCTATCCACTGTTTTAGCATGTACTAATCGCGGCTCGGTAAATATCCACCACTAGCCACCTCCACTTCGGTGAATAGTTGCTAAATATCGCAAAAATATCGGGTGTCCGCGGGAAACTAAGACCTTAGACCTAAGCACTAGAATCATTATAGCATTGGTTTACATTTAATTGGTGTTCCAAGCCTGGCTTTCTTATCATCATAGAGATTGATGGCTACCTCATGCAATCGCTTCGATCGCGGTGTGTGAATTAGTAGTAGTAGCGCCTGAACGATTATTGAGCCAAGAAGAACATCACTGAATGAAAGAAAAAGCCATTTGTCTTTCCTACTTAAAAATGCGTAGTCGCTTTAAGAAAGAAGTAGGCAAGTGAGTGCTTCTTTATCTAATGTGAAATTTCTGAAAGGTTGGTCGTATTTTCCGTTGTATATTTACAGAGAATTTTGTCCTTAATAACATATTTGCCTTTTTGATATCCGAGTTTGAAGATTTTGTGTTCATCTTAATTTCAACTTTGGCGGGCGATATTTGCTCTATTTGGGGCTTCCATGTAGTGCCCTCTTTGTCCTTTGTTTCTTTTTCGGTAAATTAATCCTTCTTGCGACATTTACGATTCGTGTGAAAGCACACTTTGTTCTTAAAAAGAAGTTAAATTCTTGTAAATTTTGCAATATTTCCCCTTGCAGAGGATGGTCTTCGCCCCGAGTTTATTTCTTTTTCTACCTTAAATTAGTTCTTACGTCGACATTTGCCGTGGATTCGTGGTAGAGCGCATTTTGTTCTTAAAAAAATCCTTTCGACTTCTGCGATATTTGGGGCTTGTCAACGACCCCTTTTTCCTTTTGTTGTTGCCCTTGGCATAAACCCCTCTAAATACTAAAAGTCCATAGTGCATGATAGCATGCCATATTGATCGATAAAAGTTTGTAAGCATCCATTGTGTGGGCTGGAACACTCTAATCAGATCAGCCTTGTTCACTACACTAAAAATAGAGCCGGGATTTTTTAAAATTACCCACAGAGGTCATGACCACTTCCCCTGAAGGGCGTATGGCAAAAGTCGTCCAATGATGATGGACTTTACTCAAGTGGCAAGTGTATTTTGCCCTGGGTCACTAATAATTGGTGACACTTCACAGAAATTAAATCAACTCATATCAAATCACAGCTTGGTTTTTGAGGAGAGGGGAAAATCAGAGCAGAACCCGGAGAAAAACCTCTGTGGGAGCAGAGAAGACAACCAACAAACGCAGCCCACATGTGAGGCCAAGTCTGGGATTCGAAGCCCAGGCCACATTGGCTTGAGGCGAGTGTTCTCTCCACTGCGCCATGCCTGCTTCCCAACACTATCCAAACATTCGAAACGATCGTCTCCTATGGAAGTATAGATCGCGACTCGAAACGGTGCTTGCCACAGTGCTGATACATTTAAAGTGGTCTTTCGCGAGCCTTCGGGGTAAATTGTTTATCAATTAACCAGAGCGATTGTAAAATATCATTAACGTCATTAATAAATGTGAACAGGAGAATGATCGCTGCCACCTCATGATCTCTTGTCAGTTGTCTTGTCGCTGCCGATTCACTAACAAAAGCAACGAACGACATAAATCATCTTTTAGAACCAAAATCTCTTTGATATGTCTACGTTTGGAAAATACGCCATCAAGGGCCTTCGCCCCGGAAACATTTTATCCTCCGCAGAGAGTCAATATCTTGGTGGCAATACTTTATTGAATCAATGAAAACTCCATGGGCGTTTGGTAAAATAGTACAAAGAAGAATCTCAATTAGCATTCTTCTGCGTATTGTAAAATGGATACAATAGTAGCTATGGATCATTGACTTGTCATGTAAAACATTATTAATATGAAAACTGGGGATGCTATAAGGGCGTGCAAAGTCTAAGTGATGCTCACTTCACTTGCGAAAGTCTCCGAATTCAGACGACACTAAACCGAATCATCTTCAACTTTTCACGTTGGGAAAAGAGATCAAACGTCCATCCGGATCCGACTTTGTGTAAAGGTATGCTAAACTGGTGCCGTTCTGACTTTCATTTCTTATGACTTGTTAATTAATTTTAAAAGTGTGTTTTCTCACGCCACTATGTTTGGAAGAAAACACGCCTTAAGCTATGTTTTGAGAAATAACCTCACCAGCCGTCCATAATACCCTAATAGAATCACGCATTTAAATAATTGACCATGGCAGAAGATGTAAGTACTGGTACGAAGTAATGTTATACTAGGAGTTACTGATAGCAAGTGAATACTGCGAGAGGACCCAAGAAATACGACAACAAAGACAACAAGCTTTATTTGCCGCGTGATGGCCATAAATGTACAAATAGTGTTGAAAAGTTACTTAAGAATAGTAGTAATCTCGGATTATTGAAGTGCGTTCGACAGCCGCTTTGGAGGCAAAGGAGAAGGGTTGAGAAAGACATCAAATCTTATAGGACCGACGTTTGAGGATAGGAGCATGTACGTCTTGAGATGGTTTAATAAGTGCCGAGTACTGTAACTCAATTGACAGGTTAGAAATACTTTGCCCATTGCTAGACTCCGAGTCATATTTAAGCTGGTGCGTTCTGTTTGGTTCAAGAAGGTAAGTTGTGGTTAAAATTCTGCGCAAATAAGCTCATAGGACCTGTGGTTACTAGTAAAGTACTAAAAGGGAATCGAGTAACATTGCCATCGAAGCTGACATGTTGATCATTTCCGAGCTTACCTAATTTCTTTTTTCACAGCAAGTTAAAGCACGGAATTACTGTGGTTATTAGTTCCACTTTTTGTCTGAACAGAGTACAATATTGACAGCTTGATTCAGTGCTCGTCTTCCCATTTTCACGAAAAAAGTTTATTGAAGTTAATCCCTGTCAGGATACACAGCTAGCAGCCCCTCTTACACCTGCTTTAGTCACCCATGCGAACCGAAGAGCAGAGGGGAGAATGGGGACAGAACGAGAAAGATTCTCTAACCTACACCAACAAAGGGAAATTCGGATTGGTCGGTTGGCAGTGGCTGTCAAGTTTCTTTGACGATTTAATTACTTCTCGTCAGATTGTGACGCCAATCTATCTTCGATTTTTCTTCGGAGCAGATAAGCACGATGTGGCTTTTGCGATAGGCTTAGATCATTTATCCCTTCAGATGAGTGACAGTGAACTCAAACAAAAGCAGCAACTTGCGGTCGAAAGTCTCCTATAGAGCAAGGATGTTATGGCTAAGTCATCTCTTCTGCAGAACAAGCTCTGTCTTCAGACTGATTTAATGAAAGATGAGTCGTACGTCCTAAACAAGAATTTCTCGTTGATAGGTGTAGACGAACGTCACACTGTCTAAGCCTGTCAAAACAATCCAACATTTATGCTGCAAATCCGGCAAAAATCTTAGGCCTGTCTTTTATGAGGTTTCATCGGGTTCCTTTGGAGTGTCAGTCAGGGGCACCCAACGAGAATATTGTTCAAAACCACTTAAAAATAGCATTGTTAAAGGTATTTTGGTATTTAAACGGTAGATATAGGCATATTTTTATCCCCTAAAAATATTTTATCTGTTCGGATATCCTAGCTGAAAGTGTAGTGATACGAAAATTATAGGGATCAAAACTTACCTTTTCGAAAATTTCAGCCAGAAGAAAGGCTCCCGAAAATGCCAGGTGACCTTTTTAGGGTAAAAATCCGTTAAAAATAGGCAATTATTCCATTCTTCAGATGTTCGAAAATCCTAGGACAGGCAGGCAAG
This sequence comes from Montipora capitata, assembly GCA_949126865.1. Taxonomy (NCBI): domain Eukaryota; kingdom Metazoa; phylum Cnidaria; class Anthozoa; order Scleractinia; family Acroporidae; genus Montipora; species Montipora capitata. The sequence goes on from OX421445.1 coordinate 53,181,726, forward strand.
TAAGACATTTTAGAACAAATGTTCCGAAAATTCTAGATCTCAAATCGTCTTCCGAACAGATATTTTCCGAAAATTGACGTTGGGTGCCCCTGTGTCAGTCATTAATTCTTACGGCGGATAGTTGATTGAACGATGCATGTACTGTAAATCGTACCACGCCGTTAATTTAGTGATTTTTAGTGTTTATTTACGGTAGCGAACCAGCTGTCATATCATTTTTAGTCGTAGATACACAAAGCGTATAAGCGACTATCGTTAGGGGTCAGAATATGCAAATTTATCACTCACTCAGATGTAAACTAATCGATAAGTCAATAAAGGGGGTAGTTTCTAAAGAAACTGTGGTGCTGCGTCGGTGGGGAAGTAGTACACAAAAATTCGGTTTTTAGCAACGGAGTTGATAATGTAAATTGACCACCGTACAGGGATTCTAAAAGCTGACGTTTCGAGCGTTACGCGGCCCTTTGTCAAAGCGAATCGAGGAACGTAGTATGGGTTGTGTGTAGTTTTTTTATAGTAGAGTAGGAGCTACGCTATTGGTGGTAACATGGCAACGTGAAAAACAGGAATACATCAGTTAAATGAAAAGCGTTCGTTAAGACCGTGGGGATTACGGGTGCCGATTTGGAAGATGAATTTTTGTTCCAGATTCTTGCGGCTCTTCGTCGTACCTAGATGTAGGGAAAGGCCGCAGATAGCCATGTGTTGTTTGGAGTGGTTAGGGAGATTAAAATGACGTGGGACTGGCTTACATGCATCTTCGCCATTCCGACTCAACATCTGGAACAAACAGTTTCTCTGTCTTCTCAACATCTGGAACAAAAATTCATCTTCCAAATCGGCACCCTAGCCTTAATCCCCACGGTATTAACGAACGCTTTTCATTTAACTAATTGTATTCCTGTTTTTCACGTTTCCATGTTACCACCAACGGCGTAGCTCCTACTCTACTATAAAAAACTACACACAACCCATAATTCCTCGATTCGCTCTGACCATAGTTAATCGAGGGACTGGTTATGAAACCTTAGAACTTTCAAAAGCGAGAACAATGTTGTTGCAATCGATGTTGAATTGACCGTGACCCTGCACAATCTTTTGCTTTCGCTTCGCACGGGTTCGCAAATTAGTTGCGCATAATTTAATCGAAGGATTTGATTGGTTATCTTCTCGAAAAAGGTGTGTTTTGTGCAGGGTCAAGGCCAAAAATACGGACAAAAACATGAAACAAAGGAAAATGTCCAGTTTCATAACCATCTCCATGCATTAACTATGCTCTGACGAAGGGCAGGCTAACACTCGAAACGTCTTAGAATCCCTGTACGGTGGCCAATTTACATTATCAACTCCGTAGTCAACGACCAATATCGGTTTTCAAGATATGCCAATTTGTCACTCACTCACTGACAGTTGAATTCAAATCGATATGGCATAGTTAATGCATGGAGATGGTTATGAAACTGGACATTTTCCTTTGTTTCATGTTTTTGTCCGTATTTTTGGCCTTGACCCTGCACAAAACACACCTTTTTCGAGAAGATAACCAATCAAATCCTTCGATTAAATTATGCGCAACTAATTTGCGAACCCGTGCGAAGCGAAAGCAAAAGATTGTGCAGGGTCACGGTCAATTCAACATCGATTGCAACAACATTGTTCTCGCTTTTGAAAGTTCTAAGGTTTCATAACCAGTCCCTCGATTAACTATGGATATGGCAACGATCAATATCGATTTTCCGACGTTTTACTTTCCGAAGTAATGCCGCAACGTATACGTTGAAATATTTTCGACTTTTCTTCGTTCCGACGGGATTGCCGTCGTCAACCGAGCCATTGCCCAGTGGAAGACTAAAGGCGCTATGTGTGTTGAAAATGAATGCGAAGAGACATTATAAAAATATAACTAGCTCGTCGATCAGCCAAGTTCACAGGTCCACTCGTATTAGTAAAGTAGCACGTCGAGAGATTGCTGTCATTGCTGTGGACAGCGACAACTGAGTTCACGTGTGCAAACTGATTGCTCTTTTAGTTTGTTATCATTATTTCATCATTCTATTGGTTATATTAAATACCTCTAAGGTATACTTGTAAGATATTTAAATGCAAAAGGCGCGTAAATGTAAAAGGCGGGATTAAAACCACTCCGGCGATAGCTGTGTTTACAAAGTTGAGAAATATCCAGATGATTTCGGTGTCACCTTGTTGTTGTTGAACAGTGAAACATTCCTTTACGAAAAGAATCAAACAAGAATTCATTCTTTCCTAGCTAAATGGCTATCCTATGGCAGTTCTTAGGCTTTTAACAACCTCGTAAAAAGTTGGTGTAGTCTGCCAATGATCACGCATTCTTTTTAGATAAAAATCAAACAGTGTGTAATACGTGAATTGCCTTTCGTAGTCGCCATATACATCGTAATGCCTTTCTTTCAATTGGAATACTTATATTTAACGGAATATCTTGATCATTTAGCACTTTATGAGACATAAATCTTCTCCACTTATGTCCAGGTTTGACCCTAATTAGATGCACGCCCAATTTTGATATCCAACACAAAGTGTCCCTTTAAGTCTAAGCATTTGCTACCTATTTTCAACAATAAGGTAAGGGTAAAGGTTAATCTTCACTTAGAGAGCAGCATTTGGGGGACACTTTGTGATATAAATTGTCTGTTAAACTTACGGACAGTTTTGCCCATGCCAGCCAAGATGTTTTCATGACTATCAACTTAAAGAAGACCAACGTATTAGGTGTTTGTCATTCTCCACCAACAAAGCTGTCGTTCTCCATACCAACTCATGAAAAACAAGGCCAATATGTCATCACACCCATATTCATTCAGCACGTAGGACACAAAGTCAATAGCTCTCACTTTTTAAAGTAATGCTAGGATTTATCATTATGGCAAGACTGGCATTAATAGGATATGGGAATATCTTTAGCGGTTTGAGCGCCATGCAGCGTCATACGTCAAAATATGGGGATCCTTCGTAGCGCGCAAATGTGCTGGCCTTAGCCAAAACTTTCGGGCCCATTTATTTCCTGTACCGGCAAATGGCTCATTTCTGAACGCAATTACTGCCCATACTGCATTACGTCTTCATGGTTGCTCGGTTAGAGCAAAAGATATTTTATGATGGCAAGATATATATACTAGACAAACAGTATTCATAAATGACGGTCAATAAATTATTCCTTTGTCCTTGTGCTAATAAGACCAACTGGCCTCGTTTGCATGGACAGAATGTAAAGAAATGTTGCTTTAGAGCGAGGCTAGTTGGCGTCAATAGCACGAAGACAAAAGAATAATTGATTGGCTGCCATTCATAAATAGGGTGTATGGATTTGGCAGTAAATGGTTGCCATGGAAATAGTATATTGCATAATAGTATATTGCATTACTTGTTACAAAGATATATATGCAATCTAACTTGCTTGTCATAAGACTGCTTCTGTAACATATTTCTCTCAAACAGATCAAGATGGCCATTATAGTTTGGGGCTGGGTGGCGATTTCTTTTGTCGTGCCTTGCTTGTCCGACGTTTATCTACATGTCCCGCATGGGTCCAACAATCGACTGAACGGAAATCTCGAAAACGTTAAGCAAGCTAACAGACTGTTTGATTCCCAGGTAAGATGATCGCATCAATATATAGACATAACTACAATTATACTGATACTTTCATTTGTCGCTTTTCAAGTTATCTTTGATTCACAATTCACGTTTTATCGGCTCTTGCAAGCAAGTATTGACTTTCCTTTGACTTAGCGGAGAAGGTATGCCACCAAAAGCAGAATTTCTTGTTTTCTTACATTGACTCGTAGAATAACGGCAAAGCTGGCTATAACGTTGGAGACGGATTGGATAGCATTGCCGGAGTGGGCAATATTCCTGAGACAAGACAGCTGCCAATGGTAAGTCTCCTTTAAAAGCACCTGTTTCTCGTTTTACAGAACACCAACTTTGACACTTTTGTCAAGAACTCTTACTGGGCGGTTTACTTCGGACCTTTTTGTCTTGGCAAACAATTTGAAACCTAGCGGGACGGAATGTCAGCGAGTAGAGCAAACCCTAAATACTCCCCATTCCACTTTCCTAAAACAAAAAATCACGCTAAATGGTTTTAATTTTTTTCATAAACGGTTATTTTTTCTCATTTTTACGCCCAAGGGTCAACTTTTGTTGACGTTTTACGACTAACGGTTAACCCCATTGAAAGCCTCCTGTATGCATCCTAGGGATACAGACATCATCATCACCAACATCATCAACAACATAAATTTGTATTCATCTAACAAAAAACAACTAAGCAATTACGTAAAATAAACGATAGAGTAGAGGTTGAGTAACTGACTAAATTTATAGATGAAGCACTGTAAGATATTAACAGTTGCTCACTTGCGGCACCCTTATATGTTCGTATCTTTTGCTCAATGGAAAATTTTGCTATCACTTTGTTGCCTAGATATATAAGCATTACCATATAAATTTTTTGTACTAAATATTTCGGTTAGGAGTTCTATATGAGTGGAATTGATCCTGAAGTTAAAACCGAATTAGACATCATGTGGACCAACCAGCATGGGACTGGACCAGAGACAGATGACAAGGTGGAAACGCAAATCATCTTACAGTACATGTGTCAACCGTTCCCTGAGGGAAGAGCGACCGTCAGTGTATATTCAGAGTTCGATTGGCATACTTTTCGTAACGGTCAATACCTCACACCTCAAACCTTCTCAGAAACGAGCTCAGAAGATAGTTTTATCAAACAAGACCGAGGACTTCACGAGCCACTCAATTACTATCGCTCGATGTATCGCCGGGAGAGAAACAAAGGTGAGATATAGATGTTGTCCGTGAAATCTGGGCTCAGGTTGCATCCGTTTTTACCTAGGTTAAATTGGTGATCCTTATTTTATCTAGGTTGAATATGCATTCTACCTAGTTTAATTAAAGCAACTATCAACCCGGCTTCCAAAAAGGATTAAGAACATCTATACCTTCCCTCAAGTATCATTTTATCGGTTTCTATATTCATAAACTTATCAATTCAGTCTTAACATTACAACATAGTAAGGAAAAAAAACATGCTCGTCTTAACGCAGTTTTTTCATTATATACTTATTTATAAGTCAATTGATATCCATGTATAATAATCAAAACTAATCCTAACCTGACCCTAATTTTTCTCTAGACTTAATAATAATAATAATAATAATAATAATAATAATAATAATAATAATAATAATAATAATAATAATAATAATAATAATAATAATAATTGTCGCGGCTAATCGCCGTCGCAAGTACAGCAACGACGCAGCTCAACAAGGTCGAACCGAAAGCATACAAAGGCGCCTCTGGCAGCCGCTATACGGCCCATGTGTGACCTTGGAGCACAGCTTACAGGCAGCTGGAATCAGCTGTATGTTGGTTCTTGCTGAGGGGGGAAAACCGGAGAACCCGGAGAAAAACCCTCGAAGCAGAGAAGAGAACCAACACAAACTCAACCCACTTATGGCGTCGGGTCCGGGAATCGAACCTTGGCCACATTGGTGGGATGCGAGTGCTCTCACCACTGCGGCATCCCTGCTTCCCAAACGCTCCCAAAAAAATTATTGAATTTACCTGAGTGCGTAGTCAACCTTCTGTAGGTAAAATTAGGGTCACCCGTTTAACCTAGGTAAGAATGAGCCCGGATTTGACCGACAACATAGACACTCTTTTTCATAGTTTTTTAAAATCTAATTTAAGCTACGCAACTGTTTTTAGAGAGCCGCTTGATTGGCTAGTTGGAATGACGTAATAAAGTTTTAAATATTGCGGCATTGGGAACGAGAACTTAAAATAGCCTTGCGAAATAGAATGATTTTAAAAAACTATGATCCTTATCCTCTCTTGTGTGCGATTTGCGCCTGAAATGTTTTAAACGTGTTTTTATAATAGCTTAAAGTTGTTTGGTGTATTGTGTTGGACTACTAACTGAAGTGTTCTTCAATCTATCAAGGAATAAGCAAACCACATTTTAAGGTTAAAAAAAGAAAACGTCCCTAAGTATATCTATAATAGCTAACAGGCAAAAAATGAGTCAAAATCAAACATTTTTTCATTCTCGGCAAACAGCAAATCTCAGAATGACGTTTGCCGTTTATCGTAAGCGTGACATTCTCTGTAATGTCTCTTAGCCAATTAACACACAACGTCTCCGTTCAGGACATAAATGTATAAATTAAACATAACAAAGCAAGAAGGACACGGGAATCCTCATTTCTGAAAACGTCCATGGATTCTCGGTAGGGTACCGGTTGTTATCTCGAGAAGATGAGCTTCCGCTGGTGAAATGTATTTCTATATTCAACTCTACTACGAAAAGTATTCTCAGTTCTACTATTGGAATTTTCTGAACAAGGAGATTCTTCCTACCTCCCAAATTTCAACTGTCAAAATTGAAAATTAATTTTGTGCATCATTTGAGTCGTGCAACCCTTTCAAATATTAGTCTTTTGTCCAGCCAAACAATCCGAATCTCTCTCTCCTTTACAAACTCGGTTTAAAAAAATTCTCTCTAAACGTAAATTTCTTCACAAATTGTCATTGAGACTTTATGTGGCCCCCTGCAGGATAATCTTTATTTTCGGAGCATAGTATAACAGCTGATTCACAACAACATTTAAGGCAATTACAACTGTACAGTATAGCATTGAAACATATTTCTCACTTAGTACGATCGCTCTGATTGGGCAATTTTGCGATCCGAATTGGACGGCCCGCTTGAACCCATTGCGTGCTTCACCTTCGATTTTATTGCCCAAAAATGTATATGCCCTAAATATCTTCCTAACCTGGTTTTCTCGGGCCGGCTTCTTTTCTTTTCTACATGTAGTTAAATTTATAGCCAGCCTTCTTCGCCCTGTTGCTATAAATTCTGTCACTGAGATTTTCATAATTCAGCGGAATCTCATCTGCAAGCGCCAACGGCCAAACTGCCAAGATCTAGAGTTGACGGTGAACCTACCAATCAGCATCTTTGGTTCCCGCGGTACATTCGAACTTGACTTCGCCAATAGAAAGCAATGGAATCTGCACTATTCCTTTTTACTAAAAACCTCTAAAAAGATGCCATAATGGTATTCGAGCTGCGAACTAAATAAAAATTCCAATTCACTTTCCGGAGGCGGAGTCGATCTTCCCTACTATGTTCAGAAATTTGATTGATGGAAGCCAAAACGCAGTTTGGCGCTTTGGCGCCTGTGAGAATTATGAAAATCGCAGTAAAAACCAAAACGCAAACTGTAACTCAAATTCATCAAATAGTGGATGAGTAGAGTGGGAACAATTTTCTTCTAACTAGTACTAACTCTTATTTAATGACGAGGAAAATCTACATCAACGGCTAGACAGGCAGTGTGGTCGACTGGTTAGGGTGTTGAGTTTGCATGCGGCTGCTCCGGGTTCGAATCCCGTTCTGACCTTTGGTTAGGATTTGTTTCCGGTTGTCCCGGATTCAACTCTACCACGCTTTGTAAATAGCCAACCCGGTTGCCTCCTTCCAGTTGGGGTTCTTAATCATGTTTCTGTTAAGTTTGAGTCGTTACTTTCACATTGTTAACAGTGGTGGAGTGCCTGTAAACTAGCTTTAGAGCTAAGTGCACTTCCGCTATAAACAAAGCATTTACATTTACATTTTTTACACAAGTATAGGATCATGAAATATCCGAGAATACATTTGTACACAGGTACAAAATGCAAATAAAATCTCTGAATGAAATATTGTAGCCTGCGAACGTAGACGTATTTTTCGGGCGAGAAAACGACCCCCAAAAATTCGTCTGCGTTCGCAGGCTGGAAATATTGAGGAAGCTTAAACGCCCCTTAAATTAACGCTGTTCCAAAGATTGAAACGCTATTTCAAAGATTGAACAAGATCGAAAATTGCGAGAAGCCAAGCCGCCAATTGTCAACCAATAGTGCCTTGTTTACAAATTTGAATGTGACCTGTGCGATGCAGGTTATGTTGGTTTCACACGCCGCCATCTGCACCAACGTGTTAAAGAACACAACAACTCTTCTTCATCAATTGGCAAACATTTTCGCCACAAACATTCGTAGGCTCCAAAAGATCTTACAAAGAATTTTAGTGTTTTAACGAAGTGCACGAACAAATTTCACTGCCCCGTCGATGAGATGTTTTATATTCATGAGTTGACCTACTCTCAATGTGCAATCGTTTACACCTGCAAATCCTTTTATACTTATATTTATTAAATTCTCAACCTCGGATAATGCAATTCTCGTGCTCTGATTGGTTCACTCAATCTCGGTTATCAGCTCATATACCTTAGTTTGACCTTATATGGTAAATGATTGCGCTTAGCGTTGCTAAACTAAAAACGTTTACGCCAGAAAACGAAATCTCTTTCGGTATAAAGCAAAAGAAAAACTTTTTTGTGGAAAGTTTGGATCACTTTCGAAGCTTAGAGATACGCGAAAAGGTAAGAAATGTTTTTGTGATGAGCTTGCGTCTGTCTGACCACGAGGTATTACACAACATCGCATCTTCATCAACTTTTTTCGATTTCGCTAGGATTTTCTCGCTTTTTTCGCTCGTATTTCGTACTTCTAAACTTTTGGAGTTTAAGGAATTTAATAAAACAATTACTCCATTCGCGCTTGTTGGATATAAGAGTGGTTATAGCCAACTCGGCGCTACGCG
>OX421445.1:53195441-53202941 GCA_949126865.1 Montipora capitata
ATACACTTTATTATATAAGCCTTTTCAGGACACCACTGCCAAGCCGGCACTTATGCTGGAGAGAATAGAACAGCCACAACCCCGGGGGCTTCATCTCCTTCTCTTCTCGTATGTTATTGGGGTTTTTAACGTCCCACCGTGGAACTTATTAGCCTCCTTCGCGACCTAAAAACGGCTGCGATGGGGCTAGGAACTTATGAACATGGAAGATATTTGTGAGACGGGGCCTACGGTTTAAGGTCCTCATCCGAGGAGACTTGAAAGTCTAACCATTTGCAGACAAAATTGCAAAGGCAGCACTTTCTCCTCAGTTATTCGGCCGGAATTCGAACCCGCGACCTCCCGCATGACAGCCCGATGCTCAACCAACTACTGATCCACAGGTGTGCGGTTAACTTTAACTTTTATTTTGTACTACAGCAGAGAATATTCTAAAATTCGTAGTGGTTTGATTACCTAAGAGATTAATTATAACATGCGCATTCTAAAGCCAACAATCTCGTCTGCAAGACTTGACATCAACTTACACGATTCTTGTATTTTTAACTTAATCTTTTCCTTTCTTTTAGGTTCAAACAACAACCCGGCAAACAACGCTGGCGAAGGAAAAGCCCGTAAGTAACTCTACATCACATTTTCAGTGCAGTCCTGCTAACTCAAACAAAATCCGATTTCCCTTGCATTTGAACCCATTATTTTAGTCATTTACAATTAGCTAACTCGACATCGGTTTACTAGAACTGCCCGTTAAGCAGAACTAATTTTACATTCCCTTCCCCTGGTAACTCGAACTAAGCAAAGAGGTCAGTCGGCAAACGTCAAAGTGTCAGAACATAGCTGAACGATATGTCCCGATATATTTAATCGCGATTGATACGGAAGCCGGCGAAAGGCCAATAAACTTCTGTTGTCCCAAAAGCACGAAATTTAAAAAAAAGAGACATTGCAACAAGATTTCTGAGATCGAATGAAAGAAAGAGTGGTCCTCTCTGGTTCATCCTCGGTGTATTAGTATGCGACCCTATACTAAAAAGATAAATCGAGTCCCGTGAGTGACCAAAAATTTGGGTTGTCTTTTTCTTTAGTATGTTTATTTCAAGTCCCAAAATCACTGCGTTAAATTGGTGATAATCCCCATACTTTACAATGGTACGCTGGTTAGGCTCAATTTTCTCCACTCTCTCGAGTCCGGTCTTCATCAGGAGGGTGGGCTCCTTTCCCGAAACAGCGGTTGGTAATCACGAGCCCATACGATGGTCGCATAAAGATGGTTCAAATGGCAACATGAAATTGTGAGGAAATGTCCAAACTCAACGTATGTCCCTCTAATGTCTTTGGAAACTTTTCCCTGGCATACATAAAAGTCGGATCGGAGTCCTTACCTTTGGGCAGAGTAATTTAACTTGCTGTGACCGAGATGCCCAAAAAGCCTCTATGTTTTACATTTATTTCTCTCCTGTCATTTTAATTTCAGAAACGGATCGCACCAATATTTGCTGGATAAAGGAAGGATGCAGCTCTCTCAAACCAGCGACTTGTCAGAAAATCCCTCTTGAAGTCATTGATCAAAGGACTAGATTTGACGAGGACTCGCTGAATCTTTATCTGAACAAGGGATGTTACCAGGGTCCACGATTACAGGCTCAGCTTGATAACGCCCCAGCCTCCTGTAACCCGCCCTGTTTCCGAATCACGAAGCCTGGGGAGTACTGTTATATGGGCACGCGCAATAACAACTTCTCCAATCGACGCCACGTTGGTAAAATCACTGTCACCGCCGAGACGCCGGTTGCGCCTTCTGCAAAAAGACATTTCAACTCTGGTTTCAAGTTTAACTAAGGCGTCATTGACGGAAAAATGAATATGACTGCTTACTCAATCAGTACTGAGTAGAATGAAAGGTTCTCTAAAAACTAACGGTTAGACGGCTTCCAAAAGTTTTCATTGTCTGCCGGTATTATCCCGCTTATCTTCCATGTTGCGTTTTCCGGTTAGGACTTCAAATAATCACTTAAGTGATCAGTGCGAAAGCAAGAACTTCATTTTTTTTTTCTGCCAATTATTTTCTCTGATTATTTTTTTCGTTAGATGAAGCTTGGCTCTTTGCATTTGTAGTGCTGTAATGACGATTATTAGAAACACTCTGTTAGAGTACTTCGTTTGAATTGTCGGTGTCCTTCTGCAAAATTTTGAAAAATCTCTTTTCTGTATCAGTAAGATTTAATAAAAGAGACCGTCACCAACCCGGGCTAAGAAACATATGAATAAAGGGGGTAGTTTCTAAAGAAACTGTGGTGCTGCGTCGGTGGGGAAGGAGTACACAAAAGTTTGGTTTGATCAACGGAGTTGATAATGTAAATTGACCACCGTACGGTGGTCAATTTACATTCTCAACTCCGTTGGTACGGTGGTCAATTTACATTATCAACTCCATTGATCAAACCAAATGTTTGGGCTAAGAAACAGACACCGTACCAGCCTCGACTGAAAAGAGCCAGAAAAAGAGTGAAAGAGAGCCAGTGTTTGAGACTTACTTCTACCCACTTCCCAACCATTGCCTTCTTACTTTTTTCTAGTATGTCCCTGAACCTCAGTTTAAATGGTTGAAAAAATGGCGCGTTATGATTTTTTGAAATTTTTTTGAAATAACAATCAACTCGTACTCCTTGAATAGTTCTTTCAGAGTATTTTCTAAAGTCACCACAGTAGTGATGAACAATGCGCAAAATTGGACAGGGATTTTTTATCGTGAACCGCTCATGCGCCGACCCGAGGAAATGGAAGACTAGTTTTCAGTCCATCCTCAGTCGTAGAGATTCGATAAAAGCAGGCTCCTCCAAACTTTCGAAAAGGATGTGAATTGCCTCAACCTATTACCAAGTGATAAATTGCATGACTTAACTACTATGGTGGACGTGCTTTCTCTTCGTGTGCACCTAAGCACTGGAACCAACTACCCTCCTATATTAGACAGGCATCTTCTGTAGAAACTTTCAAGAAAGAACTTAAGACATTTCTTTTTGGCAATGATATCGACTTTTTGACTTGACTATGTATATATATATATATATTTTTTTTTTTTTTTTTTCTTTATATATATATCCAGATATTTAATATTTTTCTCATATTTTTGAAAACAAATTGGTATCATATTTTTAATATTTCTCTTTATTGTAAAGTCCATTGAGACATGCTTTGGAATGGGCTATATAAGTACTAAATTTATTATTATTATTATTATTATTATTATTATTATTATTACTTTAATAAGACCACTACTAGGGAAAAAAACTATGATCTAGAGTCGAATCGTGCTGAGGGAATCGTTTAATTTGAGTTTCATGCAAAGGAAAAAAAAAAGAGGCAAAAAAGGGAAAGACGTTGGCCAGCATTGTGAATTTCACAAATGTTGAAGAGTCGAACTCATTGAGACATGGGCTCTTGGGAGCTTAGCCATTTTTGGACTGGTCAATTTCTATCTGTCTCAAAAAACAGCAAGAGTAAACCCCGCCTCTGTTCAACGAGGCTCACCAACTGACTTCGACTATTGTCGGCCTATTAAGGCATTGTCCTGTGTTTTGAATTTCTTGGATTCTTCCTTTTACACAAACTTATCTCGCCAGGTTGGTCTTACAGAACAGCATCAAATCCGCCTAGCCCAAGTTTGCTATAACAACCGTAGTGACCGTAGTGCTAGCTTTGCTCAGGGAAATAGATTCATGAAAGTTTGCAATTAATAACCCCCTCAAGACTGTTTGCTTTTTTTCTTGACCTGTGAAAAGCATTTGATGTCATTGAGCACCATATCTCGCCAAATTTGAAGCTCGTGAGGTAAAAGAGAAAACCGCATTCTGGTGCTTTTAAAAACCGTTACACATAAGGTTGTGTAATTATTACACACTTTCTGTGTTTCCCTACACACGTTGGTGTGTTTGCGTAAACCGTGAAATAAAACAGTGAAAAGGTATGTCACCACTACACATCTTGGTATGTTAGGGAACTCAGGTGTGTTATAAAAACACAACTTATTTTAGAGTGCATTATGGGTATTGCATGATGCAGTATTCCATAATGCATTATGCAATACCACCCAAAATATCTGAAAACAAAAAAAGTAATAAATAATAATTGAGGAATTCTGCTTTTAGGCTTGCCTTAATGTGTATGTGTACCATTTTGCGCTTTTTGGGGTAGTTCAAACGGCATCACCTTGATTTGCATAACTGAATACGTCACCAACATATTGCGGAGCTTTAGCCATTATTGTTGATCATTATATTGGGCTGTACGCGGGATGCCAATCGCAAAAAATAGTCCGAAGCTGATATATAATAATATTCAAGTTTACTGTATTCTTCTTTAAAACGTTGCTCTGTGCAATCAGCAAAGCACACACCCGCTTCACAAGCGACACACGCAGATCAAGGACTACGCATGGATTGATGGTAAGTTCTTTTTAGCTTACAGGGTTCGTCTTAATGGGTCTGACTATTTTCAATTTTTGACTAAATACCCATTTTACAATATGTTTATATCTTCTCTCAGAAAGCTCGTTTTGCATTTAATGTGAGATGATATCGTACCCGATTTAATCACTTTTCATCGATTTAACCATTAAGTATATATAATTTTCAATCCACACGTTTTAAGCTCGTTCCTGACGATGTCAGGTAGAGTTGGGTGACAAAAATCGGATTCCTTCTTCATGTGTATTTACAAATTACTTTCTCTCAGATTCAATATTCCATTTTATTTATATTGCTTTGATTGCACTGCCTCTAAACATCTCTAAATATTAATTCCCCTTTAAATAAAACAAGATTTGTTTCAGTATGTTATAATTAAGGACAAAAAACTCTTAAGATCCTTTTTACGTAGGCTACATTTTGCATTAAGAAATTATTTGACTGGGGCAATTTGTTAGACTAATTGAATTGATCAGGCATCGACAACTCACCAATCATTCTTGTCACTTATTCTCAAAGACACTGAAGCAAATACAATCACGGTTTTAAATTCCTGTGCCGTGAAGGTGTTAGTATTGTTAATGTCGTAATCAGCGTTACTGATGTACAACCTATAGCTAGTCATAGTAATCTAATCTATGTCACTACTCAGCTCGTCCAATTTAGTTTGTTTCCATTCTGAGTAGGTTGATTTATATGTTGTAATTATCTCTATTTTCGGCTCTGGCAAATAAAATTGTTGTCTTTGTAGAACAAGTGTTCTACAAATCAAGTCACGTGGAGAGAAGCCTCCGACAGAAAAACCGGAGTTCCTCAGTAGAGAAAAACAACATCGGTGGCCGGTTGCTCCAAGGCTGGTTAGCGCTAACCGTTGGTTAAGAGGTATCAAAACCAATAGGTTTCCATGGTATTTAACGCTAAACATGCTTCGAGCAACCCAGGCCTGAACTAGTGACATATTAGGGAGCTTAAGGACGTTCGCGCCCAAAACGTTCCCACGTACAGATTTTTTTAAAACTTGCCACGCAGAAAGGTAATGATCTACTTTTGCCAAAAAGGCAAAAAAAATGGGGGGTCACAATGCTCGTTTTCGAGATCATGAGGTGCACTTTTAGAAGCTTGCGTTATTTTAAAACGATCTTAGCTTACATCTGTCAGCAATAAAAAGGCTACATTAGTGAAATTTAGATCCGGTAAACGTACTCAATTCAACATAACTAATACAACTAAACAAACTTTTGCAGCTGATGTCTTTTTCTGAGGTGAAATTGACCTTGAAAAACGATGCATATTAGTCTAAGAAAGAAAACATCGGTCGCACGAGAGCATAAAAGGCGAAATATTTGTAACTTCTCACGTACAGATTTTGCTTTTTTTTTGTTAAAATGGACAAAATCAGGAAAGGAAGTGATCTACGGAAAGAAAAATAGGGGTCACCGAGCATTCAAGAGAGTAAAATCGCTGCGAACTTCTCAAAGCGATTGTCTATTCGCACTGTCACGCCATTGCGTGACATTTCCGAGAAGACCTGGGTCCACAGCTATCCCATGATGCCACTTACTTTTACGTTCTATTCTTGTGGAAAATGTTTGCGCCTTTAGCATCGTGTTTACCTTCGTGGTCTGTGATGCATGACGTGTGCGTGACATGCGCGAAAAAATGCGCAGTAGCAATGGGCGCGAACGTCCTCAAGCACGCGCGTTTTTCAGACAGGGACGGCAACCGGAAGAGAACACTTCGTGTTCCAGGACGGTGGTGTCTCCCAGATTTTTATGCTAATCATCTCTAAGGGAGAAAAGATACTTGGCAATGTAAATGTGGTTGTGTGAAGACAAGTTAATACGAAAAACAGACCACTTCCGGTTACCGTCCGCGTCTCAAAAACGTGGGTGCTTAAGCTCCCTATTTAATCCACACTGACTTGGGTCAGAATGGTGGAAGACGATTTGCTCTATTTTGTTACAGAAGTTTCAAATTAAATCCTTTGACTATAACGAAAATTCAGTCAGTAGTATATTTGGATAACGCAATATATCCATGCAGTGAAATAGGACAATCACATGACTTTTGGAGGGCATATAATAGTTTATTTGTGGTCCGAGTAGCATCCGCTGCGCCCGAGCGGAGCGAGGGTGCAAATGAAGCGACGTTGTTTGACATCTCTGCAGCCAGCCAGTATCAGGGCGGCAAATGTATTTTCAGCCCGCAAATTTCCCGTTTGGCCCGCAAAAGCAGCGTTTTACAGAGGGCAGTTTGTCATTTGGCCGCGCGTATTGATAATAATGTGAGATATTAAGGAGCAGTGTGCTATCTGATTTTCAGAGGCAGCAGTTGGATGAGATTCATGGTGTGCATGCTTCGCGGCTTCAACCGTTTGCTTCAACAGCCGTTCGATTTTGTTGAACGGTGTTGACAACAGTTACATTAGATTCAACAAAGTTGTATTCAGTCCCAGGCTACAGCCGCGGTCGTTACTATGGATTAGTGCCCACGGGCATACCCAACAATGTTGAAAGTTCAACTTCATTCAACTTTCGTGATTACAAAACAAATGTTGAATGGTGAAGCAATGTTTAAACGTTTTAAACTCGTTCAACATCAATTCAACATCGGTTGGAAGGGACAGCGTAAACAAAATCGAGCCGATTTTGAAGCGAGAGTTGACGCCCTTTTTGCCCGAGCCCTTAGAGCACGGCATCCCTCCAGACGATGTTACTTCATCAATTTCACTGATAATATAACTAATAGAATATTCCGTAGTCCTCCAGAGTAACTTGTTTCAAGATTTCAAGAAACAGTTACATCAGTCACTCAATTGGTCGTTTTTCCCATTTCAGGCATTTGATGCTCAAGATGATCAGATCCCGAGCACTGACAGCATGCATTTCTTTAAGTGTACTGTTGCTCTACGTTATCCAAAACACAATTATCTTCTTTGTTCCGACGTCAACATTTTCACGAAATGTATATAAGGATCTTATCCTCGGCACAAATGATAACGGTACGTAAAGTAATTTTTGTATAGGATAATCTT
>OX421445.1:53207941-53210441 GCA_949126865.1 Montipora capitata
GATCAAGGTCATGTTGTAAACAGCAGTTTTTTCCCCCTTGCAGTGATCTTATTAACGTACTCTTCGTGCTATTTATCGCCCGCTACTAGGTTGAGGCAATTCACATCCTTTTCGAAAGTCTGGAGGAGCCTGCTTTTATCAAAGCTCTGAGGCTGATGATGGACTGGAAACTAGTCTTCCATTTCCTCGGTCGGCGCATGCGTTACAAAGACGCTTTTGGATATGCTTCGCACGTCTTGATACGTAAGAACACGATGCTTATGAATGCCGACTGTTACATCGATACGGGATTTGAACATTTGGATGAAACTATTTTAGGCAACAAAACAATGTATGCATTGACAAGACATGAAACTGCGGAAAACGTAAGACGCTGTGGTGTGACTAATTTTTGCGGCCCGAGAGCAAAATACATTGGCTCCCATGATGCCTTTCTTTTCAGGCTCCTTGCCCCACTCTCTCGGGAATTCCTGGATAAGGTGGACTATTTCACTAACATGGATGGAATTGAGCAAGTTCTAATGTTTAACTTGAGAAAGTATGAGCGGTTCACGATTAAAAATCCCTGTCGAATTTTGCGCATTGTTCATCAGCACTGTGGTGACCTTAGAAAATACTCTGAAAGAACAGTTCAAGGAGTCAGAGTTGATCATTATTTGAAAATTTCAAAACATCATAAAGCGCCATTTTCTGGACTTTGATTTGCATTTTCGTTTCCTTCTACTTTACTCGGTAGTCTGAGGTGGCAAAAGATAATACAGCAGACATCTTGACTGTACTGTAAAAGCATCTATCTCCAGTTAAAATTGTTTATTACGCGTTGCAGATATCGAATTTGAACAAAGTTGGCACACGATAGAACTATTTTGGCTGTGTCGTTCCGCCTTCATCAGTTTAATGGTGAGTGGTTACACAGCAGCAGTCGTACGTACTCTGACTGCTGCTGTGTGACCACCCACCAAACCTCCTTTTCAAGGAAAAAATTCATAGGCGCTTTTAGTAAAGTTTTGAATTAACAAATCTTCACACAATAGTTTCGACTAGTAGCATTGCGGTTTAGGAAAAATACTAGGAAACAACAATCAAGGAATGGATAGGAAGAGGGTCAAGGCTGAGTCAAAGGCACCTCCGAATAGAAAAAGCTTCAAACACAGGCTCAGTCTCTCTTTCTGGTTCTTTCCTACACTGGTCGCGTGACTGTTGGACACAAACTGCTTCTTTGTCCGGGTTGGTGTCTCTTTTAAATCTTAAAGATAAAAAACAGAGATTTTTTGAAATGTTTGCGGAAGGACCCCGTAAATTCTAACAAAGTATTGTAACAGGGTGTTTTTAAGCATCACCATAGCATTCTAGAACTACAATAAGCCTACAGCTTAGCTACAGCTGCAGTTAATAGCTTCAACTAAAGAAAAAAATCAGTTGCTTGACTGATCACTTGTGAGAGGGTTTGACGTCATAAGCGGAAATTTCTTGGTTTCTCCAAAGATCAGCAGACCAAGCTATTCAATTCATTGATTATATATCCTTGATTTTATACGGAATAGAAATTCGGGGAGACGCCTATCACAGAAAATATCTTATATGTAGCTTTAAGTCGAATGTTGCGCTTAGATACTTTAGTTATCGACTGATTGGCAAAGATTATTTATAAGAAGCCACGTATACTTCAATGTATTTAAGATTTGCCGGATCTCTTCTGTCCAAGGGTCTCTTCGCCTTTGATGATGGCTTGGCTGAACGTCAATCTATTTCTTGGTTGTGGCTCGCCCCTTGTTAGCAGCCTTGACAGCCCTTGATAATTCAGAGGGAGAGGATGACGATGAAGGTCCTGACCCTGATGCCATTAAGGACCTACTGGAAGATGCTCTAGTCCTCCTTGGAAACGCCAACTTTAGGCTTAATGCCTGGAAGCAAAAACGCTTCTCTGAGTTCCTCACTGAAGTTGGTAAACGTACTCTGCGGGAAGGTATCCCACCAGATAAGTACCTTTTCCCGGACAAGTTCCATGCAACGATCAAGAGTGAACATGACCATAGCTCAACTAACAGCAAGCTTATCAGCACACCAGCCTCGAAACATTTCTCCAAAGGACCACACAGGAGGGAGCAGCCCTTTCGTGGACACTACCGCACCACTGACAACAGTCGAGTTGGAGGGAAACGGAAATGGGGATATAGCTCAAGGTCTAGCCTGCAGTATCCCAAAAGGGCCAGAACAGTAGGATCCTCCCAGCAATCTGACCCCAAGACTAACTCGAGCTGACTATCCGTTCCCATGTCTCAAAATGCTTACGCCTCCCACCAACAGATCAGCAACTCGTCAGGAACCCATGACCCGGAGCCTACAACTCTACTGTGTTCGTGTAACGGCGTTTTCACAGACCGATTTATTTGTAGATTGAATTTCCCGCGAATGAGACTCCCACAGGAGCCCGATGACCAATTACAAGAAATTAAGCTGACGTCATAGGGTCACCGAACCGGAACTGCCTTTGTTTTTT
>OX421445.1:53220441-53225441 GCA_949126865.1 Montipora capitata
ATAGCTGTTAATCCAGATCGTTCTCGCGCTCTCCTCACCCCTACCCCCTCGCCTTTTCTTTTGACCTCGGTCCAGCTATCGCGCAGCCAACCGCATACGAAGCAACCTAAAACGGCTTTGAGCGAGTGAGACAAGCAGCCAGACCGATAGGATCTGTATTCGCAGGATAGTAAATTGTATATCACTGTATACGATTAAATAACCAAGTATGTACTCAAAGAACATACTTCGTTTAGTTACTTAATCGTACAGATCGAATGAAATTATTACAGGATTGGGATTTCGAAGAAAAGTGAATAAGCCAAAACCAATCGCAATATGGACTCGACAGGGGTCAATTACTTAGAGTACACTCTTGTATTTCTCTCCCTATTTACACTTTTAGCAAATCATCTATTTTTAGAATGGCTTCTAAATGAACGAACAAATTTCAAAACAAAACTCAAAAACAAGAGGACCGACTTTATTACCAATCATTAGGCTGATTTAGCAACAGAAAGGGAATATCAGTTCACGACGACGCGCACACAAAAATGTCCATATTAGGTCAGATTAGAGTAGAATCCAGACTATTCCGCACGCTTTCCCGTCACCAACTGAGGTTCCCTTCCAGTTGCTAAATCAACCTATTTTCCAAAGCAACGCACGGCAAACGGAAGTGACCTCTTCGCATTCTAAGGGTGTGGTTAAACGCACACTTTCAAGCAAATCGAGTAAAGATACATTATAATACAAATTTAGCTAAATTTTCGGTTGGTTTCTGTCACTCAAAAAACCGCCTGCTCCTTTATAACGTGTTCAACGTCGAAATCACTGGAAAAATTGAACTATCCTGAAGTGATTAATCACGAGTAAGATATTACATGTTAAGTTATTCAATTGATACAAAGCACTCCTTTCTGGCTTCTATTTGAAAAGTTATTATTTCGCGTGCAAATGTAATAAAAACACCCCTTTTCGCTGAATTGAAGAAGCATGCCTTCAAAGGATGCTGGGGCGTTGTTGAGGAGTGAATCCAATTTAGGTGATTTAGCCTGCACTGACTCTTTGTCACACCACCTGGTTCTCTGCAGGCAGCTGTAATATCCTTAGAAATAAATAAAAACAACGCATTATAAGTTTGGCAAAACAGGGCAAAGCCCCACTCAGGGGAAGGGGAAGAAATTCTAAAATTATCCTAAAATGATATCGAGAGATCTGTCCAGAAATGTCACAGTACCGAATCCTATCCGCGCCTATTTTTCCAAACATCACAAAATGTAACTTAACTTTTTCCTCCGCTTTAGTATGTGTCCGTAAACACAAGAAACAAATGTCAGTTAAGTTTCCGTGTAAGCTTACTCATTGTAAGTTTTTTGGAGACAATTTCTGTGGAAGCAATAATCATTTGTGTTATCCATTTGTTGATAGCTGAAATTAGAGCATTCAGTATTGGCCGTGAAACATTATTCGTCGAAGCTGAACGGTTCGGTTGACTTAAAGCAAACCGTCGCTGGTTCATCTTGCCATATAGGCATTTATTTTCATTGAATCCCATACCTGCAGTTGCAAAGCTGACCGCAATGTCTTCAGGCTTCGGGCTCTCATAGTCCAGACTTGTCCACACAGCTTTGGCATTTCGGAATAGTTTGGACATTTCCCATGGGAGGGGGTAGTTTTCTATTGGATTCCTGGCTTCCACCATATTATTTCTGTCCGTACCTAAAAGAATCAAGTTTTTCCCATTTAATCTAGCCACCGGGTGCCTAATAAAGGGCACAATTGTCTCTTCTAGAATGTTCATGGTATTGTTTGCTTCCCGAAAAAAGGAGCGTGTTGGGGTTGAAAGGTGTCACACTTGCTGTCGATTTGCGAGCCTCCTGATTTCAACCAATAAAGGTTCTAGTCAAAGGCCGGCATTTTGAAAACACAGCAAAGTCTTCTTCGTTTTCGATCGCTCTTACCCTGTGTCAGTTTTATCATCATCCAAGTTAGTGACATGGAAGAATTATTTATCGCTTTTCACGGAAAAAATGCCGGCCTTTTCTGTAAGCTAAAGAGATCACGTCTTGTTAGTTTACAAGAGAGAAGCAAAATACTTATGACAAGAGTAATTTAAGCCCAAGTGATTGTGACGGACAGGGTCAACCGGAAGTTAGGTGTTTTCCTTTGTTGTCCGCTCAAAAAGTATTCACTTCCGGTTGCCGTCGTTCGCTCAAAAATAGGGAGCTTTAGCAACGACAACGGCGACGGCAAGGAGAACGTCACAAATTTGCATATTTAGTGGGCAAAAACAATAGCTTTGCATGCCCTGCACGTGCGTTTTTCATTTTTGTCCATTTCTTTGCCGTCGTCAGCAAAGCAACAACGTGAAATTACCAAGTTTGAAGTGTTATGGAGAACGTCAGCACCTGGAGATAAATTTTCATTTTTCTTCCCTAAATTAAGCGCCGCTCGTAACGGTTTCATTCCTGAGGGACTCAAACACCTTTGTCATATTAAAGGGCTTGGAATAGTCGCGAAGTGATCGTTGTAACGTGAATT
This sequence comes from Montipora capitata, assembly GCA_949126865.1. Classification (NCBI taxonomy): domain Eukaryota; kingdom Metazoa; phylum Cnidaria; class Anthozoa; order Scleractinia; family Acroporidae; genus Montipora; species Montipora capitata. Next base: position 53,222,965 of record OX421445.1, read on the forward strand.
TATGTTTTTACATGACGTTCTCGTTGCCGTTCCCGTCGTCGTTGCTAAAGCTCCCTAATGCCTCTGTCGCGGCGTTTAATGAAGTAAATACGTAATGCACTCACCACTTCTTCCTTCCCCTGCATCTCCTGCCTGACCGTCTCCAGCGGGGCTGTTGTTGTTGTGAGTATTAGAGCCTATGATGACACGAACGTGAAAGGAGAGACTAAGATTGCAGTTTGTCTATCTTTCTTATTTAAGTTCTCGCTTAAAGACTTTGAAAAACAGGCAAGACATGATCCAAAATCAAACACGTTTTACGGAGTTCGAGAAAACAGACAATTTTAGCCCTTTGTTTGCCATAATAGGCGAGGCTTCAACTCCAACCCGAAAGCACTGACAGACGAATTCCACTGAAATGTGAAGACATCTTGGCGAAAGGCACAGATCCTGAGCAGTTTTGAGTGTGTTTGTATGTGGCGGGGAGGGGGTAGGGGTGAGGTTATTTTTATTACCGGCAACGCTAAATACACCTTTTTACAGTAATTTGCTTCGTAACCTGGCCTTTACATCAAAGTGAGGCTGGAGTTGACCTTGTTATGATACGCACCTCCCCGATTTTCTAATGTTCATGATGTTCTCATGCTAATTAGTCGGGATAGTTCAATTTTGTACATAAGAAAAGCAATCAGGTTGCTATCAAAACAAGATCCTCTCAACTCTAGCCTAACTTTCACTTATAGGCCAGGTAATTAAGCACAAAATTGTCTATTTCATACCTGTCCACTGAATGTGGAGTAAGTCAGTTTCTTTATTGATAGACATCTTGATAGGAACAAAGTCATATTCAACAGCAGGGTAAACCTACCAAGAAGGGAAATAACGAAGCTATTGTAAGTTAAATTCAAAATTAAAATAACCTTCAGCCGACTACGGAAATTTTGTGATCTACTAAGGCAAGACTGACACATCCCCCTTCTCCTTAAGAAATCGAATTCGTGAAATAGACCAATTGCGATATATTAAAATTCATCCAAAACAAAAGGCATCATCTCGAGGCTCTGGGAATAAACTCATACAAATCCTTATATTCATTCCCCAGAGCCTCGAGATGATGCCTTTTGTTTTTGACTGAATTTGAATATATCGAAATTGGTCTATTTGGGACAGATTTGTGCTAAGTCAGTCCGCCGGAGTAAGAATATTTGAATAATTCCAGTAAATTACTTGCGACCTATTGTCGCACTCGAAATTGTTGCTGGGTAATTTTGTTGAATACGTACAAATGGGCCATACTTGCGCGGCGTCCATATTGGCCATAGACAATAGATTTCGTACCCTGAGCCTCGAGTTGAAATGTTTGGGAACGAGTTTCGGTGGGGCAAAACAAAAGTGTTCAATCCCTCGGGATTCAACATGGCCGCCCCGTGATTAAGGCCAATTCAGTCCAGAGACGTCTTATCGTTTATCAAAACGGCCCACCCTCTTCGAGGGTTTCTTGCAAGACCTCACAGGATTGGTTAAAATAAACAATAGCCAAAGAAAAAAAAGACAATGAAACTTTGGCTAAAAAATACAGGTGCAGAAGTTTTTAAGATGTGAAGATCAGGAAAAAACTTGCAACTCTTGGCCCGATAATTTCCACCTAAAGGCAGCCTTTGAGCAGAAGGTACACGTAAAAAATATAAGCTGCAACTGTCAACAACTGAAGTAGCGCTGATAATCTTGCTATCATGAAGGAAAAAACAAATTGTCTCGAAAAACAAATACCACGAGCTATACCTTTGACGAAAAAACGCGTTTTCATTTTTTGGCTCCTGCAGTACATTGTCTGTCTTGCAGTTCTACGTTTAAATTCCGCAACCTTATTTGGCATACATTTCAGCGTTTGTTCTCTATTGTGATTCAATAGACACGTCTTTAAACTCTCATCTTAAGTCATTGTGAAAATATCAAGCCGTCTCTTATAAGAGTTTGTCCATCCGGCAATGGTTGAGGCCCTCCCTGGGGTTTGAGGAACAAACCCCAGGGAGCATGGCTAATTTCAACAGGGGAACAGGGGAAAAGGGAAACAGGGAAACAACGTCAAAATATTATAGGGAACAAGGGGACAAAAACAATTTAAAACAATCAAAAAGCTGGGAATAAGTTTGAAAGTAATTTGAGGAACAAGAGAAGACAAGCAAATATTTAAAGGGAACAAGGAAACAAGGATCCCCCCTGGGGGGGGGGGAGGGCCCTTGGTCACGGGTAAACGGGGTCGGCTCAGCCGGTCTAGCACAAAACGGGTTAAAACAAGCTAAAAACAGGTTCTGTAACACTCTTGTCTTCTTAGCGCTGGTTTCTCTGTTAGACATGGACTTGATTTTCCTTTCTCATACCTGTACAATATTTCCTTTCTTTCCACGAACATTTAAATTATAAATGTTCTTGTCCTCGGGTACATTATAAATGAATCTCGAACTAAATTTGATCACATGTGACCTGTCTTGAAATGT
>OX421445.1:53232941-53270441 GCA_949126865.1 Montipora capitata
GTATAGACTCCTTTTCTTCCTCCATAACACCAGCAAACTTGTCCAACCTGAACAGTTGATACATGTAGGGTAGGGGTCACATGTTCTACACACATTACAGTGTATCTTGTAAACAGATATACAGTTAACTGTAGAGTACTAACTCCAAGACTTGACCCAAGTTTAAAGACTCTCTGTCAAACGGCATGGCATAGCGCACCTCAGCTCAGGATTCGTGAACCACAACACCTCCATTGCTCGTCACGTCTCTATCTTGTATTGAATCCTTTGCAATAATTAGAGTCAAGTATTCGAATTTAACGCTACAATCTTGGACAAAATAAAATGGAACAGAAATGCCCCCTCTCCCCCAAATCAAGGATGAAGGTGCGTGAAGGCCAAAACGCGCCATTTTCCCATCACTGATTTTGGGGGGAGGGGTGGTCTCAATGTTCCATTTAATTTGTCCAAGATTGTCTGTAGAGGCTATGACGTCACAAATTCAAGATTTGGTCAATTAAGAGGTCATATGTCAACACATTAATCATCCGAAACCACTGGCCTCTGACGCAGTCACGCTCGTCGCTAGTGTTGCTATGTTGAGATACTACATGGAAGATATTTTAAGAGAAGCGGAGCGTATAAAAAAGCCAAACCTAAAATGAAAATTTGCCAGTACGATCAAGAATAAGGGTATAACTCTACGTAGAATTGACAAAAAAATTGCTACCGAGAAAAAGAATACCCGAGGAGTCAAAAGTAAGAGTTAGAGTTCTCAAGCCCACTACTGATCTTACTCTGAAAGCATTTCTGGGGAGTTAATCGATAAAACTATAGGGTCTATGTAGGGTCGCATCGCTGAGATTAAACGAAGCAATGGCAAAAGACTCAAGCATTAAAGTAGCGCTTTTAAAGCTTTGTAGAGCACTTGAATGGTTTTACATGACATTAAAACGTTTAAGGCACGATTCACGAGACTTTTTATACGATTAACGTCTGTTTTGAGACGCTTTTCAGCGGTTAAGCACGGTTAACAATTAACTGGTTAACAATTAACTGGCTTTCCTAGATATCAAAGTTTCTATTAGAGGCAACGTGCTATGTACTAGTGTGCACTACAAACCTACTGATTCACACAGTTATTTGTTGTATTCATCGTCACATCCATCACATGTCAAGAACTCCATTCCTTATTCTCAATTTCTTAGACTTCGACGTCTATGTAGTGATGACTCCGATTTTTCCAGCAAATCAGAGGAGATGTGCCAGTTCTTCGAGAAACGTGGCTATCCTGTCTCTGTGGTCAAAGCGGGCCATCATCGCGCCGAACAATTTAATCGAGAGTCATCACTACAAACGTCACAAAAAGATAAGAATGACAGAATTCCATTCACCCTCACTTTCCATCCTCATAATCGCGCAGTCAAAAGCATCATTCTTAGTAATTACTCCAAAATGATCCCGAGACTGGTAGAATCTTTTCGCAACCTCCACTTATTTCATTCAAACGCGACAAAAACGTAGGCAACTTTTTAGTTAGAAGCGCGCTCAAAACTAACGAGCAACCCGGCACTTTCAAATGCGCGCGCTCACGATGCAAAACTTGTCTTTTCATTGTTAACACTAGCAAGATATCGGGACCTAAGCGATCTGTTAAGATCACCGATCGTTTCACATGTACCTCCGCAAATGTCATTTATTGCATAACCTGTACGTTATGCAATAAATTATACATTGGTGAGACAGGTTGACGACTAGGCGACCGATTCCGCGAACACCTTCGCGATGTTGAGAAGAATGACAAGGATGCATCTAAGCCAGTCGCTCGCCATTTTAATCTGCCTAACCACTCCAAAAAACACATGGCTATCTGCGGCCTTTCCCTACATCTAGGTACGACGGAAAGCCGCAAGAATCTGGAACAAAAATTCATCTTTCAAATCGGCACCCTTAATCCTCACGGTATTAACGAACGCTTTTCATTTAACTAATATATTCCTATTTTTCACGTTGCCATGCATGTTACCACCAATAGCGTAGCTCCTACTCTGCTATAAAAACTACACGTAACCCATAATCCCTCGATTCGCTCTGACGAAGGGCTAACGCTCGAAACGTCAGCTTTTAGAATCTCTGTACGGTGGCCAATTTACATTATCAACTCCGTTGATAAAACCAAATTTTTTAATGGAAAAAAGAGTCAATCTGTTCAGTCACCTTTCTGGCCAGACGACAAAATCGTGAAAAATCGACAAAATTCGTTGCTGATAGCCTGCAAATCGTGCCCTTCAACACTTTTGTGAACGTAAATCATGCTCTACTTTTCAGCGTGGAAAAATCAGAAGATAGATCAGGGAAATATCGCCAACAAATTTAAGGGAGTGCAAATGCAGTTCTTAAAATTCAACAAGTTTTCGTATTCGGTATGGTTAGCGCACGGATGCAAAGTCTAAAGCGTAGAATGTGGGTAGGTTGGATAGTTGGATGGGGTAGATAATCTGTGGTAGAAGGTTCGAATCCTCCTTACATGCGATTTCTTTCTTTTCCTTTTTTTTTCTTTTTTTTTTCCAATAGCTTTATTCCCTTTTTTGTTTGCAATTTATGTTAACGTGAAATGCCACTTGCATTTAGTTTTTTTTCAGTGTCGCCTTGCTCAGTTTATTTTTTGAATGGGAGATGTGCTCTCGGATGATGTAACTTTTGAGCGAACGAGAGCAGATTTCGTGTCGTGATTACCCCATATACTACTGGTAACGCCAAGCAGGGGCTCATAGACAATCTTGGACAAAATAAAATGGAACAGAAATGCCCCCTCTCCCCCAAATCAAGGATGAAGGTGCGTGAAGGCCAAAACGCGCCATTTTCCCATCACTGATTTTGGGGGGAGGGGTGGTCTCAATGTTCCATTTAATTTGTCCAAGATTGTAGATTAGTATGACAATTAATAGATAAGTGTTATAGTTCCTTTTGCCTTGAATGTGTATATTTCATTGCTAATCAGTAGTTTTGTGGACAAAGTTGTTACCGATATATCAGCCACAAATTTGCCATGTCTACAGTGAAAAACACCAGTGGATGACTAAACAGTTGGACCATGATGACATGACTCGCAGATATTTGAATAAAGACCTCAGAGACATGATTTACAGAAGTCAGTTTGTGACCACTGGAGATTGATATATATTGATAACCAGTTTCATTTGCTGAAGTCATTCTTTATACTGAGTGAGCTACATGCATATTAATTTTGTTCTTTTCTCTGTTTGAATTTTTTTCTCTTTGATATTTTTGGAAGTTGTTTATATCATACAATGTACAAGTAACAACCTATGGTTGAAATGAATGAAGAGGGTAGTTTCTAAAGAAACTGTGGTGCTGCGTCGGTGGGGAAGTTACAGTATACAAAAAATTGGTTTTATCAACGGAGTTGATAATGTAAATTGGCCACCGTACAGAGATTCTGAAAGCTGACGTTTCGAGCATTAGCCCTTCGTCAGAGCGAATCAGGGCTAACGCTCGAAACGTCAGCTTTCAGAATCTCTGTGCGGTGGCCAATTTACATTATCAACTCCGTTGATAAAACCAATTTTTTGTATGGTTGAAATGATTTTGTTATTTAAAGCTTATTTCAGGGCCAAACATTCCCGGAATTGGCCAAGATGTACAAGCTGTTTGTGTACGTGACTCGATTGCAACATTTGCAGCAGTCTTTATATGAACAACTGATTTGCCACAAATTGTATAGTAATTATAGTAATGAACAGAATAATAGTATTTCTTTTTCACATGGTTGTGAAAAAAAATTCTGCAAGACTTATTATGAAGAACTTACGACCATGAATGTACTTTATCAATGTCTGTCTTATATTTGAATCACTGTCATGACGCAGGCCACGTTAGGTGAGGAAACCGATTATCTTTAATTGGTTTTAGAGCAACGATTTTCTTTGTTTATTGGAAATATACATTTATGTATGTTTTGCAGGTTGCAGGTTGAAATTTAATTATAACTGGAAAACCACTGGCACTAAAGGTAGTGAATATTTAAACCCAAAAATAAGCCGCCATATACTCATCAGGGATTCTTACATAAAGTAGTTGGCGTCTTTCACATGGTAAAAACACATGCAACTTCACCCTTCAGCAAGTATATTCCATCTATCGTAAACAGCGTCATGTAACATTCACGGTAAGTCTATCGCTTTACCTTTCTTTTAAGTGCCAGCGGTTTTCCAGTTATAATTAAATTTCAACCTGCAACCTGCAAAACATACTTGCTGCAATTTTTCTTCCATTCAGTTGTAGGAAAGGAGTGACACAATTGTCCCTTATTTTTTCCACAGTGGCTTCATCAAGCAGAATAAAACATAAACAAATGCCCACAAAGCATGTCGTTCGACAGAGAGTCTTTAATATTGGCACTAAAGGCATTGTGGGTAATGTGTGTAAAAAGTTTAGAAGGTGGACTGTTCCTGAACTGGCAAATTTGAATAAAATCTATTTTCATCCTGGCGTTTCTAAAACGAGGGTAAGGGTAAGACCAAGGGTCAGGGTAAGGGTAAGGATACGAATACAAAAAGTATCCTAAACATGCATAAAAGCTAACCTTATGCCTAATTAGGCCTAAACAAAAGTTTAAGGTTAGCTTTTATGCATTTTTAGGATACTTTCTGTATTCGTATCCTTACCCTTACCCTGACCCTTGGTCTTACCCTTACCCTCATTTTAGCAACACCGTTTTCATCCTGCCCTTAATTGTGTACATTCCAAAATAATCGTGAAACATCAAGCTAAAATACTGTGGTTGTGTAAGTTAAAAACAAAACATGTTTTCAACATAGTTACAGTATGTCAGTCCCTCAGTCATAAAATGATTATATTAACTGTACTAGTAGTGATCTCGGATTATTGAGGTAAGTGCAATGTACATGTATATGTGAAATATACCGGCATATATACATTAACTAACTGTATTAACTATTTACATTGTAAGTCAGGATATTATGTTAGTTAAAATTCTAATTTCAAAGAATAAAATTCCATAATTTACAAAAATGTATGCAAACTTAAATGCTTACATTTATAGGTATTCCAACTTTGTAAACTATACAGTGGGTGTTATTTTGTTTCTTTAAACTTTACCAAAATAAAGATACATGTACAGTACGTAGTATAGACCTTATTCATAAATGGCGGTCACATTTATAATTCTTTTGTCCACATGCAAATTAGCCTTCCAAGCCCCATTTTAGAGTAAGAATTCTTTTCAATTCACTGTATGGTATCGAGGCTTGGTAGGCTAATTTGCACTTCGACAAAAGAATTATAAATTGACCGCCATTTACGAATAAGGTCTATTGCCATCATTAATTTAGCACTACATGTATGTATACATGAAAAAATAACAGTTATTATAGTCTTTTGTTTCTTATGAATTTAATCCTACCATATTAAACTGGTCAGCAGCCTGAGTGGCTGGTTTGTCAGTCTTGTCCCCAACATTGTATCCACCCCGGTTATTGTTCTGCAATTAAAAACAAAATAAAATATGGAGCTGGCAGACTTCACATGTGGCAATGAGCTGTAAAGAGTATTCACAACCTAGAAATTTGTACCTCACATATGTAGATCTCAAGATCTTAGACATTGCAAAATGAACCAGGAACCCACAATACATTTAGTGGCGTACAGTGTAATGACGCACGCATTGCACATGATCCCACTTTGCAATCATGTACTTACAAAAGCATTGAGACATGTACACTTTCCTGGTTTTTCTTCCAAATCAAATGTTAGCCCTTCTTTGGATCGAACTGAGGATTTTTTGTTGTTAGTGGTTTATGTAGGAAATGGAAAAAAAAAAATTATTGTTGCCATTGGTGGAATCGTGGTAATATGAATGCACATAAATCATAAATAATTTATTAGTCCAATGAAATGAGCTCATTGATCCCACAGGGAAGGACATATATACAAAACATGGACCAGTACCCCTGCGGACCTGGTCCAGACCCTCTCCATGGACCCAGTGGACGACAATTTTCTTAAACTTGTCACAATATCATTCTCAGAGCTTTCTCTGCCAACAGATGGGTGGAAGTTGTCCTGGAAGAGAAGTTAGCATTTGCCAAAATTGCAGACAATACTATCCCCATTTTAGAACTTTAATATCATTCCCATAAACAGCCTAGATTATCACAGTATGGTTAGCACTAACTCTTAGTTGAGTCGTATTAAAACCTGTAGATTGTCATGGTATTTATCTGTAACTAAAGTTAGCGATAACCAATAGTTTATTATTGTTTCAAACAACTTGGACCATAATGCTTAATTAAAATTCTTAGAAACCCTTTGAATCCTGTCAGTCTGCTCAGCCAAAAGATCTACGGTAACTGACTAAAAATATAATACTGACTGCAGATTCAGTATAGAGAACAACAACACAACGAGACAAAAGGACGATGACGTGAGGAAAGCGTTTTCACTCATCACATTTACAGCAACTTATACAGGAATGCTTCAAGATGTATTAAGAAAGGTCCGGTACAAAACAGAGGTCACAGGTCATTATTTAATTATGTTGACAATACAGAAACAGCCCTAACCATTTTTTTTTTTTAATACCAATGCTAACATTGGGCCTAAAAAATCTTGTTTAGGCCTAATTAGGCCTAAGGTTAGCTTTAATAAATGTTTAGGATTCTTTCTGTATTGGTACATGTAAAACAATGACCTGTGACTTATGACCTGTGACCTGTGTCTTGTACCTGCTGTTTGAGAAAAGAACAAGGAACTTGACAGGTTCAGGTTTTTTGCGAAGTCCTGTTTCCATCGTCAATGTTGCACATAGGAAAGCTACATTCAACAGTCATTCCATGAGAGAATGATTTGACTGAAGTAACCTACATGTAGCCATTCAGACAGGGGTAGTCCATGGACTGGGTCCATAGGGGTGGTCCAAGGACTTGAGGTCCACGTTTTGTATACATTGCATTTCTCACAAGAACTGGCAGTACCTACATGTAATTATTACCTTGGTGTGGTAATTAGATCACAAATTGTCTTATTGAGCAAAACAGTTCTATTTTGAGTTGGGAGGTATAACAAACCTTGGGATTTTATTATAACGGTTGACAACCACGAAAGTGAGAAATGGCTCAAAAAGCGTCGGATTTGGAAAATAACCACACAGGAAGGAAGCTATCCACGATGGGTCGGTATATTTCGCTGACCCCCACTCCATGGACTACCCAAATGGACTACCCTAAAAATACTATTTTGAATGAGTACTGTTGATCCATGTGTAAGCAGCATCTCAAATAGTGCTTACTTAAGCCTCAACACCCATTTTAAACAGCATTGTTCAACAGTATTTAAGTCTAAGCACCCCTTTTATAAAGGCCAACGCCTTTTTCCAGTTTAAAAACCCTTTAGAAATAAAGCAGACTTCCTTACTTCTGGCAGCTCGAAGATTTGATTTTGCATTTGTTGCATGCAAATGAAACACAACACAGAATCGCTTTGCTCATTAAATTGTAGCCAGGGAAATTCCGAAAACCACTTGGATTGAAATGCGCGATTCTGTTTGCCACAATGCTTTTTTGGAAAGTTGAAATCCGCAGGTTGGAATGGTTCCGTTATATTGATCTCTACAGCTTCGCTGGCTGTCGACTGATCAACTTGTTGTTGGATTGGAAGAGGCTGTGACTCTTGACTGGATATTGTGGCTTCTACTTCACTAGTGAAGTTGATTGTTTCGCACATTCTTTTGGGTGGAGGCTCTTTTAAAGAATGTAAATGAAACATTATTAGACCAATATTTTAAAAACTATGTCACATGAAAAAGTGACTGGAAATAATTCAATTATAGAACAGATTCAGAAAAAAGTAGCAAAAATTATGCAGAGTTTACTCACCAGATAAAGAAGGTTTTCCATTTTGTTTGGAAAAGTAATCAGAAATTTTAAGAGATCTCTTCTTTGCATTACTAGTGGTATGTGAAGTCTCATCATTCGTATTTATGTTGCCGTGTACCAATTGTGCACTTCTTTGTTCGTAATAACCGCCAGATTGAATGTTCCTTGATGACCAGGGCCCGGTTGTTCGGTTAGCGTTGTTCGGTTAGCGTAAACTTTTGTTTCATGTTTTCAACTTTTTGGTTAAAGTTTCTTTTGCTTATTTTTGTTTTTCAAGATCGACATCTACTAATGTAAATTTTATCCGAATATCAGTGTCGAACAGCATTTGGGAGTAGAGAAATAAAATTCTTGGTTAATTTTTAATCTGGGATTAGCGTTAATTGGCTTTTGAACAATGGGCCCTGAGCTATACAAAATTCTGCGGTTTAAGTACTTTCGATGACAAAATGTTTTTATAAACAGACCGCGTTCAACAAAACTTGCAATTGGAATGCTCGACGAGCCGTGAAGCCTGACATCAAAAGACGGACTTCGCGCTGATCAAGCTAAAATCAGGACGCACAATAAGAGAAACAATAACTTCACGATCTTCCAAAAATCATGGTTGAAACTAATAAACAATTTGTTTGAGAATCGCCTTATAAACTAAACCCAGTTATTACTTTGCATTGAAATTGACTAACTACGAAACAACGCGTTTTCCTGAGAGGTCCGCAAAAGAAGCCATTTAAAAGACGTTTACCTCTGCTAGCTTAGAAGCGAAAAAATATTTACAATTGTAACGACTAATGCTTCATTCTGTCTATTTACCTGCGCGTTTGTCTTTGCCAGTAACTCTGGTCACTTTCGAATTAACGATTTTTTGCTATTTTTCACTCTGTTACTTTTGTTAAATTATTTTTTGTTTAATTTATTTTTATTCTTGCAAAGAAAGTGGGGGGGGGGGGCTTAAGCCCCCCAGCCCCTCCCTCTGCACAGTCCCTGTCCATTTGGGTAGTCCATGGACTGGGGGTCAGCGAAATGTACCAAAGATGGCAATAAGGTTAGGCTTTTTAATTGAGATTTTTTTCATATAATTATCTTCTTAAGCTTTTTATCGGGATTCTCATACAGATCCTTATATTTTTGTCGGCCATGCTCACACTGAGCTTGAGGGGCCTGTAATTTCATATAGGTTGATAAAATTCCATGCAAGATAATTTTATGTTGCGATCGCGAGTCGACTCAGAGCTAATCAATGATGCATGGCCTAAACAATTTCCAGCACGCCAAATCGATTAAAGAGCTCCCAACAACAAGCTTATAATTTAACATGCTTACCTGAGAATCAAACATTCTGTTTGCATTTCTCCTCTCGGCCGATCTTTCATTCAAGCGATTATTTGTTCCACGGGGATTATGCATGTAGACATCTGCATCGCAGCAGGTGAGGAAACTGACAAGTAGAATGCATTGGAATAGTTTCATGGTCAGTAAATTTCTGGTTACCCAGGGGCAGTTGAAAACTGGACCCTCGGACGAAAAAGAGCTAAAGTGCAAGCTATGCTTGCTTGACTTCCTTGCAGCGCCAGGTAGAAGTAAAATACATTTGATTCCCATATTTGGTTATGTAAGTCAAAAGAATACGATGACGTTGTGTGAGAGGAAGTGGGTCTTATCTTAGCGTCACGTCTGTGGAAATAATTATGCTCAAGAATTTGGTTGGATGTGTGGGCGACTTTTCGATTTATCTTTCAGTACTAATTTAAGTTTTAGTTTTTATCTTCCTCAGTGAAGAAAGACTAATAAGCTTTTCTTCTGCAGACATGTCATTAACCAATGAAGCTCGTCACGCTATCCAGAAAAGATGTTGTGACGAGTGAACAAAAATAATCTTTAGATCCTACGAGTCAATCTCGACCCCAGAGCTCTTCTCTTTTGCGCATGACTGAGACATAAGATCCAAGGCTCTGGGCCCGGTTGTTCAAAAGCCGATTAACTCTAATCCCATTCTCGTCCCCATCGCCCTTTTCGTTTCTCTTAGTCGGCGGGGCCTTGGCACGAGAAAACGAAGGGCTCTGGAGACATAGGATTTTCGAATCCTAGATTCTAGGACTTCCGGTCTTCATGTATGCAGTCGTGATGTTTCTATACACTGTCTGTGACTGTCATGGCGGTTGTCGAGGCAGGATCCGAGGAATCCTTGTGTCGGGCCTTAAGGGGTCTCAATATGGAAAATGTTTCCCTACGCGTACAACAGAAAGCGGCGATAAGGAAATTTGTTTTTTTAAGGAAAGACACTTTAATTATTTTGCCGACAGGCTTTGGCAAGTCATTGATTTTTCAGTTGTTGCCCTTTGTTTTTGACTCGTGGCTTGGAGCAAAGAAATCTTTTATTTTGGTTGTTTCTCCTTTAAACGCCTTGATGAGAGATCAGACAGTCAAGCTGAACGATATGCAAGTTAGAAGTTTAGTGGTTCGGAATACTGAGTTGTTAAGTGATGTTGAAATTAACGAAATCAAGCAATCGAAGTATAGAATAATTTATGGCCACCCTGAGGTATTTCTTGGAAAATTGCGTAAGTTATTGGATTGCGAAGAAGTGAGACACCATATGTGAGCTATCGTGATTGATGAAGCACATCTCATTGTAGAGTGGCAAGTATTTAACTCTTGCCTTTATTTCTTTCCAGTTACTTCGGTATAATCTATTGTAAGGCTTTGCTTACGGTTTATCTTCATTTTAGTCTTGCCCCACCCTCAATTTTGTGGTGAAATTTGTGAAAAAGTTACACATTATTAAAGTAAAGGGGGACAATGTTTGTGTTATCATCATTTTTGTTTTATAACATTCAGATCATCCCAATCATGCAGAATTTGCATGTACCTATCAAAACTGTAAAATTAGCCTACACCATATGATCCTCAAGAAAATACTAATGCAAAACGTGGAAATCCAATAGGCCACTTTCAAAAATAACATAATACTCTTTGTTTGCCCTCAAAAATTTTGCATAAGTCTTGTTTTTATTTTCTCTTGGGACCTTTGTGAGTCCCAAGAGAGACTGGAAACATTATGCTTATGGAGGGCAAACAAAGAGTATTTTGGTAATCTTGATAGTGGCCTATTGGCTGAGCAACATGTACCTGTAGTGGTAGTGGTAGTGGTAAAACTTCATTTCAATTTGGTATATTCCATTCAGGTGTAATCTGCTATCATTGCTCACAATCTATTGTTATAATCATTCTTACATAACATTGTTTTTCATTTTACTTGCATTTTATTTCTAGGAAGAGTTTTCGGCCTGCATATGCCCAACTAGGTATGCTAGGTGCCATATTTCCAAAGGTGCCTCACCTGTAGTCGCACTAACTGCAATTATACATTTATTTAACTTACTGATATAATAAATTATTTTGATTTTAAAAAGTATCCATAAGGCCCACCTCCCTGGCCCCATGGAATTTCCAGTTTAGCTTCATCCTTTCCATTAAAAACTGGAATATTTTGATATGCCTTGCCCCTTGAAATTAAATAATTGTTTTTTCTTTACATATTGTGAGGATGAGAATAAGTAATTGACATTTAAATTGTAACAGTAAGTGAAATGTTGTTAGTAATCTAAGTTGTAGTTAGCTATAAACCTTGTAAATATTAAAGGTAGTGTCATAGTGTGATAATAAACAATGTACATTGTATAACCAAAGAAATAATGCTAGTTTAAGCATTAGAGTGTTGAGTTTTTCCCCCTTAGAATTTCCAGTGGCCTTCAATCCCTGGGGTGCAGGGATATGTTCTGTTACCAAACATTATGAAATAGGTTGTGCTCTATGCAGCTGAGCCATCTTTTTTTGAAATGTATAACTTTTTTAATGCTTTACTGCTTATTTACAGTGGTGGATCTAGGGATGATGTTCCTCCCTCTTGCTGTTATGGACAAGAAAATTTCCATGTTTTCGTGCATTCACCATTTGAGCCTGTCTGGATCCACCACTGGCATACCAGACATCCTTATCAATAATGAAGGGGTAGTTTCTAAAGAAACTGTGGTGCTGCGTCGGTGGGGAAGTAGTATACAAAAATTTGGTTTTATCAACGGAGTTGATAATGTAAATTGGCCACCGTACAGAGATTCTAAAAGCTGACGTTTCGAGCGTTAGCCCTTCGTCAGAGCGAATACGATTCGCTCTGACGAAACCAAATTTTTGTATCCTTATCAATAGTAAAGGAAAATAGAAGAGAACATTATATAGGAATAAGTACAGCCATAGCCTTCATGTATGTATGTATGTATGTATGTATGTAAATTGAAGGGAAGTTTTTATTCCATTCTTACATTCACTTTGTTTTCCAAGGTGTAATAAAACAGGTTTTACTTTGAAAGATTGCCATATATTTTTTTGGCCATGCTACCAGTTGACCTATCCGTAGTTTATTTTGGACGCTGTTTGTGTTCATCACAGCTGTGACTTGAACTGCAGCTTCTGTCCTCACAGAGTCATCATCAACAATCTTACCAGCAGCAACAAGAAGACACTGTGTTACTAACTCCTGGCTCTGCTTTAATAGCAGAACTGTAGTACCTTAAATCAAATGCAGAATAATCATTAGTACATGGTTTAATAATATTGTTAAATATTACAGGCCAATAATATGTAGCACTTAAATTGTTAAGAAATCCTTTTCTCTAGTGGCTCTCCTTGAAAAAAGGGCCACCAATAATACTATTATAATAACCCATAACAGTGGACTTGTGAAGGATTTTACAGTGTGATATATAAATATCAACAATTCTAGTATTTGAGGGGTTATGCAAGCAACCTCTTTGGTATTTGTTTCCGGGCTTGAGTCCTGTTTAATGAAAAAATATTTCCCTTTGCTGTCATGAACAGCAGTAAAGTTTTAATAACTTATTACCAGGCCTGTACAGATTTTGACTTGTTTGTGACTGCATGTGGTTGGAAACCTGTTCTGACTCTACACGCTGGGCTTCCTCCATGTCCCACAATCCTTTCAGATCTGGAACTACCAAAGCACACTTGTCAACAAAGTTGCCAATGCACCCCTCAAGGAATTCATGTTTCTCTTGTACAGTTGCAGATTGTGGTGGTATTTCCAGATTTAATGGCCTTGATTCAAGGGTTTCCATTCCAGCCCATGCCATGAGGGTTTCACAAATGTGTGTACATGTTACCTGAAGCATAAGGGCCTCCGCACCAGCATAGTTTTTCTTCACTTGAGGGGGAACATTTGTCCGTCCGAACCTTTGTCTGAAATAGAAGAGGGTGCCCATGTCACGTGAAGACTGTGTCTTCTTCAACTTTTCCCAGGTGAACTGAAGGGAAGAGAAAAACAATGGTTCAAAGTTGAGGGACAAACACTTCAGTGAATTCAGCATGTTTGACAACGGAATGAATAATTATTATAATTATAATATGCATTTTACTTGAGAAACTATTACAATTTATTGTCACTAATAATTCTATGGTCAGGAAATACTGAATTATATTGCAGTACAATGAATTCGGTGAGATATAGCAGTTATAATTCAATAGTATTTCACGCACCTAGTATTTTCGTAAGCCGCTTTGTCTCATGTTGTCGGCTTGAATAGACCGGTCGGCAGGACTCTCGGACACTTTAATCTTAGTTGCATCATGTCTTTCTTTATCACCTTGCAAAAATTCTGGAAGGCGCCGTGGTGCAGTAGTGATATTCTTGGGAGCAATAGGTCTAAACTGAGGGGGATTTTTGCCATGATGTTGATCGCCCTCCACAAAAAGACCAAAAAGGCACATCCGAGCACTGTGAACGCTTTCGATATTTTCGCGGTTCAAGCTACAATAGTCTTTTTCGCCTGTTGACTCGAAGAAGGTGATTCTCCAACCTGTTGGGAGCCACGGACTCGCTTCATACGAGTCTCTCCAATCAACAATTCCTGTACAGAAAGTGTTGCCAGTGACAAAGCGCGGAATTCTATAATATTCTTCACCTTCCTGAAGCACGGTTGGCAGAGTGTTTTCGGCAAACCATCGTCATACTTAATTTCTTTACGGGTAAACTGAAGCATGAACATTTTCACTTCCGCTTGGTATCTCTTTGTTTTCCATTAGCCAATCAAAAAATTCGAAAATCCTATGTCTCCAGAGCCCTTCGTTTTCTCGTGCCAAGGCCCCGCCGACTAAGAGAAACGAAAAGGGCGATGGGGACGAGAATGCTCTAATCCCAGATTAAAATTAACCAAGGAGTTTATTTCTCTGCTCCCAAATGCTGTTCAATGCTGATATTCGGCAAGACTTTACATTAGAGGAAGTCAATCTTACAAAATAAATTTATCAAAAGGAACTTTCACCAAAAAGTGGAAACATGAAACAAAAGTTTACGCTAATCCAGGATTAAGTTAATCGGCTTTCGAACAACCGGGCCCTGGTGACGAGAATGGAACTTTACGAGTACGAGTTTCCCGTTCTGAGCACGCCCACTCCAAACCTTATGCGCATGTTCACCACGGAAAACTCGTACTCGAAGTCGCCCTCGTCTTCCTCGTATTCAATAGAGAGGCGGGAGCCCATGAGTCATGCGCTCCTGAGAGAGAGCAATTATTTCGAAGAAATGGCGGTCAATACCCAGTAACCATCGGAAAACCCGAGGAATTAAGTACTTTCGTTTATATTTAAGTAGCTTTTGCGGTTCCGTAATCAATGAAGGCAACTTCGTATTCTTAGAAAAAGCAAAGATAAATACCCAGGAGATTTGATTCTAAAGAGATTCTTAAAATGTTCTTAAGGTTGTGTGGTATGCTAAGTTCGACTGCAAACTGAGTTGTTATGATCGTCTTCATCAGTGTATCATGCAATAAGAAAACCACATTGTTGATGTGAAATATCTGAGTTAGTTATTTTGCTGTGAGACTACTACATTTTTTTTTCCGTGTTCACTTGTACTGTCACGGTACATATACTCACAAAAACAAATGAGCAACTGAATAAAGAGGGTGTTTTTTAAACTCTCAGCCTGAATATGTTCTTAAAAATTTGCCGGGTTAATCTTAGCCTGAACTTTCCAAAAGAAAGGTTCTTATAAAAAAAATGCGGTAAGCAAAATGGGAATTTTTCGCCCTCGCAAAATCTTCGAGCCGTCCCAGTTTCATCGCCGTTTACTGTCGACTGCGTTGGGTCGGTTGGCTAAAGTTAAAAAAAAAAAACAAATAAAAAGAACATTTAAAAAACCTGGCTGAATCGATCGGTACAAAAGCAAGGATCAGTGTCAGCTAGTCAGAAATCCAAAGAGAGCGCATATTCTGCGAATTTCAATTACCTTTATTATAAAGTCGTACATTGAATCTTCAGTCATCGAACAACAACAGAACGAATGACATTCCTGTGTAATATCATGTAAGTAAAATAACCTCCGTATAACGAAACGCCAGTACAGCATAACGAAGTAACTTTCCCAGCAACTTCACTATACGTTAAATCGTGGTTTCTCTGCAACTTTAACTTCTGCTCCGACAAGTGTGCTTCCTGGCTCCGGGGAGAAGACAATTCCATTCGTTCAAGAAATGAAGTAAAATCTCTCACTTCCAAGCGAGATCCTTCAGAAATTACCTGTTTCTTCAAACTACGTAAATACGTACGGGAAGAATTGGAAAGAAACGAGAGAGCGAGGGCAAGTATTCTCCTGTTTCCCCAGCTCAAAGTCTTAATCAAATAGTAGCTTTTCTTTATTATTTGATATTTGGCATGGCCTTTTCTTTTATCGGGGTGTACTCTGTCTCCATTTATCAAATGAACCTGAACAGTTTCTAAACCACCGCGGAAGCAAAGATTAAAAAGTACAAAACCGGCAACCGGAAGGGTGAGACCATGTGAACGTGACAAGCGCGACATTTATTCTGAACGTCGGGTTTGGAGTTGTGTTTAGTACGGGGTGCCACATCTTTCTGCCACTCAAGCCCAGCTGGGTCAAGGTATCGCCGATGCAAACAATCCTCAGAAAAAAAGTGGAACACAATCCTGCATTACTGTCATTGTCACTCGCCTAATTTTTTATTTTTCCTCTTCTATAAATTTCTATTCAGTTGTATCAGAAATCCATAAGGGTTGAAACGTGTAACGGCCCCTTGTGTGCTGGGAAACAAGCTTCTGAATATCCGATTTGCTAAGTACCATATTTGGAACAACAAGAGCGAGGGGTTTCCAAATATGGTACTTCGCACTGAAACATTCAACCAATCAGTTCGCACTGAATATTCGGAAGCTGTGAACGCTCGTTACACGTTTCAACCCTTATGGGTTTCTGGTTGTATTTTATCTGTTATAACTGTAATGAAAACTGAGAGGGGAAGCGTTGTCGCCTTGAATCCAGGCTTTTAATGCTCATAAGCTTTAAGACAAATGTCGGGAAAAAATAGGGGACATTTAAAAATCGGGATTGAAATACCGATGGGACGAACTGGGCTGCATAGAGACTGGTGCAGGTGTTTCTTGAAAGTCGCGACATCTTTTCGGACCCGACTGAAGGCCATTTATGATATCCCATTCGTTTCTTTTGGTAGGCTGGGTTTTTAACGGGGTTTCAAGATACCAAAAAGCAAAATTGATGACTTAGAACTTCTCCATTCTCAAGAGACAGAGGGAACTGTGCCACCTGAAAAAGAGAAGCGAGCCCCTGGTTATTGTAATTAATTATTCAGTGCAAGTTCAGTCGCTCGGTCATATAGGTCTTTACAATCTTCATGTCTATCATTTTACATCTTTCCACCACTGCTTACGTAGTATCACGGTTAAAATGGGCAAGAGAAAATGATAATTCAGTTGTGTTTAACGGGAAAAGTATCTGCTCTTGTCTGTATTGAAGCATGTCTGATGTGAGGTACAACGCTTCAATTTGACATATTTCTCTCGAGGCAGATGACACGAAGTAACAGTTACCAGCCTCTCGGGGTTAGATAACAAAAAAATAATCAACAGACGAGAAACTTAAGTATGTTGCAATATTTTCCCAACAAGAAATGACTTTGCCAATTTAGAATTAATTGACATTTTTATTTAGTGTCTTCCTTTTTTTTTCAAGTTTTCGTATGATCGTAAATTGGCTTTTCTTTGACGAGTAGGTGGGGCGTGGCGGTACAACCGCCACGTTGACTTTATTGTAGTGAGGATCTGCAATCGCCGCAACGCACGTCTCATGACCTGGTTTTGCCGATGGTTGATATGCACGAGCTAGTTTAAAATCTCTTTATTGTTGATTCTTCTTCCTTTAGATGGTAAACGTTTTATCTGATTTCTCAACGTCTCTACATAGAACGATCATGCTAACATGAATGCATGAAAATCAGCTGTAGCTAAATTCAGTGTCCTAATCTATAAATTATGAACAATACTGTTATTTTTGCTATGCATGCCAGATGGCCTGCTCATGCATATAATATGCAAACTGTCTTTTTCGTCGTTGCTAAAACCTTGAAGTTTTATTGTAAAATAAAATTGACCGGCTTGCGAGTAAATCTTGTCAGATAAGGCCGACATCGAAATCTTTTGAAATTTTTGATTTTCAAATCTGCGACAGATCATTGAAAGGATAAAGTAATTAATTAAGAATCAAAGCATTGCCTTTAGCAGAACCTCCACAGTTTAATTACGTCCTCTTTTCGCGCGGAGCACAGTTAGTTAAGAAATACAATTCTCAGCTGGTTACTCCAA
Organism: Montipora capitata; assembly: GCA_949126865.1. Lineage (NCBI taxonomy): Eukaryota > Metazoa > Cnidaria > Anthozoa > Scleractinia > Acroporidae > Montipora > Montipora capitata. The sequence continues at coordinate 53,250,524 of OX421445.1, forward strand.
AGAACGTGACAGACATAAAGTGAATTTTAAATGCATGTAAAATGTATTTGATCAAATTGAGCATAAAATGTCATCCTAACTTATTTGAACATCTGTTAGCTTCCCGTACTGATAAGAATGGAAAGATTTTAACTTCGACTCTGAATAGACGCACAAACATTGTTAACAATAGAGTAAATGGAAGGACGTGATGAACTGTTTAGTTAGCTTGAGGAACCTGGCCTTTCGTTTGTGTTAAATTTAATATCACATGTTTTAATGCTGATTAACAGTACACTTTGAGTGTCTTTGAGTACGGAGATTGAAGTACTGAAGCAAGTAAAGTCGTAAGTACTGTTCCAAATACTTAGGGCTTAATTCTCTTATAGGAATTTCCGCAACCTCCATGAGTATGTAGAAAAAAATAATAATTCACGATTCCCTGTCAAATGCTTTTAACACAAGTTACAATTTGTTGTGCAACGTCGTATTGATTTTGCGAGTTAAGTGGGATTCTGACTACTTGGTTTCTCAGTTTTCACTAATTTGGAATTATTGCAAAAACGGTTTGCGATGATATGAGTAATGGAATCACCAGAAACATGACGGTTTAATATTAAAGATACATTTCTCTGTTCACTTTATTTCTTTCTTTTTACGGTCACACCTGAATGTCCGGATAGGACGTAAACTCGATTTCCATGGATGTTTGGACGTTTCAACCGGACACAAATTGAGATACTGAAGTGTGACTTGATCAAAATCAATAAGCCCAGCGAGGCCAAAAAAAATGAACGTTAGTTTAACGGTTTTTTTTGTTTGTTTGTTTCTTTTTTGTACTTTTGGTATTCGTGCGTGCCTTAAGGCACAAAAAACATCTTTATTATCTTTGTTAGCAATATGAAAGTTTTTTGGTCCACCAAACTTTTGAAGCCCTACCGTATTTTATCCTACATATTTTTCTTTTAGTACGCCATTGCTTTCCAGTTTATCATTAAAACGAAGACGTTTCTAGGAGATAAATCTCTATAATGACCACACGTTTCACAAACTGTGAATGGCTTTCACGACAAAACGATTATGAACAAAAAAGGGAAAATCCCAACGAATCACCAAAGGCTGAAAACGTCTGCTTATAAAATAGCTCAGCGTCATGTCAATTCCTGTCAGTTTCGACCCCAAAAGAAAAGACATACAGCATGTTTTTTTAACAACTTGTAGTTGTTAAATCTTAGAATCAAATTTCCTGTTTCTTATTTGATTACGGCTTAACTGCTTTTAATTGCACTATTTAGACCAGTGTTGTTTCTCTTTCTAACAATACTGTTTGGATCTCTCGTCTTTCTCAATTTTGAAATGCAAATGTTCAAAAAAATTAAATTCTCAAACTCACTCCATTCGCTTATTGAACCCCTCTCAAGAACTACATGCTCTTATCCTCAAACTTCAGTCCTATAACATTGTGTTTTTTTTCGCTACCCTTCCGGCTTTGCTTCCAAAGTGGCTGTCGAATCGAGCGCACTTCAAAAATACGAGATTATTACTTTAATATAAACTCCTATTTGGTAGCACTTGTCATCCGCAAATGTATTTTTTTTACCCCTACGGCGCCAGTTTGTCCGTGTAATTTCAATTTTTCACAGTTTTGGCCGAATAAAGTTGAATTGTATGCTTAAAGACTGCAGACTGCCAATAGAAAGCTTATCATTTTAATATCTTCCTTAAACCAAAGAATGCCTTTTTTGAAAATTTTTAATATATGATGTCTTAACCTGGTTACTGGTCTGTTTTTCAACTTAATCAACGGTTTTAGATTAAACAACGGGAACAGGTGAAAGTTTTACTGAGGGCTTCCTTCGATTAATTCACAGCTAATGGAATGGAACTGTTGGCGAGATCTGTCGCTACTAATAAAACCTCTTTCATAGTCTTCGTTGCTTTACGCTGCCGACTGAGATTGAATGTGTTATACACTTGAACACCTCAGCCAGTTACCGGGATACGGAAATTATTCCGGCAATACATTTTCGAGATAGAACAGAAAGTACCGAATCTGCACTACTGTTTTGTTCTGTAACTTACTTTTAAATAATACTTCTTAGTATATCAAATAGTGACGGTCTCTAGAAAGTCCTCGCCTGGCTTGTTCGTTAGATTTCTCGCCGTAATTGTTGCATCTCAAGAACCAAGATGAAAATTGATTTCTCGAATAAAAAGAAGTCATTTTCGTTTTAATAACCGAACCACTATGCTCATATACGAATAAACGGTAGATATGTTCCCCCTAACCCCTCCCAAAAAAGTAGATATAAACAACGTGACAGGCCTCAACGCGATCGTTTGACTCTTAGTCAAATAAATTAAAGCACATCATTCCAGCTGGTGCCTATTGTGCGGTGAACTAATGGACGAACAAAGAAAACAACAGTTTCTTTCTCAACACTATTAATTCATTGAGAAACTGAAGCAAATAATTCCAGGAAAACGTTGTCACCTTCTAAAATGAAAGCATTGTTCTTTACAGTTGTGCACACGGTTACTGCTGTCAAGACTAGTTCTGTTGGCAGGAAAGAATTAGGCTAAGTGTGGAGGGTATGGCTACATGTAGGCTAGGAAAGAATCGACTACAAAAAATATTTAAGAAAGGACTGAATAGGAAAATCCCAAAGTGTACATTCTAATCACAATTTTAACATAAAAAATTAATGTCACTTGACTGTGTAAGAGTGTGGCCACGAGTTTATGGTAAAGGAAAGGAACTTTATTTTTTTCTTAATGCGCGAGCGGGCGGAATTCTGCGAATCCTGCAATCTGATTTGCTTTGAGAGCGGGGGAATTTTTCTATTCTTGCCCGCCAAGCCGGGCGGAATCTAAGCCCTGGTTGCGTGAGCTTGTGTAGTGACCTGAATTTCCAGTTTTTAACACCGCAGCCGTTTGCATACAGAAGTAAGTGTTTCAAAACAGAGTTTTGTTAGACAAGAGGCGTGGAAACAGAATTCAAATAATATATTTCTCTTTAAAACGTTTAGTTTGTAAGTTGCTTACTCATTCGCTATCAAGCGCGGTGCGAGTCAGCAATTAAAAAACTGATTACAGAGAGGTAGAGAGAGAGAGAGAGAGAGAGAGAGAGAGAGAGAGAGAGAGAGAGAGAGGGAAAAAAAAAAAAGTTATTTACCAGCTAACTTGTCGGTCCGTAAAGCGAAAAACTGTGACCTCGGTCTTGAAAAAGCTGCCCTGGGTCACAGTTTTTCGCTGTACGAACCTCCCAGCTGGAAAATAACATATATTTATTTAAATATCTACGTATACTCGTTTTAGCGCTGGAGCACAAATTGGGGACACATTAAACTGAAATTGGATACTCCTAAATCTGACTTGGAGTTCCGAGTCAACTAGATAGCTGAACCATGCACATAGCACAGACACTACAACACCGGGAACTCTATTCCCTGCTCTTTGTAAATAGTGCCTTGCGTTTTCCTTTACGGTTGTCTATCACTCGTGGATCTTTATTTGTATATTATATAGTTTTCGCATTATGTTTGTAATTGTAGTTAAAAACAAAAGCTTATTATTGTCACAGTTATGCACCATTTGTTTATTTATATAATTTGTTCCACTAAAGTCGTAATGAAGTGGCATCGTTTGCCAATCGGTTGCCGACTCGTGTGGGAGGTCGCAGGATCAAAACAGTTACTCCGGTCGGACCAACACTCAGCAAGTGTTGAAGTAAATCGTAGGCCCAGTCTCACAATCCTTCAGTGTTCTTAACCCTGTGGGATGTAGAAGAACAAAAACGTCAAAAAAAAATATCCAGCAGTTATTTTGGAAAAGTGCATAAACTTTGGAAGAAAGGCGTTGTCGCTCCCAGAGTCTTCAGTGCAGAGTCCGCCATTTTGAATTCCCTGGGAGTGTTAGTTACGTCAATGGCCGCCATCTTGGTACGTACAAAAAGAAAAATAATAAATCTTCCATTAGCTTTATTCGTCACCCAGTGTTTGCAGGTTACACCTTTGTTATTTTTTTCTCAAGAGATTGTTAAAAGACCAGATGATGGTGCTGTACTATTCAGTACATTTGCAGATAATTAGCTGTTAATTAAAACCAAGTCCTCATTCATCATCTTCGCAAATTAAAAGCCTAATCACGAAAGAATGTTTGCACGTTGCACGTGAATTTTATACGTTTTTGCCAATTGGGACATAGCTACATAATCACATGCACAAATTGATATAAAATGCTCACTTGATAAATTCAAAGGTTATTTTCTTTGGAAGGTCGGGGACGAATTTGAGGTAAGTAACATAAACTATTGAGAAGTCAGCAATTTTCTGAATCTTAAGGCTCAGTTAAGGGCTCTTAGAAGGATTTTGACATGGAGCTTAAACTGATCAGTAGATGGATAGAGTTGTTCCATAAACAACACTAAAGAGCTTTTTACGCTGCTATTAAGTCAGCTTTAAACTTCAGTCTTGGGCAACGTGTCAAAAGGATCGGAAAATAATACTCCAAAATAGCCTTGTTTTGAACCTTAAATCTCTGGTGTACAAGTCTCCACCAGCACTGCGCAGCTTAATAGGACTACTCGAAGCCTGTCTACGGCAAGCGAATTATGCAGGTCGTTAGAACTGATGAGTAAATGCCAGTTTAACTTTAACAGGTCATGGGGACCATTATGATCTGGTGTTGTCTGGTGACAGTTCTTATCGTGCCTTGCTCGTCAGACATGTACATGCATGTTCCTCCAGGATCGAACAATCGACTGAACGGCAACCAAGACGCAGTCAGGAATGCCAACAGACTGTTTGATTCTCAGGTACGTTGTTCCATTTCTCAAGCGAGTTTCTTAACTTGGAACTGAGGAGCAGTTGCACACCATGATGCATATCTAACTCGTCACTGTTATTTGTCTACCACAGAATAACGGCAAGGCAGGTTATAATGTCGGAGACAAGTTGGACAGCAACCCCGGAGATAATATCCAAGAGTTTAGACAGCTACCAATGGTTTGTTATGTATTTAGACTCCTTTGATGTGGTTTATTCTGTAAACAATCTAGCCAAGCTAGCAAAAGAGTTTAACGACGTAAAAAAGACAAGCAAGTTTGCAAAAATTGGATCACATTGCGATATTTTTGACTAATTAAGTAGATCTCAAATTCACAATTAGCAACAGGCAATAGACCTCTTTAGCTTGTACGTTTTGTTTTCCCATTTCAGACCACGTGATGTTCCCAAGGGAATTTTCCTTTTGTTTTTTCATAAGTCATGCATACATATTCACGTGCATAAGACCACATTTGAAAGAAACTGTTCCCTAGAGTAACATCGCGTGGTCTGAAATGGGAAAACAAAACGTACAAGCTAAAGAGGTCCATTAGGGACGCAAAGACTTCCCCAAGCCTTCCGCAACAGTTTCTCTCGGTTTGCATAACAAAACGCGATTGATTTACAAAAGCGCACGGTTCGACCGACATAGAACAGACTGCTAGCTATCTAATCATTAGTTAATACTATAAAAGCGGAGCTCCACAATCATTATTTATTCATGTGTTTCTTTTCGTATATTTTTAGTCTACAACTAGTCTGCTTACTATACGACCAATCCGGCCGACTCATCACTATATATTAGTCCATTTTCCAACGCTTTTTCTTGCTCTTTCCTCCGTACAATTTCACCACAATTCAGACTGTTTTCTTTGGCTCGTGATTGCTCTTTTTTCCGCTGCTCGACTTCGCTTTTAGTTTTTCTTCTGCAGGTTTGCTTCAGAAAGTGGCAGGGTCTTAATAACTATTTCCCTATTTCCCAGGCTATTTAACAGGCTACGGGTCAATAGCCCATGAGGCGAAGCCGAATGGGGCTATTGACCCGTGGCCCTTGAGGGCGAAGGGTCTAATTGTTTTAGTATCACCCAACTAGTCGAACAGAAAAGGCAATAATAAAGTTAGCAAATGCAAGTTGAAGAATTATTTATTTGGGAATAAAACGAAAGAAAGCGTCACGCTTTTCGCTACTCGAGGACTATTACTAATAGTCCACTAGTAGCGTAGCCAATTAAAATGCAGGATTTGCATTAGTCCACTAGTTGGGTGATACTAAAGTTATTTACATTCTGCCCGGATATTTTGCTGTTTGATCGGCTTTGATTTTCTTTTAACTTACAGACTTTCTACATGAGTGGCTGTAACGCAAACGCCAAAAGTATAATTGATATCATGTGGACCAACCAGCACGGAACCGGCCCAAAGACAGACGACAGAGTGGAAACGCAAGTTATCTTGCAATACATGTGTCAACCATACCCTGAAGGAAAGATGCCCACAGCTGATGTCAACAGAGAATTCAAGTATCACACTATTCGTAACGGCCAAACGCTCACCTCGCAAGGTTTCTCTGGGAGCACGGCAAGGGAGAATGCTTACGTCAGAAGGGATCGAGGACTTCATGAACCAGGCCCTTACTATCAGGCGTACTTCCGCCGAGAGCGAAACAAAGGTGAAAATGCTGATTTATGTATTGACGGTGTAAACTTTAAAAAATCGTCGAATTTGTAAGGTTTAACTAACAGAGGGAAACCATCACACGTAGTATGCAAGTGGCAAAAGTACTCCGGAATCCACAGAATCTGTGTACTCACTGCTCTTAATTGTCCAGGAACCGGATATACTGAAACAGCGGACTCCTCACAGGTTGTATTACAGAAAATCGAGAGAGTCTTTGGTTCGCCCCACTCGGTCCGTATAAGATTTTTCAAAAGTCGATTAATTGGCATACTTGTGATTTCTTACTAAACAATTAATCAACTCGTTGCAGTTTTGAGTAAGCCAAACAGTCCATTTTTGTTTTTCTTTCCTCATCGGCGATCTTTAGATATCTCTCTCTATCTTCCACCCTCCCCACCCCCTCCTTCCTTCTCTCTCTCCCTCTCTGTCCCTACCTCCCCGCTCCCCGCCCCCCCCCCCTCCCCCTTGTCGAGCGGATGCTGAAATTGTAACTTTCAATATCTGATGACGCGCTTATTCAGTTGAAGTGACAATCTTTTACATATATTTCAGGTTTGTTTACCCCTGACCAAAAAAATAACGCCAAGAAATTGAAAGGTACTTTGCCAATTTACACTCGACAAAACCCAGCTGGAACAAGAAGGGGCTTTGAAGTACCCGAGGAGCGTGATTATTATCCTTACTGGGGCCCCACACCGTGGAGGGACATTGCTATTATGGTCAGCGATGCGAAGACCGAGAAGTTGATGAAGGAATACGTTAATGGTCCCCATTATGGCCACAAATGTGAGTATTCCTCGAGAACCTGAACCCGGCATTTATCAAAAATAATATCAAACAATAATAGGTTGTATGTAAGTATACGGCGTTTGCACCAGCCAATGGATGGAGGTTTCGATCATCTCCAAGAAGCCATAGGGAGTTGATCTCGTTAATCATCGATGTACTGCGCTCAAACGGTTTTCGTGCCACGAACCTTATAATAGCATTTTTATTTGAAAAGGGCGCGCGGCACAGATATTTTGATTGGTTCACTTAAGGACGGTGCCTACTATTGTTATTGCGCAAATGTTCTGCGCATCTCGATATATTCGGATTTCCAATCGGCGGTGCTTATTAATACAGGGATATTTTTGAGCGGTTCAAAACTATGCAAAGAAAGCAGAACTAAGCAAGTGCTCTTGATATCCAAAAAGAAAATTGGGGGTAACCACACATTTTTCAGAGATAATTAAGCTTGAATTTGGAAAAGAACGCCATACATTGGAGCTTTTTACAAACATCGTTAATTATCTTCCAAAAATGCGTGGTTACCCCCAATTTTCTTTTTGGATTTCAATAACACTTGTTAAGATCTGCTTTTCCCGCGTAGTCAGTAAACCGCACAAAAATACCTTGGAATTAGTAGGCACCGTCCTTAAAGAAACCCGTGCGCCCATTGGTTTGTTTGAAATTGTTGGCGCAATATTTAATAAAAGAACCTGAGGATTTTTTTTTTTTTTTTTGGTCAATGAAACTTTGTCTCGATTATTTGGAGAAATTGAAGGCCTGAAATATTTTCCTCGAGATTATCGTCCAAACAATTCGATCAGTTTCATGTAAATTGACCATTTTCGAATTCTCACGGCTGGACTGGATCTAGCATGGAATGGAGGCTAATGCGGGCAAATCTTTTCAAATGCAAATTAATTTGCCCGCATTAGCCTCCATTTCATGCTATATCCAGTCCAGCCGTTAGAATACGAAACTGACCAATTGATCAGACTTTTATACTTGTTTAAAATACAGGAATGATTATACCCCTTCTCCAGCCATGGTGAAAATACACCCGACAACCATTTCGAATGGATTATGTTTTCTTTTCCTCCCCCTCCCGACCCAGCACCTTTCTTTGTATTTTAGACAAAGCCCGAGCATCTCGGCCTTGATTCGCGTGCCTTTTACTCAGAAGAAATCCCCGTGTAAGTAAACCGTGCACCATCAAAACGAGTTCTCAATGTTTTACTACTCTATATTTAAAGAATAAGCCTTACATTTCTTAAGATCAGAAAACCCAACAGTTCAGTGTCCAGTTTGGGAGCTGAAGAACAGATTTAAGTTATAAAAGTTAAGTTATAAACGTTTATGTTTTCGAATTTCCACGCAATGGTTTCACAACTACCGCCCCAAAAGAACGTGCATAGTTCACCTTACTTGATTTTAAGCTCATTTGATGTTATCTCATTTAGTTGTCAGGAATATAACGTTTGTCAAGCTGCAATGCTAGGTCTTTAGCTAAAGCACGTTTCGACCAAAGAGAAACTAAACCCCAGGGCCAGGACCCTCGGTACCTGCTATTGTTGTTGCGCATACGTTCTGCGCATCTCCAGATACTCGGGTTTCCTATTGGTAGTGTTTACTAATGCAGGGATATTTTTGCTAAGACTATGTGAAAAAAGCCGAACTTAGCAAGTGCTCTTGGCATCCAAAAAGAAAATTGGGGGTAACCATACATACCTTGCTTTTGTATTTTAAAGCTTATTAAAAATATTATTGATTAATTGTCTTTGAAAAACGCATGGTTATCCCACTTTTCTTTTTGGATTTCAGTAACACTTGTTAAGATCTGCTCTTCTTTCATATTCATACAACCGCGCAAAAGTAGGCAGCGTCCTTAAGATGAAACACGAGAAACTGATTATGGCCAACAATATTGATTGTTTTTCTTAGATTTGTGTATCATGCCAACCACGCTCACAGGAAACCCCAATTGCCCACAGGAAAATACTTTGATCTTTGCTAAAAAGTGCGTTGCAAAATACATCACGAGGGAGGCTTGTAATCATAATAACGGGACCTGGACAAAGTTTATAACAAATTATCTGGAGAAAACTGGCGGTGTCTTGAGTACCTGCCACAGTGACAGTGGCTTGAGGTTGGCCAGAGGAATACCATACGAGCCACACAAGGTATCTCAAGGAGCTGATCTACCAGAACAATATGTTGTCCTTCACGAAACCCCTGATGTGATCTACGCTCCTTCCACTGTTGTAAATCACAATGGAATGAACATGGAGGGAAAGTTTTCATCGTACAAGTGGAAGGTTCCTTGTTTTCCTACCAACACAACTCAGAGATGCGTATTGCGACTGAGGTGAGCTTAGAGTGGTTTTCAATTGAGTGTCAAAAGTAATTAGCGAATTGCTTTGGTTTTTCATTACGTCATTCAGTGATTGGTTCAAAGTTCTCACGCCACTTTTTCAACCAATCAGAAGTGAAACCAATCGTGGCTAGCGCTTACACATTTTCCCGCGCTTTGTGTCGGCTACGTGTAATTACTTAAAGTTTTGATTGGTTTACTGGATTGTCTCCTTCCTTTTTGATTGGCCAAAGTAATTACTTTGGTTTTGGTTTTACGACACTCAATTGAAAATCGCTCTAAAAGTATGATGATAATGACGACGACGACTTTATCGCGACTTTATAGCGACGACTTCATTCTCTACTTTGTAGGTGGCTCTTCGCCCACTCGGCATTTTTGGGCAGTTATTAAGTCAAATCAAATCAACTGAAATCAAACATTGGTTTTTGAGGAGAGAGAAAAACCGCAGTAACCGGAGAAAAACCTCTAGAAGTAGAGTAGAGAACCAACAAATTTCGCCAGAACACAGGTCAAATTGGTAGGAGGCGAGTGCTGTCACCACTGCACCAGCCCTAAGGCTGGCAAGGGCCGCGAAACGGCCAGTCTTATCCACAGAAAAACTATTGTTCTTAGAATTTGCTCTAGAAAAGTGAAGTAAAACTTACTTTTCTTTTGCATGCGCAAAATTTAAGGACGAACGACACGATTATGTTGTTCATTCAGCATTACAATTACCACAGGCTAACCAGTTGACTCGGTTGGTTGAGCATCGGACTACTACGAGGGGAGGACGCGGGATCAAAACTCCGGCCGAACCACCACTCAGGGTCTTTAAATAACTGAGGAGAAAGTTCTGCCTTTGTAATGACATCTGTAAACGTTTAGACTTTCTAGTCTTCTCGGATAAGGACGATAAACCAGATATTCCCCATCTCGCAACTCTTCGATGTTCATAACCCTGTGGGAATTTCAGTAAAAGAACACACACACTATTCGGAAAACATAGGGCATGGGGGACTTGCCGGTGTTGTGGTCTGTCATCTGTGGTACATATAGCTAGAGGGCGGTAAATTAGAAAACTGTAAAAGATTAATTGCATCTCCTTCTATAAAGGGATGGTATCGTATTTGTGAAGATGCCCTGATAAATCCGGCAATTTTTGACATTTGTTTTAGAGATTCTTCTTCGTATACCTGAGGGCAATTAAGGATTAATTTCACGCGTATTTTAAAAATTTTCACAAAATTGAAAAACTTTGAAAAAACAAGTGAAATTAATCTTTAATTGCACGATCGAGGGCGCATTGCGATTACATGTTTATCACAAAAAGGGCAAAATATTGAGGAAAGCCCGTTCAGTGCGGCGACAAGCTCTCACTCGGTTAAAAGTTCAATTCAATAAATCGTTGCTGTCAACAGAAATAGTGCTTAAAAATGTATTTTATATGTGGACAAAAAAAAATAGTTTAATCGGGAAGAAGATTCTCTTGTAACTTTGCTTGTTCTGGATAAGCAACTGTTAACCAATCAGAATCAAGAAATAAATGCCCTCGTGATTAAGAAAAAATGCTCTTCTCAGCCAATCAGCATCAAGTAATTTTGCCCCGTATGTGATTAAGCTTTTTAAGCGCCTGGTTAAATATAATGGTCGTCCAACCACATGACCACAAGTAAAGTAATTGTCTTTTATCTCAGTCTTTAAGTTCGTGGGAGTTGTGGTCTCCCTTGCCTGACTCTCGTGTTTCGCGCTAGCAACATCCGCTTATGCTATTTTTTGTTCCTAATTAGTTTATCAGTGTCCACTAGTTAGGACTGGATCAGGATCAAGATTGCTACTCGAAAGGCCAACATGAATACGTGATCTATGTTTTTCGCCTCATCCTGCGGCTTCCAAGACATAGCTATCAGGGCAAATCGTGGATAAACCTACTGACCTCAATTAACGTTTTCCTCATAAACACAGCTCGTGATAACTCGATTACCAGGTGCTGTTTCGGTGGGAACGGAGCCCACGCGAAGGAACGGATTCGAGAGGGTAGCGGAAATCAAACTTAAGCACGAGAGGGCGTCATAATTAACAAGACGCTGCTACAAGAGCTCATGATCAACCTTGGCCAATGTTGGCCAATGACTATTTTATATAAGTATCCTAGATTGAATTATTTTTTTCATATTCTTTGCAATTTTTTAATGTCTAACACGCAGATACAACATTACCACCGATGATGTCCCCCGTGAGTTTACTGCCAAAGATAACGACAAGTAAGTCATCAATTGATTTTTGCTCGGATCTCAACATCATTGAATAACTACCTTTTCACTGGTTCGGAAACTTTATTTAAAAACATTTCGACAAATATGCAAACATTAGTTCCTCCTGTTTAAAGGGGCTAGGTCACCCAATTTTAGGCAATTTTAGCACTGATCGAATGGTCATAGAATTAACTAAAATATCAAAATAACTGTTCAAAACTATAGAAGAACTCTAATAAAACACAGGGAAGCCAAGAAGGGACATGGATGGACAAAACTGGAGAGGATTGAAATGGATTGAATTTGGGTAAATTTGAAAAACGTCGGCCCACCTTTTTTCAAATTTATATCAGTCTATATCAAAATGTCATTTACACAGATGGAAAATCATTCTCAGTTGTTATGTGGCCGTGATTTTGCAAATGAAAGACTCTTTTTCTGCCAATTTGACGTTTAGAGCTCATAATTAACAAAATTAAACAAAATTACCTAAAATAGCGTGACCTAGCCCCTTTTTTAAAGTGTTTCTTTCGTGGGAGTAAGGGTCCGCTTTGTAAGCTGCATTTGTAATTTGTTTACCCACGGATCATTAAGGTGGCTTAAACCAATTTCAACTCTTAAAAGAAACGTTTTTACTAAAAGGATTGGCACTACAACATTTTATCACTTAACAGCAATGTTATGGTACCTTATCAAATACCAATTATTGCTGAAAAAGATTCCATCAGGTTTGTGACGTAAAGGTCACCGTGGCAACAGGAAAGCCCTGCAAAAATGCCCCATATTTTGGTTTTAGCTGCTAATATCTCAAAAACGAACTCGGTGAGCCTCATTTTTAATTTCTTAAATGTAATTAGCATGCCAGAATGAAACTTTCTACAAAGTTCAAAAAACGTATGTGGAGCGGTTCAGAGCCACATTAAATAATTGAAAATTTAAGGTAGCTCTGAATCCGCTCAACAGAATTTATTTAACCTTTGCAGAAAGTTTTGTCTTGGCCTGCTCGTCGCTTTGTGCAATGAAAAATCAGAGTCACCCAGTTCGTTTTTCAGATATGAGCAGCTAAAGCCAAAATATTGGGTGTTTTTGCAAGGCTTTCCTGTTGCCCTGGTAACTTATAACGTCATAAAAATGACTGCATCTCTTTCAGCAATAATTTCAATCCTTGTAATAATAACAAGGTATCTTGAAAGTGTTGAAACTGGTTTGAGCCACCGTAAGAGCGCTCATGAATTCGTTCAACACAAGGCGGAAAGAGGCGTATAAGCGCCTTGTTCAACATGTGTCCATGCGCGTATTTCGGATCAAATTGGAATTTGGCAGTGTTGTTTTTTGAGATAAGGAGAGAAGCGGAGAAAAACCTCTCGGAGCATGAAGAGAACCAACAAAAAACTCAACCTACATATGACGCCAAGACCGGGAATCGAACCCGAGCCACATTGGTGGAATGCGAGTGCTCTCACTGAAATGCGCTACCCCTGCTTTTCTGCTTCTCATTTAAAGTTTGATAGATTATAGGCGATCGCCTTTCCCCACCAGTCTTTACATGTCTTTTCTTTTTATTTCAGGCTCACAAACGATCCTCAAACGAACGCAACCGACGGTCAAACCAAACTTCAGCTTGCCTTGGACACCACACAGGTCGGCAGAACATTCCAAGACAGAAGTCACGTGATTCTCCTCAAGCCTCGCTCTTTGCTCCCGGTAAGATACCAGAAGGCCAACATTTTTTACATCGCGGGAATGGGAAAGAGAGGCAACATTGTGCAAGCTTATCCGGCCATGGAATATCGTTTTCATCCTGAGCGATTGACTGTCACTACAGAAGATGTAATATGTTTCGTCTGGTCTGGTAAGGAGTATTTGCATCTTATTGTATAAAAGGAAAGAGCGCTAATTACTCGTGACTATTGCTGGATTCGGTTTTCGCATGATAGCGATAATTATCAAGGCCAAAGTTCATGTTATCTGCCGAAGCCGAAGTCTGAGGCGGGTAACAGAAACTGCGGTTGATTAGGTGCATTTCTGGACATTAAGTGGCGGTTGGCAGAGTCGTCTTTCCTCTTCTCTGCTGGTTAGTGTGTTAGGTGACGTCACTTCTGCATGCATAAAACTATTGTCTGTAGGTATGACGTCAATTCTACATATATAAAATCTACTGTCTGTAGGTATGACGTAAGAGAAACGGAGCAAGCAAGAATTAGCTGCGTGCTTATAGCCAATCAAAATCGATCTGGTGACACCAATGTATAATTACTTTTATTAGGCGTACCCTTCCTTTTTAGCAAATTAGTAGCATATAAAAGGAGTCTTGCGATAACATTGTATCACCCCTGATGAAGACACCAAACGGGAGCGTCGAAACGTTGCGACTGAGAACGTTAACTTTTTAGCTGCCACGTTTAAATTGTCTAAATCTAGTGTTTATTTTTCAAAGTAAGAGTGGCTGTGCCTCGGGAAGTCATTAACAGGGAGTTTACGAAACGACGACTGCTACCACAGCGACAACGCCACAAAGCCATAACATCATTGGTTAAAAGAGCAAAAATAATCGTGCTGCACGTGCAGTACAGATTTTAGCAAGTATGTTTGCGGTCCTCTGCATAACGACGACGTGAAATCACCACATTTGAGGTTTTGACGACAACGTAAGCATGCAACAGAGAATTTCATTCTCTCTTTTCACTCTGAAACCGCTAGTAACAATATATTGTTAGGATACTTCGCCCATATTGTAGAACGTGAACGAGACTGAATAATCGCGAAAGACTTATGATAGAGTTAAGTTGTGTTTTGAAGTGTCGTTTTGGTCCACCATCGCCGCCGTAGATCTTAAAGGTCCGTAACGTTTCGATCATTCGCCCATCGACATAGCGAATTGACAATGGGCCAACGCCAGCTTTCGAATGGACCTTTTTGGAGATGCGGCGGCCATTTTGATTTCTATTGTTTCGAAAGACATTATGGGATGCTCAGGTGGCAAATTAAAATGCTTTTGCCCCCTGGGCATCCCATAATAACTATTTGAAACAATAGAAATCAAAATGGCCGCCGTATCTGCAAAAAGGTCTATTTCTTTATGGTGTTAAAGTTACCATGTCAACTCAGTTGATACACAAGTTTTTACCAACATTGATGACGAATTCTCAATGAGGTCTCGTGATGGGGCTTCAGGTGCTCACTGGTTCAATGGGCTGTTAAATTTCGGGTTCCGTTCGGGTGGCCGAATTGGTGTTCGAAAGTGCTCGAAACGGAAGCGCGAAGCGCACGTTTCGCATCTACCCATCGCTCTTGAGTTATCAATTAAAATGAAAACTCGTAGTAGAATCATATCCCAATGCTCTACATTTCATCGAAGGGGTGTCTCACAGAGACTTTGATTATGTCTATAACTACCTCAAAATACCTACATCATCACTGACAACCTACCCTAACACCATTCTTCATCATTTTGAAAAGTCTTTAAAATAAGGAGGAGATATTTTTCACTTCATAGGCACTTTAAAAACCAACTAACAAAATAAATTGGGTTCCGACAGGAACCGCCCAACTTTAATTACGTGTCCAATCGTTACTGATCCATGCAAACAGAAGCGAAACAAATTTTAGCAGTCTTCGCATCGATATCTCAGTCTAGTCTCGGCATGCAGTGAAACTCCTAACCTCTCCTTTGAGAAAGAGACCCCCGCGACGAGCTTGTGAAACTCCTTGAAACTGTTTTTCCTTCGTTTTCAGGTTCAAACAACAATCAAAACAATGCCGGAGAAGGAAGAGCTCGTAAGAAAAATATTTAAATTTTAAAAACTTGTAGCTGAACTTGTAACGGAAAATCATTTAACTCACTGAAGAAGTCAGGCCGTGCTTAACGAATAAAGAGTGTTTCCACATGACGTCACTGCGGCTATATTGAAGGAGTGAAATATTCTTTTGGGATTTGAACTCCATTTTTAAGCAAATTCTTCCTTTCGTTTTAGTATGCAAATATTGCAGCTGGTCACATGAGCGAAAGCACTCTATTGGTAAAGCAAAAAATATATATCGTCACAGTCATACAACCAGCCTTGCATTATTATTTTGTTTTTAGTCTACAAACTATTTGCTGGTTAGATCTCCCAAGATCCGGCACATTTTACTTCGTTCAGCTGGTCCTTGCATAAAAAGTTGTCTTCAAGTACGTGTTTTAATGGCCCCGTAAATTGTCAATCCTAAGGGTACGTTCGATTGACCATATTCCGCAATGAGAATACTTGGAGTGATTTCAATAAAACGGTTGCCGGTCTGGCGTTTTGAAAAAAAACAAGCCGGGATAATAAAGATATGTTTGAAACAGCATTTTAGCAGGGGCGGACGTAAGGGGAGAATGCAGTATTCTGAAAAAAAAAAAATTTTTCACCAGTCAACTACGCCATTCCCTTTCGGTGCAGCCCCTCCTAAGAAAAATACTGAATCTGTGTTTGACAACTTTCATGTGTGAATTTCCGTAAAAACGAAGGATTTTCAACTTCTAGTCCATGTATTTCTATTCCAGAATACGGTCAATCGAACGCACCCTAAATTTTCATGTCAGTGCGAAAGGTCCTTAAAATCGGATACCTGAAATAGAAAAAGACCCTGTACTTTGTTTATCGCCAGCTCGTTTGAGGAGTAGACCAGTTTATGCCAGTTGATATTGGCTCAGAAACGAGCTATTTTAGGTCGAAAAATTTACATTTGGTTCTTTGTAATGAATCTTGGATGGTTATCAAAGTAACAGACCAGACGCACTGGCATCAATGGTATCGCAATAGCAAAAATCGGTCCCGTTTTTTGTTACTTTTTCCAGGCACAGATCGAACAAACGTATGCTGGGTAAAGGAAGGATGCAGTTCTCTCCAACCCAAAGATTGTTCCAGTTTGCCGCTTGAAGTTGTTGATTATCTGGATAAGTTTGACGCTGCCAAGTTGAATCTTCATCTAAACAAAGGATGCTATACCGGAGCAAAATTACAAGCTCAACTTGACAACGCCCCAGCCTCCTGTAACCCGCCGTGTTTCCGCATCACGAAGCCTGGGAATTACTGTTACATGAGCACGCGCAATAACAACTTCTCCAATCGACGTCACATGGGACAGATCACTGTGGTCACTGAAAGGACGCAGTCTTAACTAAACATTTCCAGTAAAAGTCATTAAGTCTTTGATAGTTTTGTTTCTGTATCAACAAGTTAAAATGTAGCTTTGAGATAGGATAACATTGTATGGCAGATTGCCTCTCGTTCTTCATTGCAGTCTGAGAAAGTAACACGGATTGCCATATTGTAAAGTTCATGCATGAAACGTTTACAGTATGCCATTAAAATCAAAGGTCCAGTATCTACCCGAGTTATTTGTAGTTTGTTTCGTCTTGTTAACCCCCTGAGCAATGGCGGAAGGGGTTTTCCCTTTGCGACCCCTTCATGGGTCCATTTAGTTTATGAAACGTACCATTGGTAAAGGGTATTTTCGTGAGTCATGAATTGCCTCATTTTATTTCCCTTGAATTGTGAAATAGCCTTTTTTCCGTCGTTAAACGTGATTTTGGTTATTGTCGTCAGCCGTGATGTTTGAAGATAACTCTGAAACTTGAATCAAATGAACTCTTTAATTCACTAAAGTGTGATTGTTTCGAAGAGAAACACTAGAAACTATTCAGTTAAATATAAAACTACTTTGCTTGGCTGAAACGGCATTCTTTACCTGGACCCATGCATCCATAAACGAAAAAGTAGCTTTGAAAAATGTGCTCGTTCCAACATGGCAGAAAATAGTCCGGAGCCTCAACTTGTAAATAAAGGTTTCCTTATCCTAAAGGCCAGAACAAGAAGCGAGCGAATAGTAGTGATGAGGATGACAGGCAACACATTGTTCTAGCTGAAGTTCTGAACAATAAGACAGATAATAATAAAACGAAAATAATTCACTTACTGGAAAATTATAGACGAACGATCGACGTTTCGGCAATATCACACGGCCTTCATCAGGAAACTGCCGAGTCAGCTTGGGTCACGCAAGTGTCACGTGATAGCTGACTCGGCACGTCCCGTAGCGCACGGTCCCAAGTGTGCGATAGCAACCGTAGCCCCCCTTTCTTGTTAAGAGAAGGGCCCTCTACCCTCTCCCAAACAGCTTCTTTAATGCCACGTCTGACCCAGTTTTCTTCCTTGTCCAGGATCTTGACATCACTTAGATCAAACGAGTGCCCCGAGCTTCGTAAATGGTTATAGACGGCAGAATTCTGTGCCTCGATGGTACTAGGTCTTTTATGCTGTCCCATTCTCTAGCCCAGCGCCTGCTTGGTCTCTCCAACTTAGGTTTTACTGCAGTTATCCGAACCGCACCTTATCCCGTATACCACATGGGAGATCTTATCTTTACGGGGTTTGTCCTTGACATTTACCAACTTCTGCCTTAAGGTGTTACATGGCTTGAAAGTGGTAGTAAAACCGAAGGATCTGAAGACTGACTTCATAGCATCAGAGACACCGGTCACATAGGGAATAATTATCCGGATGTTCCGCAATCCACTAGGTCCAGTCCTCTGTTCCTGTCCCTGTCGCTGATGGTCGCGTTGCGAAGAACTTGATGCTTTCTGGAAGGCCCAGCTTGGGTAGCTGCAAAGATTCAATGCCTTCCTGATGTGTTCCTTCTCTTTCTCTACTTCGTGTGGATGGCTGATTAGGGTGTTGGCTCTATGTTCAAGGGTACGTATCACGCCTAGCTTGTGTATAAGGGGGTGATGGGAACTGAACTGGATAAACGCTGGTAGGAAGAGATCCATCGCTGTTGATTTTCTCCAGGCAGTCGAGGAAGGGTAACAGGTTGTTGGTACACTGCTCCTGTGTTTCATTTTTCTCTAAAATGACGAAAGTGTCGTCTACGTAACGAAGCCAAAGCCTTGGTCTCACGCCATTGTAACAACCAAGTGCTCTCTCTTCAAACACCTCCATGCACAAATTGGCGACAACAGGAGAAATCGGAGAACCCATATCGCAGCCGTGAATTTGCTTGTAGAATTTCCCTTTGAATGAAAAATATGTCGTAGTAAGGCAGATGTCCACCAACTCAACTACTTCCTCTATGCTCACGCACTTGCGTTCAGCAAGGGTTTCATCCTTTTCCAGCCTTTGGTGGATCGCCGTGATCGCCTCATCCGGTGGAATACTAGTAAAGAGTGCAGAGACGTCATACGATGTTATTGTTTCCTCAGTGGTAAGGTTGATCTCCCTGATCTTTTAAACAAAGGCCTGAGTGTTCTTAAGGTGATGCGAAGAACAGACTACCAACGGACGAAGGATGTAAGCAGCATGCCTTGCTAAGTTGTACGTAACCGAACCAATGCTGCTGACAATCGGCCGGAGTGGAATGTGTAGAGGGCCCTTCTCTTAACAAGAAAGGGGGGCTACGGTTCGTGCTATCGCATTCTTGGGACCGTGCGTTACGGGACGTGCCGAGTCAGCTATCACGTGACACTTGCGTGACCCAAGCTGACTCGGCAGTTTCCTGATGAAGGCCGTGTAATATGGCCGAAACGTCGATCGTTCGCCTATAATTTTCCGGTAGGTGAATTATTTTCGTTTTATTATATGGCTCAACTGGATGACTGATACAATTCATTGTCATAAGACAGATTGTTCGACGGGGCCAAAAAAAAAAATTCATGAAACGTGAAATTTTATTTTCAGAGAAATGTGAAGTGGCAATTTTTTTTTGGAGTCCCAGTCCCCGCTACTAAAATCTCAACCGGAGTTATGATAGGGGAAAATATAATTTTAGAGCATCGATATCTTTTATGAAACAGTTAATGATATAAGGGTGTGTTCGATTGACCGTATTCCGAAATAGCAATAGGAACTTAGAAATCTTTCGTTTTTACGTATTTATTATCCTTGTTGCTTCAAAACGAAGACATATCGTTTTAAATCATCACTCTACGTATTCTTATTCCGGAATAGGGTCAATCGAACGCACCCTATGTCTCAAAATTAAATGAAACATGAGATTATTAGAGACCGGAGACAATAAAGACATGGAGGTATAACCAAGTC
>OX421445.1:53275441-53302941 GCA_949126865.1 Montipora capitata
TCCGTGCAGCTCCGCTTCAGTGCTGTTACAACTCATACTGAAACGTTTAGCATGCAATTTTCAAGAGACGTTCAAGGTAATTTTCAGGCATGGACTTGTAGTCGTCTCACAACTAGCTTGCTCTCAGATAGCACGGAAGGACGTCATGGCGTTAAAGAACCCCTGAGAAACCGTTTTCGCAAGAAATAGAGCAAGGAGATTTCCTAGAGCAGAAGTTGATTATTGATTTGTATTAATTTAAACATAAAACAAATGGTCTCTGTAATATGCTCTTTATATGTTAACGACTGATCAATAGATATTCCATGCAAGGTTCTTTGACACAGCAACCGGCTCAATTTCTGTTCCAAAAAGTTATATAGCTAGTATGGTCAGTATGGAAGTTGGCGAAGCAGTTGTCAAATAGGCACACTAGCAAGAAGCAGCTTAGTCTCAATAGGATTGATTAATGCTTGATACACTTTTGTAAGTCCTTAGTCAGATTCCTAGAAATTGTCATTAAAACTTAGAGTCACTGAAGTTCCACTAGCGATGAAAGCACAGATGGTTTGCAACCAATCTTTAGAGACAGAGATGATGCACGCAATGTACTGGTGAAGGAACAAAGATCTTTTGTTTCGTCCGCCAACATGGCGGCGATAATAAGGCAACGTGAAAACCACCTATTCATGCAGTTTTTGGTCCACACAAAAGGTGACAATTAATAATTATAACGCTACGTGCGTCGGCAGCCCTCGCTGAATTGGCGGCTTAATTACCTTTGCTCATGCTTAATGCCTCAAGCTGCACAATTAATCAATGGGAACGCCTTGGGACAATGCGATAATGAGCTCCCTTGTCTGCATGGATAAATTCCAACGTGGTAGTCAGGTTGTGCGTTTGCAAGTCAGCTATAAATTCAAACATTGAAAGGTCAAGATTGGGCCGCTGAGGTTTTTCATTTGCAACTTCTTCCAACGTTTGCTGAACAGCGGAGCAAATTTTGTTGTTCTCATAAGGTAATGGAAGTTTCAAATAAGGTCTTGTCTTTTAAAATATGTTACTAAATGAATAATATATCGATCAAGTTGGGACTAAAGGTGAAGAACAGCGAAACAAAAGCTAGCAACAAAAGCCATGCAAGGGAAATATGGCTCCAGCTACAAAAAAGTATGACTTCCATGTTGTTCACATTTCGTTTTATGTTAGTAATATTACGGTTTATTTGGAAGGCTACAATAGCTCACCTTTAATTGGTCTTAATTGCTCGTTTCAGTTTAAAACACAGCCAAGAGGCTGTTCGGGTAAGTTGATCAAAAAAATCTACGCGTGCTAAAATTTAGTAGTTTAGTTACCTTTTGTTTTTGGAACAGCTTTCTAATGTCGGCTAATTGTTCTTTTTAGTAACATCCATCACATATTCCTTTCACACGATAATCTTTAAAATTAAAATATCAACTTTCACAACGAACCATGTAGTTTTTCAAACAGTAAGAATATTAATCGAGTTTAACGACTTCTCCGTAGATTTTTCCTTGATTGAGCCCTCTTCGCGCTTCCTTTGAGATTTATGCCTTGATTTTTTATTATCGATCTCAGTACGAGTGCAAATGTAAATTGCACGAAAAGTGTCTCAAAGGTAGGTTGTAACCTCAGTGAGAATTGTCACTTTAAATTCTGAATTAAATAAACCGAATCAGTTCATTAGGTTTCGACTTGTAGGCAGGTAAGGTATGGCCCCTCAAATCAGACAAATACCGAAAACTCCGTTACGGGTAAACTGCTACAGGAAACCAATCCCTCGTGACAATGCCCAGTTTTTCTGGTGTAGCTATATAGGGAGAAGAAGGTTTAAGAGGCTTGCGCTCAACTGTCATGACCGCCATGTTGATAATCATATTCAATGATATGGGCGGCGCGCCATTACCGCCAAAAGTACAAGAAATGGCACAGAGAAAACAGAAATGGTTTAGTGATGGTTTGTATTTCGACACTTTCATGTCAAAACCATTTATTTCGTTTGGCAAACCATCACTAAACCATTTCTGTTTTCTCTGTTCCATTTCAATTTCTTTTATTTTTGGAGGTATGATGGCCGCCCATACAATAGATCAGTTCTCATTGCTTTTGATTCCTTTTGTTGGACTATCTAATTCGGGCTTGTGACACGTGTCAGAGTCAACTGGAGGTTAGCCGCCAACAACCTCATATTTTCTCAATTCGTGACTCCAATTTTGTTTTCGGAATTCGGAGGATGCATGTAGTCTGCAATTCATGTCCATTTTGTTTTTAAGTCCTCTACCCAAATTATCCATGAACACGATTTTCCGAAGTGGTGCATGTACCGAGAATTTTTTTATTGCACGGATTCATGGTCCAAATGTCTCTCTCCCGTGCAAGAGAACATGAAAGACGAGAGCCAAGAGTTTTTTTTTTTGTTGTTGTTGTTATTGTTGCTGTTTCTTGAAAATCTACACCTTTCACATTGGTAATTGAATAGATACATGATATTTTGCTTTGGCTCAAGCCAATTCTAATTCAGTTGTAAAAACAACCTTAACTCAGCATTTTTTTGTCAACTTCATTTGGAATTCTTAAATCAAGGCTCAACAATAATGTGTTGTTCGCGGAACAAGCAACTCGACTAAATGACAAAAGAAATGTTTCTTTGTACAAGCAAACGAACTGAGCACCTGTCCGGCCTGTCCGTCTTCACACAGGAATGCACTGATTTTTTATGCATTTAATGGACCATTTTAAGCCATCTAGGATATCATGTGACAGTCAAAAGAAATCTTTCCTGTATAAGCGTCTTCCCTTGCGTTTTAGATCACATCTTCGAGTTCGTGCTTTGAAATTGGAAAAGGAGTAACACGACAACAACCTGATGTTGGCGGTTTACTATCAGTTAATCAAATTTGCTCGGACTACTTCTCAACTTCCATTCTTGGTTTTATTTCCTTTTTTGTTTTTGCAAGATACAGGACCCACGATGCTTTTTAAAATTGTACAGGTGTATCAATCTTAATCCTCAAAATCTCCTGTGTTCGCTTTATTCGCTGAGGTAGATATCCATTTAAATGTTAAGCGTGTCGCTTGCTTTTACTTTCCTGGTTTGTTCTGCGTTTTGCATCATCATAAACTGAGCAGCTGTACCAATCTTCAGTGCTGAAATTAAAACAGTTATCTTTTGTCTATGCATTATTTGTCGAGGAGTAGTCAATCTACTTCATAATGAACGTGTTAACAAGTCGGCGTACATCTTGGTCTTTCATCGAAAACAATGCTTTCAAATAGTTCATCTGTCACAGTGTCACATCCCAGAGACAATTATCTCCTGTTTGGCAACGTATAAAAGTTAATAGGGAGTGGACTTTTACACTAATTGATCTGAATGCTGAGACCAGTTTTTGAGCAGCCGATGACCGGGAATTGTAAGTATTTTGACTAAAACGGATTTCGTAAATTATTCGGAAGCTGATAGTTAAGTGCCATGCATGTTGACTTCTCTCATACATGTAATATGCGCTCTATAATTAGACAGCTCAGTAATCGGGCCAAAATTTCTACAGTGCGGACCGCTTGCCTTATTGACGAGGCGTTTCACTTAAATATCTCATTCTTGGGTAGAGTCAAAGGTTTTGAAATTCTACGATGCCAAAAAACTCTAGGTTTCTAACTTATAACGTCAACAAGAGTCACAGCCGAGGAAAATTGTCTCCTAAGCTTTTAAAAGGGGTAGAAAATGGGTCACCCGTTATTTACGGGATGCAAATGGTTTGCTTGGAAGATAAAAGATAATCCTTTGATTTGTGAAAGAGAAGATTTGGGTAATTTAGTCGCCGGGAGCGAAATCTGGGAGAGATCAAATCTCTTGAAACAGCTATTTATTACAAGGAGCTTGTCTCTTGTGAGGCTTTTCGTTAAAGCCATTTGTTGATATGGTTCCATGTCTATTAGTGCAGCTTTCAAATGACTGTCAAAAGTAACTACGCGATTGCAATAGCCCTTTATTGTAATGCAAATGGGAAAAATAACAGTGAAAAGGGCTATTGCTGCGCTTGATGATTGGTTTAAAAATCTCGCGACATCATTTTATCAACTAATGAAAAGGAAAACCATAGTTAACAGAGGGGAATGGTTATGAAACCCGACAAATTTCTTTGTAAGTTTGTTCTCTTTATTGGCCTTGACTGTGCACAAAACACAATAGTTGTTTACTCCGACTCCGTACTGAGGAACTAACCAATAGAAACGTCTTGGTTACGTAATTTGTGCATAGTGTATGAGCGCAAAACAAAAGATTGTGCACGGTCGTGGACTTTCCAACCTTAATCTCGGCATCTTTGTTTGCTCCTTTGATGTTTACCAATCACTACTTGTACGCGCGATTTTTCCCGCTCCTTGAGCAAGTTACCTGGAATTGCTACGAATTTGGATTGATTCATTGTTCCGTGTGCACCTGCTGTGATTGGTCTAAGTAATTACTTTGGTATTTGTTTTCGACACAATAGCCCTTTTCACGGTTAGTTTTTCTCATTTGCATTACAATGTAATCTAACGTGGATGCGAGGCAATTTCGGGTTAAAACAACAAAATAGCCCGAAATTGCCTCACATACATGCTAGATTATATTGTAATGCAAATGAGAAAAACTAACCGTGAAATGGGCTATTGAAAACCGTTCTAATGACAAAAGTGCAATAAATATTTTAATTAGTTGATAATGAACGGATGTAATGTTTTGGGACTAGTTACAACCAGTTGAAGTGTAAGGGCTGGTTTACACAAACGACGCAACCATAAGCATGAGCAGGCGCATTAACTTGTTGTTAATTAGTGTCTTTTCTTCAAATGAAAGGTTACTAATTATCAAAACGCTACTGCGTCTGCGTATGTTGCTTGTGCTTATACTTGCGTCGTATGTGTAAACCAGCCTTAAGGGTTAACCAATGCAACAACTAATACTAATCCGCACAATGTTCCAATGTTTTCATAAAGCCCGCCGCACACGGTGAGGAAAGAGCTGAGCAAACTGTCTCGCGAGGCGGTTTGTTCAGCCATTTCCTCACGTGTGTGGGGAACTTTTGGTGAGAAATTTGCCTCGCGAGACCTTGAGGATAAAATCAAACATGTTTGATATTTTTCGCCTCGCGAGGCAAATTCCTCATTGTGTGCGGCCATCTTGAGAATCGAGTTGAGTTGGTCAATCAAGCAACCAATAAAAATACATGGCATTTTCACGTGACTTCAGTGACGTAGGAATTTCTTCCTCCGACATCAACTTGAACCGCTGGAGTCACTTGAGTATGCCATGTATTTTTATTGGATTCTTTTTTAAACGAAGCTCAGCTCGATTCTCACTAGGCCACACACAATGAGGAATTTGCCTCGCGAGGCGAAAAATATCAAACATGTTTGATTTTATCCTCACGGCCTCGCGGGGCGAATTTCTCACCGAAATGTCCCCGCAAACGCGAGGAAATGGCTGAGCAAACCGCCTCGCGAGGCAGTTTGCTCAGCTCTTCCTCACCGTGTGCGGCGGGCTTTAAGCTGCAGAAACTTTGTAATCCAATTGGCCCAATTTTTTTGTTCCTGCTTGAGGAAGGGTGTATATAAAGAACACAGCGGGCATTGAACCATTTAAGGCAGCATTCCAAAGAGGTCGTTCTCAGCTCAAACGAGAGAATATGGAGTTTACGAAATTGACGACGCTTACGGCAACGAGGACGACACAAAACAATGATATCATGGGTTAAAAGAGAAGAAATAATCGAGCTGCACTTGCGGCAAGCATTTTAGACATATTCTTGCGGTGTTCTACACAACGACGTGAAATCGCCAAATATTTGAGGTATTGACGACAAAGTGAGCATGCAACCTAAAATCTTTAATTCCCAGTTTCTACTCAGAAACCGCTCGTACCAATTTATTTTGATATTTCGCCCACATTGAAGGACGCAAACGAGATGGAATAATTACGAAAGACATGCGAGAGAGCAAAGTTATAGGACGTTTTCAACCAACCTGTAGGGACACCAATAACGACAGAGAAATGTACGACTTCTGGTGGACGAACAAAAGAAGGTAATGACATGGCGCCGATGACGTCACGGGAAAACCTCCTACAATTGGAGGTGATGTTTTCGTCTACGTCGCTGTCATATATGAAAAACCTTAAATAACAATGACCACAACCAGGTTTTCTGAGCCCGCGAGACTGAGTACCCTAAGCAAACGATTATTTTAACGAAAACCGCTGGTCAGCAACCTTGGTTCTGGTCATTGCTGTCTAAGGTCTTCCGTCATATATCCTAAGGTCCCTAGAATTATGGATGACAGAAAGGAAGTGAAAAAATTGTGCTTGGTTTTTGACTCAAAGATCGGTTTAAAGCAACTTAGGAAATTCTTATCGCAAAAATGATCAAAAGTTGCCACTGAATAATTTGTTCATGAATTGTTTCGCTATGTCGAAGAAATCAAAACGTTATGTTAGAGGATAACAACCCGAACTTATCCATAAGAACTGTAGGCCGCTGGCCCCCGTCGGACACTGACTTTAATTTTCATTATCCCGCGGAACGTCAAAAAAACGAATGAGAGCGGCGCAGGGCAGGATTGCGGAAAATTAATTCAGTTTTTAAAGCAACGAAGCATGATGCAATGTTCTCTCTTGTTTTTTAATGAGGTTCAAATAAGAGGCGGGGTGGTTTTCTGCAATTCCGCACCTTAGTGAAAAAAGCGCACGAAGGGTTGACTTGTGTTTGGGTGGCAGAATGCTCAAAATGTTTCATGCAATCCGAAAGTTTTGCCCTTCATTAAAATAAAAATTCACTTTATTTTACAGGAATTCACTAACATTTTAGAAGAAAATATTCTCTAATAATGTTCATTTTAATCATGCGTGATTTCGATTGTGCAATGCTGATGGCTATTCAATTACGTAGGGATGTCATATTCTTTGTTATAATTAAGTCTATTGTGTGTTCCGAATAACATAAACACCAATAAAAGTCTTTCGTTTACATTTATTCAAAGTCATAACTGGCAACCTTCCATGATAAACAAAACTCATTAATCGTCAATGTGTTTGCGGTTAACACAACGCGGTACGTTTAGTCTGCATATGTCAATAGCTTAACGGGAGGTGCTAAAAACCCTACTTTTTCTCCACAGAAGGATGAAGTTCGTCATTCTTCTTGCATTTTTGGCGCTCAGTTCTCTTCTTCATTGTGAAGCCGATATCTACCTGCATTTCCCCTCTGGGTCAAATAATCGTCTTAATGGCAATGGAGCAAATGTCAGGAACGCCAATAGGTTGTTTGACTCTCAGGTAAGCGAATATTCTACATTTATTTCGGAATCAAACAAAAACACACGCAAGAGATACATTGAGAAGTCAACAAATTTGATTGGTAGGGTAAGCGACTAACACGGGGGAGGCTAAATCGCGTGGGTGGGTGGGTCATGGGTCGTGGGTTGTGTGTTAGGGTTAGGGTTAGGGTTAGGGCTAAATGTGAACCACTGACAGAATGTTAACGCAACATCTTTGGCACAATCCCTTCAGAGTCACTCGTTGTACACGCTAGAAAGAGATCGCGGTCAAAACTGCTGTTGCGAGAGAGCATTTGAAACAGCATAAAAGTATGTATACATGACGTGTATACGTGGAGGATCTCGGACCCACGAGTCACGACCCACCCACCCTCCCACGCCGATTAGACACTCTCACTAACACAAATACACGAAGGAATGAAGCGACCCTCGCACTTAACTGAACAATTCGAGCAATTGTCTCTTATAGTCGCCTGAAAAAAATCAGGTGGCTCCAGTGGGATTCGAACCCATGACCTCTGGGATACAGGTGCAATGTTCTACCAACTGAGCCATGAAGCAACACAGTTGGGAGCAGGTAAAAATTTGTTGGGCTCTTGCGGCGTGTGTGGGTGTGTGACGCACTTTAAACAAATATATGTACATTCATTTCATTTTAAATTAACACAAATACATTTAAACGCTCCGAAGAAAATATTGAAGCCAGTACGTGGGCAAAGAACATTTCAAGGTGACAACGACACAGATGTCAAAAACAGGATTTAACAGCGCTACTAAAGTTTATCTTCGAATAAGAAATACCCTGGCTGAAAACATAATTAGCAAAACACCGAAACTCACAGTGGTTCCAGGGAGGCCAGAAAAACTGAACTCTCACCAGGGAGGAAATTGTGATGGGGGTCGTCTTCCCCAATGAAAAAAGCAACGCTCGCTTAGTTAAATGCCTAGAGAATCAGAAATCTTTAGAAGTCAAATTCCTCCAACCCCCATGACCATCGATTAAATCATAACTCGGAAACCTGCAAGCGGGGCTAGAAGCTACTCCTGAATTAATACTATGGAGGCCATAAAACGTCGACATCAACTACAAATAGGAATGAAAACGTCTTAAAGTCATCTCTAATAGTCTAATGATACGAGACACCCCTGCTCTTATGAAAATGCTCCCATGCATGATTTGAATAAAAGCAAAGTTGAGTCACTCTGAGGTAAAGTCGACAACAGCTTTTCAATAATAGCCACAGGGCAAGTGGCTTTGCCTGAGTTCACGAAGGGCGTGGAACGCCCTTCTATGCATTGAAGGTGCATCGCGCACAATAGCGCGCTGCGGTTATGACAACAAGCTATACGCACCAAGGCCGGTGACAATCTCACAACGGCAAACAGATATAATTCAAAGCGGCTATAACTTATAAGTGGTGATTCAAGAAAACGGTGGTTCAGGTGCAACAGAAACGACTCGTTGCTAGATGCAGATTCATGCACGAAAGTGGCTATTTCTGAAACAATTATATTAGGACCATGAACAATAACGATCGAGGAGGATAGCCACGACAATAGGGGAGCAGTGAAAGCTTTGATTACATAAGACGTTTCAATTCAAGGAGTCTACGATACCAAAAGTAAACGACTGGTATCCCTAGTTTTAGAGGTAACAATACCTACAATACTTGGTGAGACAAGGCGGTTAGAAAAAGGATGGTCTGAGAACATAACTCACAAGAAAAATATGTTAGTTGTAAGCTCCAAGTCGTAGGCTACTGTCGATACAAAAATCTTTCAATCGTACGACTACTATAATCTGTTAATTTTGAGATGTTTCTGGTTAAACAAAGTTCCTAAACTATAAGAAGTAACATTTTTTTCTTTCTCTTGTATATTTTCTGCAGAATAATGGTAAAGCTGGATATAACGTTGGTGACAGTGGAAGCAATAATCCAGGCGAAAATATAGCCGAGACAAGACAACGACCTCTGGTAAGACAAGTCACTTTGCTCAGTAATTATTGCCTCTATTTGGCGGTTTTTAATTAATTGTCATTCAAAGAGAAGCAAGGTGATTACTTTTGCCGATCCCAAAGTACGCGGAGCATCTAAAGCCATTCGAAACGCACAACGAAAATGTGCGATTTTCTCTGATCACGTGCTGGCAATTCTGGATACCTGATTGGATGAAATGTATCGTAAGATTTTTGAAAACTCACTTAAAAACACTATGCATTGAAAGGCTAAAAACACATAAGTCCATTTTAGCCGATCCTTTTCAGGTCTTTTTGAGGGCAAAACGTTTGTAGAAATCAGGTTTTCTTCATTTATTAATAAACTAATTATCAGAAGATAAAAAGTGCATCAGTGATTTTGTCCAATAAGACGCCAGGAGGTAACTAAATGAGCAATATTGCGTGGTTTTTTTGTTTGTTTTTGTTTTTGTTTTTGCTATTGTTTTTGTTTTTGCTTTTGCTTTTGCTTTTGTTTTTGTTTTTGCTTTTGTGTTTGTTTGTTTGTTTGTTTGTTTGTTTGTTTGTTTGTTTGTTTGGTTGGTTGGTTGGTTGGTTGGTTGGTTTTTTTTGCCATCATTCCCGGCTATCAGTTTAAGATAGCCCTTCTTACAAGATTTCGGATAAACTGTCAATACCAGCGCATCCTTGATTTATAGTCTCTAAATTCGAAGGCCTGCACATCTCGACAGAAATGAAAATATCTCGCCCACCCTTTTAGTCAAAAGCTCGCTATACGGGAGTAAGGGTTCGACTGATGCTCCCTTGTTTATTTTAATTGTTTCTCCATTCGCAGGAATTCTATATGAGTGGAAGTAACAAGGACGCCTCTACGGAAGTGGACGTCATGTGGACGAATCAGCACGGCACCGGTTTCAAAACGGATGACAGAGTGGAGACACAAGTTATCTTGCAGTACATGTGTCAACCGTATCCTAAGGGACAAGTGGATAACATTAATAATGACTTTGATTATTATACCATCAGAAATGGAGGAAACCGCAATAGTCAGAGATTTAGAAAGGATCAAAGAGAAGATAGGACGATGAAAAAAGACCGTGGGCTCCACGAACCAAAAGAATACTACAATGCCTACGAGCGACGAGAAAGAAACAAAGGTAAGTAAGTGGATCACAAGTGCACATCTCTGCATATAAAATTCTAAACCAAGACTAAATAAACTATTTCGCCATTTGGTCTTGGCTAGCTTGAAGCAGGGTTGGACATCAAAGTCTTCTGAATGTCATCATACTATCTTAGGTCAAACGATAGTCTACTGTTGGAGTGTCCCAAAGAAAAAATGCTTCAGTTCCACATTCGGTGCAAGATCTTTTCATGCAGCGGCTCCTGCATTGTGGAACAGCCTGCCTGCTCAGTTACGTGACATTCAGTCGCTGGCCGTCTTCAAAAAGGAATTGAAGACCCATCTTTTCGAAGAGGCTTTCTTATTTTAGATTCTATTTTTGTTTCTTTTTAGTCTTATTTCTGAATTTCCTAGGTTAACTAAATTTTAGTATTTTTGGTAGATTCAAATTGATTATTTGTATGGGTTTTCTTTTATGTATACCTGTTGTTGTAAAGCGCATGATATAAGTGATTAAACTATTACTATTAGGTACTATATGTCCAACTTAGCGGGCTTTAGCGAAGCCTGCCGAGTGTCGCCAGTGGGCGTACCCTAAAATATCTGTATTTTTGCACAAAATGACTCTTTAGAACGGGTGAATCACTAATACAAAAGTTCTTGTAGGCTAGTCTTACCCCCAGAGCCGGAACTCTTAATTAAACCTTTATCGTTGTAAGTGCGTGGTTACCTGGTCAGCAATGGTTTCTTGAAAGCTCTCGAAAGTAATTTGGCGAGCGCTTTGATGTTCTGCAACGTTTAATGATTGGCTTAAAAACTGTTACGTCACATTTACATCCAATCAAAGGCAAGGCTAGAAACCAATTGAAGCTTGTTTTCAAAAGTCTTCTCGAGCTTAACGGCAGCTGCATTGCCTTAAGGTCAGCTGTAAGGTGGCTTACCACAGTTTTTCGAAGAAAAAGATCAAGATTTTTAAACCTGTGAGATTAAAGCAACAGTATGTCTCTTCTGAAGTGTTGGTCACTGCAATTGATGTAAAATGTTATTTTACCTAACAAATAAATGTAAATCAGGGAGAAAAATGCTAAATACAGTGACCGAGCTCCCGGAGGGGAGACTGGAAACTAGACATTTCAAAGAACTTTTCCTCAAAAACTAGCCGTACGACCCCACCTTAAAATGTCAGGATTTTCTTAGCAAGAAAAAATAATCATGCGTAGAAACAAATAGTTAAATCTGTCAGACAGGTTTTTCGCAAATAGCAAACGTCGATTTTCGTCTATTTTGATAATAACCGAAAAACTGTCTGATCTTTTTTAAAAAAATGTTGACGGTTTCGTCTTAATATATATTGTTTACTACTAATTCCCTAAATTTTAACCCGGGTCGTACGACCAGGTTTTGAGAAGGCCTTTAAAATGTCCAGTTTCCAGTCCACCCTCCAGGAGCTCGGCCACTATAATTACCTTTTTCCCCTGATTTGCATTTATTTGTTGGGTAAAATTACATTTTGCATCGATTGCAGTGACTCTAACACTTCAGAAAAGACATCCTGTTGCTTTAATTTCAGATTTCGAAGAAAACTGTAGTAAGCCACCTTAATACCATTGTTATATCCGATTAGTCTGCGTTTTATTGTGACTGTTTTGTAATAGACCATTTTCGAATTCTCACGGCTGGACTGGATCTAGCATGAAATGGAAGCTAATGCAGGCAAATCTTTTCAAATGCAAATTACTTTGCCCGCATTAGCCTCTATTTCATGCTAGATCCAGTCCAACCGTTAGAATACGAAACTGGCCTTTTACTTTGGTATAAAGATTTTAAAGATTGTTAACTGAAAAATTCTTCATTTTCAGGTTTGTTCGTTGCCTCGCAACAGCTTAAAGGCGATTCGCCAAAGCACACAAGACAGAACGCTAATGGTAACAGGAGAGGTCTAGAGGTTCCTGAGGAGCGTGATTACTTCCCTTACTGGGGCCCAACTCCTTGGAGGGACATAGCTATAATGGTCAGTAACAAAGAAACGATGGATGTGATGAAAAGATATGTTGAGAGCGCTGAATTTCACGAAAAATGTAAGTTGTACTCAAGTCACCGTCGTTCTGAGAAATTGCTTGATTAATCTATTTACTAACATTTGTTCCGTCCGTATTAGGAAGAAAATATGATGACATCTCGGTTCGAGTGTGGCTTCGGGTCGCACCCAAGACTTTTGGCAATGCTTTGATTTATCCTTTAGGGACCAACCGAGATCCATAAAGAAGAGGAACGCCAAATTATTTTCTTCGACCGTACACAGGATAAAAAATTTGTCTGCCCTTTTGGCTTAGATCTTCGCACACAGTAATTAGACCTTATTTTCCAGGAACGAACGATGAATACTTTACGGTGAGCACATAAGCCTGCAAAAAATGTAGGAGTGATAAGGTAGAATTAACTCATCGTGCATACATTCACACGGTTTCCCTAAAAAGATTGCCCTGTTGCGTACGAGACAGTTTATGGTGGAATCCTCACCTTGTGACGAAAAAAAAAACACTTTCACTTTATAAAGCCTTTACATCTGAATTAAGTTGACTGATCGGCTAGTGAGACTCTAGTGGGGATATTTTTTAATGTACTCGGTAAAAATATTGGTGCAAGCAATGCGTGCGTTGGTCAGTAAATTGCATAGTTCTTCCTGCCATTGAAATCCGTTGGTGACGTGCAATGGAGTCGCCCGAAGAGGTTAGCAATTCTCTATTTTCGACTTCCCCATAATACACTTTGTTTGCCCCCCAAATTTTGCATAAACTATTGTTTTCAAATGCTCTTGGGGACACTGCATATTCCCAAGAGCATTTGAAAACAAGGGTTTATGCAAAATTTGGGGGGCAAACAAAGTGTATTATGGGGAATTCGAAAATAGAGAATATGGGTCTTTCATTGCCTTAGGGAATGCGTCATTCTACTTCTTGCCCCTTCTAATAGTGTGTTTACACGTGACGTCACGGCGGCCATGTTAGTGTCGCTAAACAATGGAACGGCGGCCATGTTTGTGTACCCAACTAATCCTCCGGGAATTGAGCTCTGTTATCATGCGAACGTTCTTTTGTTTCGGTGGAAAAACAAGGTTACTGATCACTTGAGTGAAAACACCTTATGTCTTGTGGGTTCCTGCATGTTTTTCCTTGTTCATAAAGTCAGATAGTGGCTTTCGATAACACTATAGCCAGTCCGTTGAATTGCAGGGCTCTGCATGATGGAAAACGGACTTCGTGGAGAAGCATCCTGTCCAAGGACTCCACCTCGCAACAGACCCGCCCAGAAGTGTGTCGCAAGATTCATTTCCAGAGAATCTTGCGAGAAGGGTGGAGGAAAATGGACTAAGGTTCACATAAACTATAAAGAGATCCTTAAGACCGATTTCAACACCAGTAACGAGCAGGTGTTAAAGGGTGTGGCGTATGAATCTCACAAAATAACACAAGGTACAGAAAATAAAGAACAACTCCTCCTCAAAGTGGATAAACCAGAGGTCATTTATGCGCCTTCCACTGTTGTCAACCATAATGGAGTAAACATGCAGGGCAAGTTTTCCTCATTCAAATGGAAGGTTCCCTTTTTTTCTTCGCAAATTACTCAGCGATGTGTGTTGAGGATAAGGTAAGAAATCCCTGGTGTGGTAGTAAGCCGCGTGTCAAGTTTTGGCAAAAACAACGGTATTTTCTGGTAAAATTAAAAATTGCCATGGACTAGTACATAGCGAGAACAGACCCAGGACATATTCAGGACGGAACTCCAACAGGAAACCTTCGATTTCAAGACCGGTGCCCAATTAGCCATACACGAGTTACGTTTAACTTACTATTATGATAATGATGCCCTGTTATTTCATTTTATTATATAGATATTGATCAATTGCTGGACTTTTCTTGCTCAAAAATCTGATATCTTAGTCGCGCAAACTGAAGATAATATTTTTCTTTCAAATATGAGGATATTGATGTCGTTATGGTTATGGACCTGTCAGCCAATAATATTAGTGAATTCTGTTTACGCGCAAAGTAGTGCGGCCGTTGGTGTCGACAGAAAAAATGGCTTCGAGACAATGAAACTACCGGCGAATTTCTTCAGTCAAGGTGATCAAAGTCTCGGATTTTGATTTTGTTTATCTACTTAAACAAAACATTTCATGACCAAGACTGCGAGGGGATACGAATAAGCACTCGGAGATAAAACTCGTTGCTGTCATGTCAGTTAACTCCTCTGCTTTAATTTCTAGAGCGTAATTTACCTTATTTAACAATTATTCGCCGAAGGCTCAGGCTCAGTGATTATCGGTGATTATTCACCGATAATCACTTCGCCTTCGGCGAATAATTGTTTTAGTATAAATAAACAGGTGATTATTTCAAAAAAGAGAAAAAAAAACATTTCAACGCGAAATCATCTTCACTTACAGTGGCAAAACGACTACTATTTTGTCCGTCGAGGTGATTATCGGCTGATAATCCGAGATAGCGAGCCAATGAGAGCGCGCGATTTTGTATAATCAGCTGTGTATTTATACTAAGGCTTATTTAGTGTACTCCCACTAATTTGCGGTTTGCTTCCTCTCAGATTCGTTGAGATTTAAACTTGAAATAAAGCAGGGATCAAGAATGTTATTATGACATGCAGTTTTTTCTTTTACTTTCGAAAAAAAATACTAACCAGGTTATCAATTTATCTTGAATTTATTTTACTAATAGGTATAACATCACGACGGAAGAAGTACCTCGGAGTTTTGACGCTTCGAATAACACGCAGTAAGTAGTATATAGGTGCTTGTTTTGGAATTGTACTGAAAACTATAGATCTTCGCGCGCCGGTGGCCGTGGCCGTGGCCGTGGCTCAGATGGTTGAGCACCGTACGCGGGAGGTCGTGAGTTTAACTCCGGCCGGACCAACACTCAGGGTCTTTAAATAACTGAGGAGAAAGTGCTGCCTTTGTAATTACATCTGCAAATGGATAGACTCTCTAGTCTTCTCGGATAAGGACGATAATCCGGAGGTCCCGTCTCACAACCCTTCAATGTTCACAATCCTGTGGGACGTAAAGGAACCCTCACACTTGTCGTAAAGAGTAGGGCATGTAGTTCCCGGTGTTGTGGTCTGTCTTCTGTGGTGTATCTTGGTGGTTAACCTCGTAGGGGACCTATGTCCTATTGTTAATTCCACCATGTATGAATTCATACTCAATCAGTAAATAATGAAAAAAAAAAAATAATAATAATAATAATAATAATTGTAGAAGGCACATTAACAAGCGATATCGACTGAAGAAAAAAATACTTGACCTATTTCGGATCGAAGAAGAGAACAACGGAAGCTATACAACGCTGCAACTAAGAACAGAAAAACAAAATTGAATTCAATTATTCAGCAACAGCTTTTTATAAATCTTGAGACAATGACGACAGGCTTGATTAGCTAATCATGTGCTCTCATCAGGGGAGCGTTGATTACATCTTTTCTAACGCGAAACTTCAAAATCACATAGTTGTAGGCTCCTCTTCACTAGTTTCACATTCACACCAAGAAGAAATGTTTAATTAAACTAGGTTTATCAAAATGAAAATCAGTTACAGAAAAATGTACCTGGGAATGGCTTTCACACGAGATTGAGGTGATTTTCAACACATGCTTTGATCTGTGTTAAATGTGTAGTGGACAAATATCAGAATACAGGATTTAAAAAGGAAGAAATTTGAAACTGTGTTTTAACTAAACATCTTCAATACATGGTTAATAGTCTATAAGGTTTGGTGTGAACGAGGCATTAAATATACACACTTGCAAATTAAGCATCGCTCTTGTCAACCACCCTTAAATTACTTACTCGATTGCTGCACTCTCGGTTGTTCTGCATTCTGATATCATCGTCTCTAAACTTCCTTTGTTATAATGTCAAGAAGCTTTGTCAGGCATGATACAAGGAACATTAATCTTTGCTGGTTTTGGGAACGTACCTTAATTTGCGACTCAAAGGCCACTTTAGTCTAGCCTAAGTGCCAAAGTAAGGTGTTGAGAAAAAAGGACAAGTTGAGTACTTAGTGTGCCTGACACTGTTGCCTTCTTTTATAATTTTTTAGAGTGACAAATGACCCAACAACTCTTGCAGTGGATGGAACAACAAAGCTTCAGCTTGCCTTGGACGTTGCACAGCTTGGTCGTACCTTTCAAGACAGAACCCACGTGTTTTATATAAAGGCCAGGCCAGCTAACATTAAAGACAAAAAAGTTGTGTACATTGGAGGAATGGGAAAGAGGGGAAACATTGTTCAAGCTTATCCCGCCATGGAATATCGCTTTTATCCCGATCCGGTGACAGTTTCCACCCAAGATGTAGTGTGTTTTGTTTGGTCTGGTGAGTATGGTAACTCAGTCAGATCGCAGGGCTTACTCCGCCGAACTCTTGGTGGCGGAGGAAAGCCCTGGAAACTAGGTTGAAGCCGTTGAACCTGACTTTAAGTGGGCAATAAGAGACAATGGGCCCTTTGCAGGATAGTGATCACATGGTACAAATCCGCCATACTGGGACGCAAATTGCGCACTGGGACATCTAAAACAAAGCTAGTTAATCTTAATTTTCTTTGTTTTAGATGTACCAGTGGGCAATTTGCGTCCCAGTATGGCGGATTTGTACCATGTGATCACTATCCTGCAAAGGGCCCATTACTCAATTTGTCCAGATAAGTGCGCGGATCTCTTAGAGCGAGTTTCAATTGAGTGTCGTAAAACCAAAACCAAAGTAATTACTTTGGCCAATCAAAAAGGACTGAGACAATCCGGCAAACCAATGAAAACTCGAAGTAATTACACGTAGCCGACACAAAGTGCGGGAAAATGTGCACGCGTGAGCCACGATTGGTTTTGGTTTCACTTCTGATTGGTTGAAAAAATGGCGCAAGAACTTTGAACCAATTACTGAGTGAAGTAATCATAAACCAAAGTAATTATCTAATTACTTTCGACACTCAATTGAAAACCGCTCTATCCTGCAAAGGGCCCATTACTCAATTTGTCCAGATAAGTGCACGGATCTCTTATCCCTTTCAAACTAGATTTGGTCAACTATTGGATGTTACTGGAAGGGAAGTAGAACTTTCATTTAACTTTGCTTTTGAGGGTTTTTCCTCATCCTGAAAAGATAATGAGAATATTCATTAAAGTCGATTTTAAAGATGACATTTTGTTCTTTCTGGCCCTTTAGGATCAAACAACAATCCGAAAAATAATGCTGGCGAAGGACAAGCCGGTAAGAAAAATTGGTGACACTCAGTTAAGCACCAAGGATCATTTCAGCAGTCTGAATTAGACTAACATATTGGCAAATAATGACTTACATAAAGCAAGAAAGAATGGGAGGGGAGAACACCCCCATACCCTATGATAGTTTTTTTTGGTTTTCAATCTATTAAAACTTCGCGCCATGCTGCGAAAGTTGTTTTGGTCTCGTGCCCATGGTCGCGCAACCAATGATAACCAATCAGATATATTCCTTAAAGTATCCACGAATCATGACCATGAAGATTGAAAAATAGTACCATTCTCTACTTGCCAAAATCCCATAATACACCTCTTTTACCTCCTCCTCCTTCCCCCCCCCCCCTCTTAAAAAAATGCCCAATGCCCCCAGACCCCCCTGGGTAGCTCGCGCCTTCGGCGCTCGCAAGGTGCCTTGCGACGTCACTTCCTGTGCTTTCAGATATATGTCCGCCACTTTACAAACTGGCGAAAACCCTGGGTATTTGTTTTCTTTGGGATTTTGATTTCCTAAGGGAAACTAGTTTTTTTATTTTTGCGGATACTTTTTGATCAGGGTCAGACAGAGCAAATGTATGCTGGGTAAAGGAAGGATGCAGTTCTCTCAAACCCAAAGCTTGTTCCAGTTTGCCGCTTGAAGTGGTTGACCATCTGGATAAGTTCAACGCTACTAAGTTAAATCTTTACCTTAACAAGGGATGTTCCGGCGCTGCGGACTTGCAGCCTCAGCTGAACAACGCCCCGGCCTCCTGCAACCCGCCGTGTTTCCGCATCACGAAGCCTGGGAAGTACTGTTACATGAGCACGCGCAATAATAACTTCTCCAACCGACGTCACATGGGACAGATCATCGTCGTGTAAACATCTGGGATATATGGGCCATCGTGTCAAAGCGTTTTGAAAAGTGCGATTTGATTTAGAGTATGAGCTCAATAAATATTGTTCGTGGTTTGCTCAATTTTGAGTGTCCCTTTCAATGAACTCTAATTGCGCACGCGTAAGTGGTGAGGGTTCTCGTACGCAATAGGCCATTTCCGAGTTCATGTCTGCCTCCTCTTCAAAATGAGTTTAAGTGCGAAGTTTTTGTGATGCTAATTAGTTCTACTTTACATATGAATGAAAACTAATTTTCATAAGAAAAACTTCGCACTTAGATTCGCTTTGAGGGAGTGGCAGACGTGAACTCGGAAATGGCCTATTCCACTGAGACAAAAGCGGTTCTCATATGAACCGTCGTAAAGACGCCTTCGCAAAATCTTAATTGTATCTGAGTTACAAAAATGACTGAGTTCGGTTAGCAGAGAAACTATACACAACAACAGCACACGGTTTATTGTCCACAAAGGTCACTAGAGATCTTTATATAAGGATCTCGACAATCATATTTTCACTAACGAGCACTCGTATTTTAATTGTTTCTGTTTAGTACGTATTCATACCCGAGACCAAAACCCAAAAACCTCCCCGGGCTTCTCAGGATGACCACTCTATTTGACTATTTCCCTATCTCATAATGCAATACGCTTTGGGGACCGAGTTCTTTATCAGGTCCGCAATATCTCGTACTTCAAATCATTATATCTCTCGACTTTTTCTGTTTCTTTTTCTTTGATTCTAAAATGGATCTTTATCATTCACAAGTATAGCCGGTTTATTGTGCTGTACTGAGAGCGATTCTTTATCGGTCTGTATAGGAAAATCCCAGAGAATCTTCACTTTTCCATACCTAATCACAGACACAGACTTTGAATTCAAAGCACATGTGTTTCCTGAACTACGAGGATTTGATTCAAGTATGCTTCCTACTCGTTTGAAGTACTCTTTCCCGAAAATATCTTTTATTTCTGTATGTTTGACCTTATCTGCTTCACAAAAACCCCAACGGGTATATTTACCCTTTATTCTTATCTATCTGCTTCATTTCAGGGTTGACCATTTGATAACATTAATCCCCTGCCTTCTACAAATATTCTCCGTTTCATGATCACCACACCGCATTTTTGAATGCCAAACTTCATTCCAATATCCTGGTTAAATACAAGAACTGTATTGATCAAGGAATCCAATTGCACTGAGCTGTTTTTCATTCTTTCCATTATGTAAAGTTTAAAGCGGGTTAAGGTCATCCATAAATAGCAAGTTTCTGTGGTGACTCTCCCCTTTTCCTAAATCGTATATCCTCAAAAATAAAAATAAAACGCGATTATTATTCAGTTGCGTTAATTTTAAAAAATTGTATCCTTCTTTACTCTTACTCAAAATCATTGTAATTGGTACCAATGCAATCACAAACAGTAAGGGTGAAAGACTATCTCCTTGAAAAATACCTTTTCATTATTATTATCATCGTCTTGTCACCATAGTTATCCTTATTATCACTAATATTTATGATCGCTAATTAACCAACGTCTTGTTTCAGTCAGCTGTTTCACATTTTTGCGAAGTCTGTCATTGGCTGGCGGGAGACTGGAGGGGGGCTGGAAAACAATTCTCTTTTCAATGCCGACGTGTGATAGGGCTCGTGTGATGCAAATGTTGGCTAATTTAAAATTTACACGTTCACAAGCCGATCTCTACACTTAAATATTGCGTGGAAATGGCACCTTTTACAAAGAGACACGCAAAGCTTGCGGGCGTAATAGCCCTTTCTATAGGTAGTTTATACATTGCAAAGAAACATGGCGCGAATGTTGGCAGAAAGATCCTCGAGCAACTTCAAAGAAGTGAAAAGTTTAAGTTCATGTTCACTAATCCTTCGCAGGTTAATCGGTCAAAGTTGAAACGGAGAACTGCAACTTTAGACTACGAATTCGTTTGCCAGGCATGGAAGCTATTAAATGTACTTTTTCCTGGTCTGTGGACGAAACAAGTTGGTTTGTTGTTTCTTCACTCAAGCTGCCTTTTCATAAGAACGTTTCTGTCAATTTATGTAGCCACTCTTGATGGTCAGATTATAAAGTCAGTGGTGGAAAAAGATGTGTCGAAATTTGTCCTTTTTCTGGCAAAGTGGATTGGTGTCGCTATCCCTGCAACTTTTACAAACAGTATGATTCGTTACTTAGAGAGCAAACTGTCTCTAGCCCTTCGTACAGAGCTTACAAATCATGCGTACGAAAAGTATTTCTCAAAGGAAACTTACTACCGTGTAGGAAACCTGGATGGAAGAATTGCGAACGCAGACGAGTGTCTGACTGAAGATATTCGCATGTTTTGCGGTTCAGTAGCTCATTTGTACTCGCATCTAACCAAACCTTGCTTAGACGTATTTGTTATTTGCTGGACTTTGAATGGAATGGCCAGGAAGAGAGGGACAACTTGGAAAATCCCTGTTTCTATAGCCGCTGTAGTGGTTTATGCCACTGCTTTTATTTTACGTAAGTTAAGCCCTAAGTTTGGAAGAATTGTATCGGAGGAATCACAGAAAAGAGGGCAGCTCAGATTTCTCCACGCTAGAATTATAACCCATGCAGAGGAGATTGCTTTTTATGGAGGACACAAAGTAAGTTTTCTGTACCTTTGCAACCTTGACTTTTTGTTTAAGGTGGCTCAAACCAGTCTCAACAATTTGAAGAGACCAGTTGTTGTGACATGGATTGTTTGTGTAACACTTATTCACATTATATTAACAGCAATTTAGTGGAACCATTTGAAACACCAATTATTATTTTTGCTTAACAAGAGAAGTACACATTATTGTGATGTAATAGGTCACCATAGCAACAGGAAAGCCCTCTAAAACACCCTATAACTTGTATGAAAATGTTTATATCTCGAAAACGAATTCAGTGAGCCCCATTACATATTTTATACTGCTGGAAAGTGATCAGCAGGCTAAAATGAAACTCTCTGCAAAGTTAAAGAAAATTCTCTAGAGCAGATTCAGATCTACATGTATCTGCCTAAATATTTAGTATGCAGAACACGAATTTTTTTATCTGAAAGCCAAAAACTCTTGTGCTGCATACTAATTAAGTCGCATTCACACACTGCATTTTTAATTAATTAAGCTAGTGAGTAAATGACGTCACTTTCTCCTCGACCCAGATCACTGAAAGCTTATAAGTCAGTACCACACAAAGTAATGGCAGACCGTTAAGTTAAAAAAGTAGAGTTAAAATAAATAGTCTTCCTCTTTAAATTACTCCAAAAAATTCCGCCTATTGAGCAATCAATGCAAATACTTTCGAAATGTGAAGAAAAACGAGAGCTGATTTTTTCATCGTAGTAGCACTTTAAGAACGAGATATCAAGGGCTAATTTGAATAAAAACAAAAGAAACAACAAAATTAATTCTAAGACTCTCTCAGTTGAGATTCAGTAAAGATTTTTGAAGACAGTGCTTGCTTTCTTTATGAAAATATTGAATGTCCAAACCTAATACTGATACTCAGAAAACCCTGGCCCAGTTGGCTTAGTTGGACTAGCGTGCAGAAGCTAGTGAGTTCAGTGCTGCCCGGACCAAAGCTCAGGGTCTTTACTTTAACTAACTGAGGATAAATTACTTCCTTTGAAATTAAATCAGCAAATGGGCAGACTTTCAAGTCTTGGATAAGGACTGTAAACCGTAAGCTTCATCTCACAAACCTGGTACAACAACAACAACAACAACGTTTATTACATACAATACTAGTTACAGTGAAAAGTCTGTCCACCCAAATTTAGCAAGGCTAATCGAGTTGGGTGGAGCAAAGATAAAATAATTAATATATTTAGAATGACAAAGATTACGAAAGGAAATAATTCTTATTTAAAGACAAGAGCGATTGAATGTTTCATGATAATGATAACATTACGTTAACTGATAACTGATATGATAACGGTACGTAACTCAGTGGAACGTTAAAGATCCCACACACAATTCAATAAGACCAATGTTGTGGTCTGATTTGAATGTGACCCGAGTTAATGCCATTAGGTGCTAGAACACCTAGACACAAATAAAGATTGGGAATGAATGGAAAAGATGCACTTTAATATTAATGTACTGTCTTGTACTTTATACTGCGATCACCATTGTCATCACAGTGCTGTTACGATATTGCTGCAAAATAATTGCCACTGCTGTGGTATATTCATTTATTCATTTATTTATTTCAGGGTTTGTCCACTGTACAGGTGCTAAACAATAGGACATATGTCCCATACCAGGTTTAAACACCAAAGGCAGTGCACAGTCCATATTGGCCACACTGAATGGTATTAATGTCATCTTTTTGTTTTCAGGTAGAACTCCACTTGCTCAAACAAAGTTTCCAAGCCTTAGCACAGCAGATGGAATTGCTCTTCAGCAAACGCTTATGGTATATAATGCTGGAGCAGTTCTTGATGAAGTATGTGTGGAGTGCCTCTGGACTGGTTATGGTGGGATCAAGCATTTTGTTAGGAAAAGGTACAACTGATTTTGTTGTTGTTTGAATTTGTCGAAACAATAACTTAATCAGTAGTCGCACAGGCATTTATGACAAGAATAGCAGTGTTAGACGAGAAAACCCTATGACCTTTCAAAATTAACATGAATCACAGCCAAATTGTGAGAAATACGATGCATTGCGAGCATGATTTTGTCCATGACACTAAAAAGTGGGAAATAAAATAAATTGAACAAGTATCATTTTTGTAGACTTTATTTGATAGACCACCACTAGCTGGCTAATTCATACGCATGAACACTGCATGTTTTTTTTATAGACCATACTTTATTTACATTTATGAAAATCCTGCAAAGCATTAAGGACACGTTGTGAGATGTCAAACTATTGTATTAGTTCTAAAAAATCAAAATTTTTAAATTAAAATTACTGCCCTACACCACACTTTAAATCTGCAAACAAAAACTTACATGTAGGGTGCGTTCGATTGACCGTATTCCGGAATGGGAATATATGGAATATAAGTTAGAAATCCTTCGTTTTTATGGAGATTCACATTAAAATTATTGTCAAATATCCGCTAAAATGCTATTTTAAACAAATTTTTATTATCCTTGCTGCTTCGAAACGCACAAAACATACCGTTTTAATCATCACTCCACGTATTCTTATTCCGGAATAGGGTCAATCGAACGTGCCCTTAATTTCATGGGATATGTTAACAGTACCTTATATTATTTTCTTCTTCTTTTTTTTTTTTCATCCTTTAGAGTGCCTATGATGTAAAAAATATATTTTGCTTATTTCAAAGATCTTTCAAAATGTTGAAGAATGGAATGGTGTTTTCTGTTTTGGAATATATACCTTCTTCGTTCCAGAGACATTTAACTTTTTTAAAATAAATTCATGATGTCATCACAAACATTGCAAATGACCAGTGAATCACAAAATTGAAATTATCTCTGAAAATATTGGAGTTACTGTAATGCTATAAACTTAGCACCAGTAATGTACATCAGATAGAGTACAAAGTGACACCCATTAAGATGTTGCCATGGCAACACCCTCGTTTCTAGCCCCTCTCTGCAATGAACCAAATATCTTGGATTTTGAACAGATAAGTACAGGCAGATGGTCAGACTTGAAATGCATGTGCTGCCCATAGTGCTTTACATCTCTGTATGAGCTTATCAAGAGTGA
This sequence comes from Montipora capitata, assembly GCA_949126865.1. Lineage (NCBI taxonomy): Eukaryota > Metazoa > Cnidaria > Anthozoa > Scleractinia > Acroporidae > Montipora > Montipora capitata. Next base: position 53,299,698 of record OX421445.1, read on the forward strand.
ACATGTCTTTTTACGGCAATAAATGACAAAATCAATTCTGCATTAAATAGACCCAGCAGAAAGAACGGTTTCCATGGCAACAAGTTTCAACGACACCCATCCAGTGTTTGTGATTCATTACAGTAATTTGCAATGTTTTTTGGCATCATCAATTTTTTAACAAAGGCTTGAATATCTCTGGAAATTATGAAAGAAGGTATTCCAAATTAGAAAACAACATTCTTCATCATTTCGAAAGGTCTTGAAAATAAGCAAAAGATATGTTTTACTTCATAGGCTTTTTACGCCTCATATTAATATTGTGCCTGTGTGAGCAGAACTTTAATTAATTAATTATACATGACCCATAATAGGGATTCACTCACTGTGTTAATAGTTCATTGCTGGATTATTAAGTTTTCAAACCGTGGTCTTACATTCAATGTACCATTAATTTTGGAAACATTGTCAGAAAAAAACTTGTTTGTAATTTCATTGTGGTGTTCTTCAGATACTGCTAGTGAACCCCATGGTTTAACAGATCAAGGTGTCAGTGAAAGAACACAACAAGTCACAACATCACGATCACTTATGGTTTCTGCTGGCGATGCTATAGAGAGGATCATGTCCTCTTACAAGGAGGTTAGCCCAGGAAAAGTTATTTCAGTAATAGACAAGGCAGATTATTATTCATTTCACTTTGGCAACAATCCACAAGCCCCTTCCCACTCCCCCCTCTCCCCACCCCCCCCCCCCCTCTCCCCACCCCCTAATCATTTAACGTTAATTATTATTATTATTATTATTATTATTATTATTATTATTATTATTATTATTATTATTATTATTATTATTATCAATCTGATCAGGAATGAAGGGGGAGCCCTTCTAATAATATAGAGCCGGTTTGCCTAAAATCTGGAATCCGGAATAAGAAATCGGGAATCCGATATAAGAACTTGAACCAAAGTCACTACAAAACGAAAGGAAGTGATACAGAAAGAATCCTAAACATTCATTAAAGCTAACCTAAGGCCTAATTATAGGCCTAAACAAACCGTTTACCAGCATTATTCCTAAAAACGTTTGTTTAGGCCTAAGGTTAGCTTTAATGAATACATGTTTAGGATTCTTTCTGTATTTCATTTTGTTTTGTTTCGTTTGGCAAATTAGTGTAAGCCTTTAATTGAAGTTCTTATATGGGATTCCGGATTTTTTATTCTGGATTTCTTATTCCGGATTCTGGATGCCTGGTTTTAGACAAACTCTAATATACATGTAGATGAGTGGGCTGTTAGGGGAAGCGTAGAAAGAGGCAAGCACTGATTGACACCACTGAATTGGGCCATCAATCCAGCAATTGGAAACATGACCATTTCAAGAACTCCCTAGCTACAAAAGCTCAATACTCTCGTTAAAATTACTGTCAGTTGTCGGTTTTCTATTATCAATGTCTAATGGTAGTGTCAAGTCAACAATAATTAATTTGCTGCAGCTGAGCATTTTTCCATGTTTTGAATATCTGTGGCTTTTACAAAAAATTGTCTGATGGGAAAATTCCACAAACAAGTGGCGAATAGAGAATGGAGACTCCATTTTGAAAATGCTAAATCTTAAACCCAGACTTCCACAAAAAAAAACCACAAGTGCACACTTAAAACTATTGAGATACTCAACCTCCAAAGCCATCTGATGCATCTCAACACGGCATGCATTTTTGAATACATTAAAATTATAATTGATGTATAATGTATAAATATAATTATAATATGTAATATAAATTAATTATAATTATAATTATAATTATAATTAATTATAATTATAGGGGGCTAATCCTTAAATGGACAATCAAGCATTTATCAGGGCAACCCAATTTACAGGTTTATTTTTTATTTTTGTTAACATTTTTACTTATTATGCTACTTAATCCTTCTTGGAAAATATCCACCTCTAATTTCACCTCCACATTAGTGAATGATTTACTATGTTGCTTTAAACCCTATTATAGGTCATAGAATTAAGTGGTTACACTGCTCGTGTCTCTGAGATGTTTGAGGTGTTTGAAGATGTTCAAAGAGGCCATTGCCAAAAGCAATTATTATCCTCAAGGGAGATGAATGAAAGGAGAGATTCAACCGATGAAGACGATCAGTCCTCCAGTGTGGGAGCTCATGGGGAGGTTGTTGATTTGAGTCAAATGCCAGGGGGTGTGGTTGTTGATACTGAGGGAAGCATTGTTCTGAAAGATGTAGCTATCATAACACCATGTGGAGATGTGGTAGTATCAAGTTTGTCTTTTGAGGTGAGCTTTAATAGCCAATAACCTATAATCCTTTTCGTTTCTCAACTGAATCATGGCACAAACAGCACTTCCACAAAAAGAAACCTTAAGATTTCAACCCAAACCAAATCATTATTCATGATCCTACATTCTTAAATCCTGTAATTGTATTTTGCCACTTACCCTTTCCTTGGATTAAAAGGACCAGACCCTTTGAATTGAAGGTTTGAATTGAGTTTTTGCTTTCCTTCAATAAATAATATATACCGGTAGATTTAGCCAAACCTAAAAGCGGAGCTATGGTGTTTATTTATTGACAATAAGGTAACCTGGCTTAAGCCTGCGATATGGTCACGTGATACTGGTCAGCAGATACCTTGCTTTAACAGGTGTCAATTAACCATAACATGGATGTCCAGTATCAAAGATGTTCCTGCCAAAAAACTCGGGTTGCACCACAGAGTTTCACATTGGCATACATGGAGGGGTGGACGTACAGTGATCAAAACCAGATTTTCTCGCATGGATGGGTTACCATATTTTCTTACCCATGGTTCTCTGCGTGCACGCACACACAACTGTCACCTCAGTACAAAGAAACCATCCCGTTCTCTTTCTCTTTCCCAATATGGTCTTTATCAGGCGTCTGTAACAATTCCCCTTTCTTCCTGTTTGCCTTCAAATTGTACTCAAATGTCATTCATTTTGTGGTGGGACTCATTTTCTAACCCAGTCTTCAGCATTGTTTACCCAAATCACTGCTTGTTTAATAGATCATGACCAATAAAAATAAACACAGACAATGTGGGCTGAAAGGGGCTTAGCTTTTAAGCCTCCCTCAGTCATTTCTATTGCGTGACAGCTTTTTGCGTGAAAAAACATGATTAGCTCAAAACGCACGCGTCACAACTGACATAAAAGGGTATGGAAGCAACCTACATTTGGATCCACAGAAACTCAGATAATGGTCAGAATTGAAAGTGA
>OX421445.1:53317941-53320441 GCA_949126865.1 Montipora capitata
CGATTCTGATTGGCTGAGAGCAGTGCAGTTTAAAGCCCCGTTCAAACGGTCATGATAGTTGATGATAGTTGATGATAGTTTCAACTATCACGCACTATCATTGACTATCATGTTTGCGATCAAACGGTCCATGATAGTTCATGATAGTTGACGAAATCGCGCAATGTGCTGGCGTAGCTAACTGGTACCTAGTCTCCTACCGCGCGCGATTGTAAACAAATATGGCGGGGATTTGAATTTCGTGACGAAAAATGGCTAAGCAGTTAGGCAAATAAATAAAACATTTGGCCATGAACATGATGCAATTCACTTTGACTTACCTCCAGTTCTTTCTTCGCTTTTCCAGTTACATCCCGATTGTGGTAGTCATCGCAAAAAATGTTCCACAAACATGGCCGTGCCTCGTACTCATCTATTAGGTTGCATATCAAACTACTACTCCACTTCTCGTTGTCTGGTTTTTTAGCTTTTTTAGCTTTTCTCACTTTCTCGCTTTCAGCGTCACTGTCGTCCGAATATTCGTCCAAATTATTGTTTTGCGGTAGCCATATTGCATTGAGCCCGCCTTGGTTACCCCCGCTGACCGAAAAACTATCGTGCACTATCATCCGCTCGGTCAAACGGAAAAAACTATCATGAACTATCATGTCGAATTTGAACATGTCCAAACTGCATGATAGTTGATGATAGTTGATGATAGTGAATGATAGTTCGTGTTCAAACGTGCATGATAGTTGAAACTATCATCAACTATCATCAACTATCATGACCGTTTGAACGGGCCTTAAGTGTAACACAGTGCAAAAAGTGTAATACCAGTGCAAATTACACATCGAAATCCTGGATTATGATTGGCTAATAAACAATAGGGTCTGGCCGGAACCAATCAAATCTTTTGTTTTCAAATCAAGCGCGCGCCCTGGATGGCGCAATTTTTCCCTTATTGCGTGATACGCGTGCGTTTCTTCTGCTTAACCGTCTCGAATATTTTCATGTAATCACATGATTTTTCTTGTGAAATTTGGAATAAATGAGCACTTGTAAATTTTTTCCAAGACTACAAATTACTACTCGTGCTTATTTATTCCAAATTGCACTCGAAATCATGTGATTACATATACAAATAAAATCAAAACCGTTTTTCTAATGGAACATGAAATAGCCCAACCAACCAACCGATCCCAATAGGATACGCACAAAGACTTACCAATAGGTCACATGACTGCCGAGTGCGAAAAGGTACTCATTTAAGCTTTCGATTGGTTTCTCTTGAAGTACATAATCAATCCGCTGACCTCCGTTGAGTCTGCCCACTTTGCATGGCTCAGGAGGGGGGTCTAGGTAAGACTCTGGTCAAAACGTGAAGAGTACAAGTTAGTTTCGGTGGTATACAGGTTTGCAAAGGCGCCCTAGATGACGAGGAAGCGGCAAATTTAAAGTCTTGATAGTTCTAAACCAAAGGTAAGGTAGATAAGTAATGAAAGGTTACGTCGCGCATGAGCCGATTGACACATAACCAATTCAGTTAAGCATAAACCAAGTAAAAGTGCTGCCTTCCCTGGGACGCATTTCCAGTGTAGGCTTACCCCCAGCTATACGTCGCAGGTTTTCAATTGAGTGTCGAAAGTAATGAGCTAATTGCTTTGGTTTTGCATTACTTCACTCAGTGATTGTTTCAAAGTTCTCGCGCCACTTTAGTTTTCAACCAATCAGAAGTGAAACCAAAACTAATCGTGGCTCGCGCGTGCACATTTTCCCGCGCTTTGTGTCGGCTACGTGTAATTACTTCGAGCTTTGATTGCTTTACTGGATTGTCTCCGTCCTTTTTGATTGGCCAAAGTAAATACTTTGGTTTTGCTTTTACGACACTCATTTGAAAACCACTCTATCTGAAGTTTCCTGTCACTTGCATTTTTAACAGTCGACTGTAGATGGAGTTAAAAGCAAGAGATAACGTGTTTCTAACATGTATAATAGCGAGATTAAGTAACAAGAACTTTGGCGAACAGCAAGTCAAAAATAAGAATAGACCATTTTACAGTTGTTTGCTCAGCGACCTAGCCTATGAATGGCTGCGAGGCTGCCGGTGACCTGGTATTGATAAAGCCCCCACTGCTTTTATGTAAATTGTGTTGTTGCAGGAGCCCATGAGTAGGAGCTTGCCTCCCCCATACAAGCCCTATGAGTCAACCTTTGCCCGTATCATTCTATTTTTAGAACCAACCCTTCAGCAGGAGACTCACATTTACATCAATTTACATCAATTTGCACAATTTGTGTACATTGTTTTTGTTATTTTTGTCTTTGTTAGACAATGACTTTATTCTGATTGGCCATTTTAAACAGTGCGTGCAGTGCCGAACAACTCGTGGCGTTCTAAAAATAGAAAGATACGGGCAAAGGTTGACTCAAGGATATAGTGCATATGGAGGCTCCTACTCATGGACTCCTGGTTGTTGTAATTCTAATTAGTCCATATTAACATTACAAAAGCACGGAG
>OX421445.1:53325441-53327941 GCA_949126865.1 Montipora capitata
TCAAAACAAGGCGTTTCGTTGGATTACAGAGACAAATTGGAACTTGAAGGAGCACTGCAATGCTCGCCTTACTTCAATGACTAAAAAAACGTTTTTGTATTGGCTTTACATTGGGTTGCTAAGAATGTTATGCGCCGAGTGTGCGCTTGAGTGGTATGTTAAGCTTTTTAGCTTGAAAACACTGAAACGTATTGAAAAAGGCCATACCACTGGATCATATGGGTGAAATATGTTGAAAAGGCGTGGACATGTTGGAAGCTGATAGTCCAGACCGATTTCAGTTGCACCTCTGAAAGGAGAAAACAAAAACTGACCCTGAATAGTGTTGGTCGCATTGTAAAACTATGTAGCAGTAACAGCACTACACCAACCAATATCAAACTAACTTCACCAAATCCACCCACCCTTTTTAAACTCTTGATACTAATACTTTTACCAATGTAACTATATACCTCTTACTAAACGAACCGCGTTTTCCTCATGGATTTATAAATCTAAGGGGAAAAACAAGGTTCCGTAATTTACAGTACGGACCGAAAAAACGAGGTTAGTAAGATGCTTAATGGGCGTTTTCCATTTACCAAGAAATTCCGGAAATTCCGGTTGGGATGTAAATGGAACACACGTTTTTGGTTCGTTCCACTGGAAAATTTCCGGAATAAACGGAACTTCTGAAAAGGTAGTCCTGTTTTCCCGTTGGAAACGTTCCGATGGAAATGTGTGTTCCATTTACAACTTTTGAAAGGTCTTACCACTTCCAGGCTATTCACGGCCACATTTTTACATTTTGGCGCGTAAAATCGCAATCACTGGGCGGCGAACGGACCTGAGTTAAATGGAACACGTTTTTCACCCGATGGAAATTTCCACCGAAATTTCCGGAAATTTTTTGTAAATGGAAAACGCGTAATATATCTCTGCGGTACTCAGCCGCACGGGAAAGGAAACTAGCTGATGTCAAGCGGAAGGTTCAACCGCCATAAAGATCTGACAAACGATAAAACTTCTAGGCTTTTTAAAATAGTTCCTCGCAAGATTCAAACAGTTTTACATGTTTATGCAACAGAAAAGACATGAAAAACTTGCTAGAGAATGTTGTATCGAAATTTGAAATTAAGCAGGCCGTACTGTTGAATACGGCCCGCTAATTTAGCCAATCACCGAGTGCGTGCTGAGAGATATAATAAAAATACTTATGTTAGTATTAATCCTGATAGAAATAGAAAAACTTTCAAAAAAAAAAAATTGGGCAGACAACTTCAACTTCGATTGTGCCAACTTCTTTGCCCGGTAGGTGATACAACTGTAGTAGGTTCCGAGGTCCTTGTCGAAGGATGACGAAAATGGTCGGGGTTTTTTTTATGCTGGAAACGTGGAAGTCGTCTCTGAACGACTTTAACATCTAGTACAAAAGAAGCAAATTGAGCAGACGCATTCAGCATCTGATGACTTTAACGTCTCCTGTTAACAGCGCTCCAGCGACGCAATTGACAAACGTTTTCAATGAGTCGGCAGACGTTCAATTCGTCTCAGACGACTATTACGTCGTTATGTAATCATATTTATTATTTGTTTTTCATTTATTCAGTGTATTTTTTAGCCTTTCATAGAATTGATCTGTTAATGACAAGTTGTGCCGCATGGATTCAAAGATCAAGATAGTCAATTGTACCGAGACAGAGTTTCCTTTCAACTTAGTTCGAGTTTGATTCAAAGAATTGAGTTGAGTTGAATAAAGTTGATTTGGTTGGAAAACACTGAAAACAGACTACTTGTCTCATTTCCAACAGTTAACACAAAAGGAAGTAAATCGTTTGGTTAGTTTGGCGAACATCATGTCCAGTACAATGGACCACCAGTCCACATCAAACAAGAATGCTTACCTCACTGTTAAAAACATTCCTATCGGCGAGCCAAGAGCAAATAACGCATAAAACTGCAGATCGAGTTGTGGATAGTCGACGTATGGCTGCCCAGTTCCAGCGACTCCCTGCTCGTACAGCACCTCGACGCTTGGTAGAGAAGATGAAGATCTGGCAATGACTGAATCGAGTTTCACAGGAAACATAGAAGATCCCGCTGCCTCAGCACCAGGGCTTTTCGGTTCTTCTTTTGCTGTATTCTGCTCCTTTTGTCGTTCTGCTTTTGCTTTTGCCATTTCCTCTTCTCTTTTCTTTTTCCTTTCTTCTCTTTCAAGTTTTCTTTTTTCCTGCCAATATAAAGTGAAGCCATCTTCAAACGAAACCAGCAAGAGTGTTTTATCGAGGTTTTCGCCTCATGGCTTCAAAAACATCCCAAAAAAGAGTCAGTGTACCTCTGGAGTCCGAACAAAGGTTCAAATTGTGAGAGGAGCACATTAGCATACAAGAAAAACAAACTATGCCTTATTAGTATGCTTTATATAGAAATATCTAATTTTTAAAGCCGATGCACATGGCGTTAGATCGGTGAGCAGCCAGGCTGTTTCGTTTTTAATAAAACAATTATTCCACTCGCGCTT
>OX421445.1:53340441-53365441 GCA_949126865.1 Montipora capitata
AATAAGTAGTGTGTGCTGAGTCCCTTTTAGGACAGTCCCATAGAAATACAGAAATCCCAAAGTATTTTGATCTCGGTCTTTCGTAATAAGGGTGTAGGCATAAGTATAGCTCAGCTTCCATGTGGCGTTTACTGCAGTCACCCCCCTAAGGATAGACCCTTTTACACAGAGGGGGAGAGATAAAATATTCCTTTCAGCCAGGCTAGCGTCTCTTCGATGGCCAAAATCTCAACGAACCTATAAATGCGGCAAATAGGTCTAATCAAGATAAGTAAAACAACTCGGTCGCCATGTATAAAAGTGGTCTTTAAAGGCCTTTCGTGATCTTTTGAGCACTTGGTGAGGAAAGAAAGGCACAACAAAAGTATACAACGAAAACAATGGAGCCTGCCTCTTTCTCAGGGGCTTCGCTTCGCATTTTGTTCGCGAGTGGGTGGTGACGAGCGCGAACCGCGAGGAACCACGGGAAGGAGAAAGAAGAGAGGCCCGCGTTCTCCTTCCCACCCTCCCTTGCGAGCACATTTACTTCCCGAGAGAGACGTCCGGGAACGGAGCAGCAATGGAGACAACAAAGCATCCTATACCGCCCCAATGAAATTAGAGGTTGCAGAGAGCTGCGTGTTATCTGAAATTCTTCCGCCAGCGCCAGTGTATAGGGAGTTTAAGAAACGACGACGACTAAGGCAACGACAACGCCCCAAAGCAAGAATATGATTGGTTAGAAGAGAAAATCGTGCTGCACGTGCGGCACGGACTTTATCTCATATTCTTGCGGTACTCTGCCTGAAAACGACTTGAAACAACCAAATTTGAGGTTTTGACGACCACGTGAGATTTGAAACAAACTTTTCCCACATTGTACGACGTGAACGGTTAAAAAATTCAAAATTATATTTTGAAGTGACTTTGCTGTCGACTTCACTGTCGTAGATCTTAAACTCCCTAATATTTCTTCAAACCATGTCTTAAACGCATCGAAGATCTGAGTGACAGCCAAACGTGTTAAGTGCTTTGTTTTCAAGGAGGGCTCAAAGATAATATTGGACAATTTTATCAGCTATATCACCTTGGCCTCATCGGCTGAGGAACAACTGGGTGGGGGGGAAATTAGTACAAACAATCCGGACAGGAAATCTATGTATATTGGGCTCTTCCTCGGTGTGAAACTCACGGATGACGTAACATAAAGAAAACAAAAGAGCAAAAAAACATCGAAAAATAACCTAACGTTACCACGAGCTAACAAAACAAAGAAAAGGTTTCACAGGTTTTTACACCGAGGGAAACCCGTACATTGGCACTCGACCATGCTTACCTCACATAGTCCAGGTTAGAGTGCTTGGCTACGGAGTTTCTGCGGACTTGCTGGATATCGACGTTTGGAAAAAATACAAACGAAACATAGTCAGAAAACTGATAGTTTTTAACACTTACGAAAACGAGGGGCTTGAAAGTTGTGACAAATAGCCAGTTTGTAACTTTCGTGATCCTGAAGTCCAATCCAATATTCGTTTCAACTGCTTCATAATGACACGTATAAGGTGTCTCAACGGTTATCATCGACTCAACATCAAATATGTCACAAAGTTGGCAAATAAATGTCGCAAAGCGTCCCCCAACCATACTTCTCAAGGTTAGTCACAATTTGACCCAAACACTAAACTTACCAATGTCGTACCCAGAGTCCTCGGGCTTTTTGGTCAGCGGGCGCTCACCCGCTGACCAAAAAGCTCGACGACTCTGGGTACGAGATTGTAAACTTACCTGATGCTGAAGAATGTCAAATAAGATGCTTGAGCCTAAAAATAAAGATCAAATAGCCTTATGAACTTACTCAAGTTCTCAACGAAAAAGAAATTGAAAACGACCAATATATTTTTTTTAAATGGGTTAAATACACCTTTAAAAGATGCTCCTTCCGACAAACAAAACATTGTTATGAAGTGGATGAAAAAACTAATGCTAACATTAGCTCCCACGAACCTATAGCTTAGTTTAAGATCATCTGAACGAGTAATCGCAATGTCGTCGACTCCTGCAAAGGAGCATTCGGGTTTTTTCCGAGTATCCCCGAGCGACCAACGAAAAAATCCGATATCTTAAAAAAATTTGCAAAATGGGCTATCAAACTATGGCGCGTTTTTAGTGCCAAAATTCAAACATGCAATTCAAACGTTCAGTTTCGAAATTCAAACCCTCAATTTGGCGACTACAACCTTCAGTTCTTCCATTCAAACCATGCATGCCATTCAAACTTTCAATTAGACAATTCAAATATTCAATTGAATTGAAGGTTTGAATTAACGAAACGAATGTTTGAATTGTGTGAATTTCCAAACTGAAGGTTTGAATAACTAAATTGGATGTTTGAATTGCCGAATACCTATTTGAATTTTGACACTAAAAACGCGCCATATAAAACAAAGGCTCGAGTTTTCGTTACCTAAACTGTGTCCACAAACTGAACATTTGCCGCTAAACATGGGATTCCTTTTCTGGAATATTTCCAACAGTCGCTTGATTTCTTCACCAACAGTGTCCACAATGTTCTTCCAAAGAAAAACACAAAAAAGCAAATATTTAGCAAGAGTTTCTTCAAGGCGATTGATCAGTACAGTGTTTTATGTTCAACGACCATTAATCAGGGGTCTGGAACTCACTTTGCAATAAGTAGGACTTGTGTAAAACAGAATGTCAACAAGAGTGCTATTTGTGAACTCTCGCAAGCGCCGTATACTTCCCAAAGAGATGGACTGAAGACGTCTGCAAAGCAAAAATTGGTTTATGAAGGTAAACTGTCGCCAGTAAAGCATCCAATTATGTGCACCTGTGCAACTGAAACTCGGACCTATGTGATAAAGTACCACTAAAAAGTAATGCCGGGATGGCGCACTGGTGAGAGAACTCGCCTCCCCTAATGTGGCGTCATCGCCCAGACTCGGCGTCATAATGTGGGTTGAGTTTGTTGGTTCTCTACTCTGCTCCGAGAGGTTTTCCTCCAAGTACTCCTGTTTTCCCCTCTCCTCAAAAACCAAAATTTAATTTGATTTGCGTTGATTTGTTCATTTCAATTGACATTGTCCCCAATTAGTGCTCCAGCACGAGAAGATTAGACAATTAAATATTTTGAAGTTCTTGTTTTTCTTTCCTTTCCCGAAACTTTTCGGGCCCTTTTCGGGTGTCAAAATCCCTCTGAACGGTAGAATTTTAAGCCATCAAAATTCACAATCACCTTGATTTTTGTGATTTTGAAAATGTCAAAAGAACAGCTTGTCAAAACCAGCTAGTGACAGTTTAGTAAATGGCTTCTTGGGCCCGAAAAGTTTTCGGGAGGTTCGAGAAACGGGCCCCAAAAAGGGAAACTTAAATTCTTGGCATAAACTAAAAACTATGCAATGCGCAAAATCAATCAATTTCGCGTACGAATTTCTCCTCTGCAGCTGCATGAGTTTGTGGATTAAACAGCTGGTTTTGGCTTCACGTTTGGCATCTTTTGGCATATTTTGAAAGTTTGACAGTTGACTGTAAAAGTTGAGATTCTGCAAAATTACGAAAAGCACAGTAATCCTTGGCATAAATTAACTTCAACCCTGCGTAGCTATGGTTTTGTGGAGACACGGTGAGCGAGATACGAGGCAGGGAGGGGTTGAGCAATTTTGTCAGAAATGTAAGCAAGCAGCAATGAAGCAGAGACTCCACTGCAACCGAGAGAGCCTTCAGCTGCACAGGCTGGTTAATTCCACTACTGCTGTCCAGAAATGAAAGGAATTATCTGCAAGCCCAAATTTGATATCCAACGCGAAGTGTCCCTCTTTCCAACAATAAGGTACATTGTAAGTGCTAAGGCGGGGTGAAGGGATGACGCAGTGGTGAGAGTACACGCCTCCCACCTAATGTTGCTCGGGTTCGATTCCCAGATCCGGCGTCATATGTGGGTTGAGTTTGTTGGTTCTTTACTCTGCATGGAGAGGTTTTCTCCGGGTACTCCGGTTTCCCCTCTCCTCAAAAACCAACATTTGCTAGAACGACTAGACACTTAGGGGTTTCAATAGAAGCCGGTTACCGGCGGTATACCGCCGCCTGCTTTGCCTCTCACCGCCGGCTAGTTTGCCTTGATTTTCACTAAAAATGCTATCATAAACTTGTCAAACTGCCGTCTTCAATGGGCTATCATGGACGGCTATTTCAGAAGTTATTGAAACCCCTGAAGACTTAAATAAAGTTCCTTTCCTTTCCTTTTTTTTTTCCGAAAACGAGGAAACAATGTTGCCGAAGAAAAGGTTTCCCTGTTTGCGGCTCCAGGAACATTTGTTGCGAAACAAAACTATTTCTGAATTTGTTCAGGTACGATTTGCTTCCTCAGCAAATGTTTCCTCGTTTGCGCGTCGAGGAAACATTTCGGGAAACAATGTTTCCGCAACTTTCCTCGTTTGCGGGCGCCTTTATGGTCGGAAAAATGCAGATGTTTATCTTAACTTTAGGAAGAGAATTCAGGGGACACTACGATGTGAATTATCTGTTTTCCTACTGAATGAGTGATGTTGAAGTTGGGGAGAAGAGCAAAGGGGACATAGTACTAGGCAAAGGGTTTTCGACAATTTTGTAAAGTAGCGGACAAATTTCTGAAAACACCGAACGTGACGCAAGGCGAAGGCCGAGGGCGCGAGCTACCAAGGCTAGGGGGTCTAGGGGTCTAGGGGCATTCCCCCCCCCCTCCCCCGTTCAAGGAAATCTTGAAAATAGAACGCTCAGAAACGCTGTTTCCAGTGTTTCTGGAACCCAAGAATCCGTTTCGCAGGCAAGGCAAGGCAAGGCTTTTAAGTAAGTAAAACAAATAAAACAAACCCCTCAAATACATTGGCATCAAAGTCATCAAAGTACCAGACATGGAATGGGAAACGGCTGGACGAAATATGTGCGGCCATCTTATTACGTGCCTTGCTGGAAATAGCTCATGAGATATCAAAATGCACTTACTCGTCCACTCCAGTGGAGTCATTGTGAAGTTTTGAATGCCACTGTACAGGAAGGAATTCCACCCGTCCAATTGCACGACCTCTGGATAGTTCCTCTTGATGATCAATTAACATTTGAAGACTAATTTTGCGGAAGTCATCAACTGCATACATGTAGGAAATTCATTAGAAATAAATAACGTATGTTCCAACGAGGTAAAATTATTATACACAAAAATTAATATCTAATACATGGCAGTAGGTTCTCAATCTCGTATTCACTGAATTTCAATTATATGTCCAATGATTACATCTTTATTACCTTGAATATTGCACAATTAGATATTTAATGAGGCATCGTTATTATTTTTATAGATGTATGTAAACTGCTTTGGTTTGTATTTTGCCATGAGAGTAATTATTTTTGTTTTGAGGGTTCACTTTAAAGACAAATTACGGTATGTAGAAATGACAATAATAGGAATTGGTCAGCAAAAGCAAAAAATTGTCCACAGAAAATTGGCCTTGAATAGAAAAAAGCCAACCAGCAAAACATAATAAGTGTTTTATAATGACATAGACTCTTTTCAAAAACCTGTGCAGGAAGAAAAAATGTTATTTTGTTCGAGAGGCAGTGATGACATACCAAACTAAAATAGCTGACATTTTGTTGAACTTTTTTTTATTACAGAAATTCATCTCTAAAACCTACCACATTCTATAATATTCCTAAAGTTTAAATCTGCAATGGGACCAATTCCATGAACAACAAAAATCAAGTGATCAACTTGAGCAGGTTCACCTGGTGAGAGAAAACATCAAAGGAATGATTAGAGCACTGGTTAATTGCACGCTCTGACTACCAAGTACATTTGTCCTTGGTGGTTACAAATTTTACTCTAACCCGCTTTGAAAATATCCAGCAAGTAACTGTCTTACACCTCCTTAATTCCTGTTCAGTTTCAGAGTTAATGTTGACGCAATTCTTTTCAATTTCATTCCTTTCCATACACTTCTCTACAAAACTGCAACCCCTAGTGAGTGGATTCATGAATGATTGGTAAGAATGAATGTCAGTGAGTGGCTCATTAACTCTGTAATATTTTGATTAGCCAAACCTAAAAGTGGAACTCCCATGTTATTTATTCTTACAAAAAATTAACCAATCGAAAACCAGTGCCTGGTCAGTGATCAACTCTCTAAAAAACCAGCTGATCTCGATGAGCTTTAAACTTGAGCTCACGATGTGGTCATGTGATACTGGTCAGCGGATACCTTGTTTTGAAAGGTGTCAATTAACATAACACAGAGGTCCAATATGTTCCCCCCAAAAACCCAGGTTGCACAGAGCTTTCCATTGGCATACATGAAGGAGGGTGGGGGGGGGGGGAGGGGGGGTCACATGGGCGTACACTGACAAAAGCCAAATTTTCTAGCACAGATGGGTTACCACAATTATTTTCTTACCCATGGTGCTTTGCACCAGAGCTGCACTATTAACACTTTCAAGCTTACCATCATCTATTTCATCTTCAATGTCTGCTATACCACGTCTAACAACCTTAGGCCTTGCTCCAATGTCCTCTCCACTCCAGTTTTCAGACTCATTATTTGGAGTAAACTGAACCATGACATTGGCATTATGCATCATTACGTATTCATCACTTGACATTTCAACCCTACGTGGCCACTTGTTCTCACGGGATGCCAACAAAAACTCTGCCTGCATAAAGAACAATTTTACAACAAAATATCATATTAATCATGCCGGTAGACTACAGATCATTAGTAAATCAATACTTGAATGGCAAGAGACCTAAATATTATTATTACAATCATTTTTTTTTTTTAAGTCTGTTTTAATCCCCCAATATTTCTCTCTGACTTGCAAATATTTTTTGACATGAATACAATGCTCGAAATTAAGAAAAATCCAGGCAACCAAAGCTGCGCATTTGGCTGCCCTGATAAATCCTTGGTTGCCTTAACCCTTTGGCGTCCAAACCGGCCTAAACCGGCCAGACTTAGTATTTTACTCTGTCTAACGCCAGACGATTTTATTCGTCAATGGGGAACCCCTGGGAGTCAATGGATTAAGGACACCCTCTTTGATTAAATTCACACCATTTTGAGATGCAATCACATGGCAATCAAGCTTGAATATCCCATACATGTGCATGTAGCTCTTAGTGCGCACCTGCCATTTTTTGTGGAAGTCTGGGCTTAAGGGGGGGTGGCACTTAACTACAGAAAGACAATGGTTTCTAAGAAAGCTCTTTAGTCAACGGAATTGAAACTGTCCCATCATTTTTCGTAAACTCTAGCATGGAATTTCTATTTGGACAAAAAATGGAACTGATAATTATTTTGAAAAGTGTACCAAAGGAGGGCCTTATGACATATTTTTTTTGAGAAAAAATTTGTGAGCATGGGCGACGAAATTTCTGAACAAGTAACCCGAACTGGTGCCTAACTTATCACAAGGTGATTCATCCTCACTTCCTCGTAAATTTGATCCCAGCTGGAGACTGGGTCGCAATGTGATTCTTAAATATGGAAATGCGATGTCCATATGTTCATTTGGCGCACACAAAGGCAATTAAATTCATGCATGTTACCTTGCGGAAAGTTACGCAAAAAGGAAACATGTTCATCCCATCAGCTCTCAAAACATGTACTAGTAAAACATAGTATAATATTATTGTAATGTGATTTCTTAACCTTGAATTAAATGCTGAAAGAAAAATATTACTTGTTTTGGTGATGTAAGCAGTATTGTACATACAAAATTGTAACATGCCACACGTGTGAATCTCCTTTTTCCCGCGTTAATTGCTGAAGGTTTACTTGGTTTTTTGCCTGGTGACAGCAATGGAGCTCTCGCAACAGGTAAGCAATACTTTTTTCTTCTTGTGTCGCTATTCAGAACTCGAGTAAGGTAGGATTACGTACAGTAGTCATTTCACTGATACAATTAAACATGCATTTCGGTGATGTGATGCTGTATTTCCCATTGATCACTGAAGGTTCTTCCCTAACCCCAAATACCTGGATCTTTACCCACTTAAGACATGTGAGTGAAAAAATAACAAACAAGCCAACCAAAAGGTGGTAAATAATTCTTTTCTGAAGTACACTTTTACTTTTACTATTCTGACATGGAATGTTGATTAATGATGGACAGGATCAAGAATTGGACTACTATCACCCTTGATCTTGAAGATAAACAGAGTTTAATTAAATTGGAAAATTGTGATTGCTTTTATTTACTTTGTTTATAAATACAATGTTTACTGTCATAAGGTCCACACCAGTTTTTTGGTAAGTCTTTATGTTATTATTTATTATATGGCTCTTTCTCACAAGGACTGGGAACTAGCAAATTCACAAATTTGATTGGCTAAAATCGATATTGACCTCGGTCAAGATTTTCCTATCTAGACCGGCACCTAGAGCGGTAATGTTTTGTGGTGAAAAAGTTGCAAACTAAAATGCAAAAATGTTGAGTATTTTCTTCTACCAATATTTATTTATGGAAGTGCCAAAAAGCATGATGAGGAAAAAGAGGAGGACAAGCAAACTTTGGCAGAATTAAGTTCAGCTCATCCCCCCTCATCGCCACTCCCAAGCAAAATGTCAGTTAGTACAAACCAGTTACATTAAACAAATTAAATTGTTCTTGTTTGCCATATAATAAACATCTTATTGACCGAGCTTAGTCAGTCTTAATTAATTAATGGGCTCTTGAAAAAATGACTCGGGCTACTAACTTTTAATGTTCTGGAAATTTTTCTTGGGCAGCAGCCTTGTTACCATAAAGATGATGTTTACTAATCACAGAAATGTGGGGCAATTTCTTACATTTGACACAATAAATTACCTCAAGTCTTGCTGCAATGTCTTCCATGTACGGCATAAGTTTAGAATCTCCATCTCCCTTGTAAAACCAAGTACACCTTCGCACAACTGAAACAGTCTCTTCCCAATAAAGGGGATATCTCAGCCTCTTGTCAAGGTTTACATCATATCGTCCACCATCCGTAGGGACGATTCTGTCACCACTTGTTGATGCAGTTTTCAAAGCTTGTTCTAAGCATTCAGAATCAATGAACGAAAATGGTAGCCAAAGAGAATTTCCCTTCCTGTAAAACCAATGAGGATGAACAGGTTCAACTTGTGTAATGACAGGAGTTTCACTTTGCATTTGATGAGAAGTTGGTAGATTATGTTGAGGTGTAGCTTGAAGGGATGTTGAAGATGATTCAGAAGATGGAGATGAACTTGATGAAGTTAGTGAAGTCTGGGACAGACTGGTTGATGGCTGGGATGGGGCCTGGGCCCAACTAGCTGCTGGCTTGGGTGGGGTCTGGGGCCAACCAGAGGCAGGTCGGGGAGGAGTCTGAGGCCAGCTGGTGGCAGGCTGAGGTACTTGTGGCAAAGAGCTTGAACTAGCAGGATGACTCTTGGGCAAATTGTTTGGAAGCTGAGGAGAGGTCTGGAGCCCACAAGTAGTCTGGGGGGTTCCAGCTGAAGGCCTGGTAATAGGCGACTTTGTGGTGGGAATCTGGGGTCCAAAAGAGGAAGGCTGTCCTTGATTGGTGGGGACTGCTGAAAGGAAGTCCTCGTGGGCAGCCGGCAAAGAGGAAGACATTGTAAAGAATGGAGAATTTTGGCTCTTTTCTTGCACTACTTCAAAAGGTTCTCTTGTGTTTGTTTGGTAAGGTGAATGAGCTTGCTGTTGTGAAGGTGCTTGCTGACCAAGAAAACTGTCTAACTCACCATGTTGGTCAAGGTCACCTGCGGATGAAAAATTATGCTTCTTTAACCCATTGACATCCAAACAGGCCGAAACCGGCCATACTTAGTATTTTACTCTGTCTAACGCCAGACGATTTTACTCGTCAATGGGGAACCCCTGGGAGTCAATGGGTTAAGAAATTATACTCTTTTATGTACTATGCATTAGCTGATCACTGTTCTTCTATCAAGCATTATTAAAAACTGAACTACGGACAATTTTATCCGATTTCCAACATTTTCATTGGCTTGCCAGACACAGGCTGTCAGTTCACATAGCTGCTGTACTTTAATATGGTCAAGGAACACCTTAGCAATAAAGCAAGCTGAAAACATTTTGCAGTTCTGAGAAAAAAATGGCCAACAAAAGCCGTTTTGCACCAGAATTGACTGAGGCAAAAATCAATGCTTTAATTGTTGATTCTGGAGTTTTTAATAAAACAATTATTCTAATCGGGCTTGCTGGATATAAAATGATTATAACCAACTCAGCGCATTATCTATCACTTCATATCCAGCACGCTCTCTTAGCATAATTGTTAATTATTCAAGCGATTTTAATGGTGTTTATTATTATGTGTTTATTATTATGTTTATTATTATGGTCAAACAGTGTATTATATCCAACAGATTTTTTCAGAGCACTGCAATCATAAAATCACACTACAAACGATAATGAACCAGGGACTTGCAACCACTGGATACCAAATTATATCCATCTGGTAGCCTAGACAGCCTATGGTAAAATTGACAGTTTTCAAAACAAAGGGTACTCTTTGAACTATAATTACCTCTGCAAAGGGAGGAGGCCCCCAAAAGACTCCTAAGATAAATAATCAACAAAAAAAAAGAACTTTCAGCTTCTCCAAAATCTTTGGAACAGCTAACTAAAAAACAAGCTGATCGCACTTCATAAATGGCTTGCTCCGACCTTTGGCCAATTTCCGGTCCAAAGGTTAACAGGAAAATTAGAATGTATCACATTCAATTGTAAACAGTGAGAGTGGTGTCTTGGAGAACTTTTATCTAGTAAAGATAAAAACGAAAGACAATTTGCAGCCTTTCACTTTCGCCCTATGATACCAAAAGAATGACATTTACCGAAAGGTAATTTTACTTTCCCATCAGTCACAAGATCAAATCTTCTTGCTAATTAATTAATTCCAAAAATAATTATGATTATTATTGCAAGAAACAAATTGAAAAAAAGACTAAACAAAACGCAATTTTATATCGCTAAAAATTAAACGCTGGGAAGGGCACTCACAACCCGTTAGAGGCAAAAATGATGCTGTACTTTGAGCCCTCGGCCAATTCAGTGACTTTAAATCTTAAACTTGCAATGGACATAATTTGTACGAAGTACCCTTTTATATGCACGCAAGAACTGAGACAGTTTAGCAACAGATTAATTTAAAATTTTCACTTCACTTTGGAATTAATTAGAGGTATTTCACGCAAAAATGAAATGTTGGTAGAAATAGCTCATGACATTTTAAGCTTTGTTACTGGATATAGCTGGACCACGAAAGTTCCATCTCAAATACCTCTGCTCGACGTTGGGGTAGCAATGGGTTGATGCCTCGAGATTGATGCAGATTCGGAGGCAGGGACAAGAGTTGGACCAAAGTTTAAATTTCCACCAAAATCTGCGAGAGAAATTCCTTGTAGAGGCGAGCGTTTTTGCCTTGAATCATTCGATCTGTCCGTCATGTTGGAAAAAATTGTCGACACGTCAGATCAGTTTGTAAGATCGCTGGCTCATATACTACTTTCCAGTTCCGCGCGGTTAACAACTATTACTCTGGAAAAGTTTGATAAAGATTTGCGACTCAAGTCCAAACTATTTATTATTTACCCCGAGATGAAATAATTTTACTTTATATCTGAGTTTTAAGATCGACAAAGTTAGAATCTAGGCCAAGAAGGACCCGAACAGCTTCCTCTTCTTTAACTGCCTGTTATACCACCTAGCATACAATTGGGAGGAACTGAACGCCAAATATTGGCGTAGTAGGCATGGACTCTGTCAACATTCACTTTAACACTTGGGCAGGAAATTTATTTATTTTAAGGTATAGAAATCCGCGCGCGCTTTCTGTTCCTTCATAAAAAATTCCGCGCGCTCTCTATATCGAACGTGACTGTTTGCAATCCAGATCACTGTTGATCCGCTTTAGATCGCCCCGGGAAGCAATCATGCTGCAACGTTTTCTCAGTGTACTACTGTCAAAGCTTGGACATAACTTATTGAAATAAATAGTGATATAACATTGTAGTTACCTCTCATATTGCTACCGGGGATAACGAGTACCATAAAATCACGCAAACCGGTCGCGTGGAAATAGCGTTTCCATAGCATTGTCGTCAAAAATCTAACGGAACTAAGTTCTTTCAACTTTTTCGGAACACAAAAAAAGTGACAACGTTTTGGCTTCTTCGGTTTACACTAAAAAGCAAATGGAACTGCATGACTTCCCATCTGAGGACAGTTTTAAGATTGTTGAAAGTAATCACAGGGACTTGGTGAGTTGGACGAATGAAAAATTATGAAGCGTAGATTTTTTGCAGTAGAGAGGTATCATTGAGCTAATGATTTCGTGTTTTGAAGTGAAAATTTTGACAAGCGTGCCGGGTGCGAGTTTCTTTTAGGCTACGTAACCTTGCCAACCATTACAAAGCTCTGTACCCCTTGACGCTGAAATTGCTCTAAACACCAATCTGATATCACAAGAATGCAATTTACCCAAAGGAAAATTGCCTGCCCATAAGTCACAAGATAAATCCTCTTAAACTTTTTGTTAGTCACAAATTCGAACTCTTATCAGCTTTAAATAGAGTTTACTTTAGGAAAATAGAAAAATAACCATTTTCAATATTTTCTATTCATTTCAGTCCTTGTCTAACGAATGCTTCAGGAGTCCTCCAGGAGATGGTATTACACCGACCTGTAGAATCTGTCAAACATCCAGGAGCTCCGAGGATATCAATGCAGGGGAAGTCCTTGTTAATCCTTGCAATTGCAAGGGTACCCTTGCTTTTGTACACAAGTCCTGTATGGAAAGATGGCTGAATTTGCGCAATCAAGACAACTGTGAGTTATGTCATTTCAAGTTTAAGACCAAACGAAAGTTTAAACCACTTCATAAGGTTTGTACGATGCCCATATTAGGCTACATTCAAACGGTAGCGGACGAATTTTCTACCAGTTGAAAACTCGTGCATTTAGGGGTTCTGTTCACAAGGAACCACGATAAACGTACGAAAATTTGCACGCCTTACCGTACAAAAATTTGAGCGCCAAAATCGGGGTCGAATTTATAGCCGGTTCGATCGAAAATTTAACCGGCGCGCTGCGAACTCCTTGGCCCTCTAAATTTCTGCATGGCAAAGGCGTGGTTGCATGGATGCGTGGTAACTCAGCTGCAAGAAGCCATTTTGGATTAAGCAAAGTAGCGCTCTGCGCTTGAACAGATGGTTAAACTACTGACAAAGGTTAACCTTTAATCCGGTTCGTCAGTTCCGTGTGAACAGAACGAAAATATTGTACGGTTCAGTATGAACAAAATGGCGGTCAAATTTTTCAACCGGTAGAAACTAGAAAATTCGTCCGGTACTGAGTGGATGTAGCCGTAGTGAGTTTCTATAAGGTTTTTGCCAAAATAAATAAAACTTCGCTACGCCTTTCATAAATATGGGGATTCATATGTTCAAATTCTAATCAACGGTTTTGTTTTTTTACTGCTGTCAGCCACATTTGCCTCGACAGTTTAAAGGACTGTCAAAAAAATCAGAAACCGACAATACAATGTAGAACGAAATCAACCAATCACAACGCTGTATGTGGCCCATCAACCCGTGTCGCTACATGTGATTCAAATGAGAATAACTTTATGGGGTTCAGAAAAGAGAAACTTATGACAGGTACTTTTGATACCCGGGTCTGCCGGGTTGCTCGAAGCATGATTTGCGCTAACCACTGGTTACGTAGCATCAAAATTATTAGGTTTACGGTCATGGTATTTAACACTACTCTTAGCGGCTTGCTGCAACCTCAAGCCGGATGGACAACATTCGTGCATGCCTGCTTCCTTGTCTTTCTTTTCTTTATTTGGAAATGACTTGAATGAAATTTGCACGGGGATGCTATGGTCTCAAGCGTTACTTTGACCAAAAAAAACATAACCGCAAGTTCCACGGCTCTCCTCCACCAACATTTGAGAATTAAGGACGACTTCTGTCCATTTTAAGGTTTCTCACTGCTGTCACACGACCCTTTTCTACAGGAGCCTTGTCAAGTAAACAAGGCCCATCCCCTCCATATCTAGCCTCCCACGCAGAAGTTCTTAGGACTTCGAGACGCGTTCCTTCCCCACGAAAGTCTGCTGGAACGAAAAACCACTTCCGTTTATCGGCCGTTTGCCCTCTATTTAAATAAACCAATCAGCATTGATTAATTGAGTTGCAGATAGCCAATCATATGCTGCGAAAGAATGCCATACAAAACACGAGTTTATCCAAAACTGGAAAAACGGCCTCTGATTGGTCCGTAATCCACGTACGGAAGTGGTTTTTCGTTTCAGCAGACGTACGTTCGTGGGCCGTGGGGGAGGAACGCGTGACGAAGCCCTAAGAACGTCCCGGTGGGAGGCTACTCCATTTCGATCAACCAAACCTTTATGCTCTGATCGCTGGTCACTGTAATCAGCAAACTATTTAATGGTTCTTTTGCTATCACATTTCAGCTACAATTGGGACATGCCTTGACATTGCTAAGCACCGACGAAAAAGGAATCCTTATGCTCGGATTGGTCAATCTTCTACTAGTGCTGCTCGAGGTTCCGTTTCTGTATTACGTGATCAGAATCAGTAACGAGTATTTCATGGGAACATTCGATGGAGTAGATATAAACGCGGAAACTAATTCTGAGATTTACAGTCTTCTTCTTGCACTACTTCTGCTTTTCACGCTGATTTTGTTCGCATCTTCTCTCACCTTTACTGTCTACGGTTTAAAGGTGTTTTGCAAGCTGGTTAATTTCAGCAGAGAAATTAAGCTTATCATTCCCATCAGGCCATTGGAGGAAACATTAGATGCGGTCGTGTAGTTCTAACATTCGCTCAACAAAACGTTTGAGAAAACTTGTCGGAAAGATTACGAAAAGCGCGAGCAAGTAACAACTTTGATAGGTACTGTAGACAGTTTCAAGTCCACGTTTTCTTGATTTCAACATTTCAAGGAGTTGTGTGAAACTGGGACAACATGTCATGATTATTTTGCAGCATAATTAAAATCTCTTGGTTTGACAGCTCAGTTTAGTGTTATCAATCATATTACATCGCAAAGAGTGATACAAAAGAAGAGCGAACAAATGTTTTAATTCTTCGCCTCGCGAACCGAGGGAGTTGAGATCCTTATAATCGGTTCACAGAGTACAAGAAAGTGTCAGAGTGCTTTTTCGTTAGCAAAAAAGGAACGGCTTTTATCATTAAACCCATTAAACGAAAGTGGGCTTAACAACCTTGTTATGCCGGTGACGTCACCATCCCCCTCTTGGTTAGGAAGAAAATAGGAAAAGGAAATTTAATTTAAAGAATATCTTAATTCAAGTAATTGTCTTCAATTAGATAACGTTTTCCTTAATTAAAAGAATCATATTTTACAGCATAACCTACGTAAAACTAGTGGTCACTGATGATTCGATCCACGAGCAAATTGGTGAGAGGTCTGGATCTTTTCTTGGTTTTACGCTACAAACTATTTTGTATCCACGTTTTCATTGCAAACCAGTTTGTGACTTCGAAAAACGAAGAACAGACTCATGACACTCTTAGTTCATTGGTTGGTCCAAAGGACCGTTAGTTTCGCCAAACTCTACAAACCTTAAGCGACCCATAAAAAGGGTTGAACGCGAAAGTCGAAAGAAATGTTTGCTTTTGAAGGAACCATTCACTTAATGAGTCGAAAATATTTCAGTTAATGTGTACTTTACTTAAAGTCAATGGGTTGACCATCACGACCGAAATTGGTATCAGTTGGTATCGGCCCTTTCCCCTTGAACCATCCGAGCTCCAATCTGCGTGCATTTGAAGTCTGCGTGGCCCTGTTAGGGGTTTTAGGGATAAGAGATAGCTGGCAAAATAATTTTAGGGATTAGCGATAACTGACAAAATAATTTTAGGGATGAGGGATAACGGAAATTGCTTTAGAGATAATAACAAATAGCTTTGATTTCTCAACATTTCTCAGTTACCATACTTGCGGAGGATTTACGTTACTGGCGACTGGTAATGAACAGCAACGGGTCACTTATCGGTCCAAATTGAAGCAAGATGTCCAACATTTGCTCCCAGGCTCTTTAATTCGGTCAACCCCTTGTGTCCTGGGGTGAAACTGTAGGGTTTTTTGTATAATTAGGTTGTCTGTTAAAAAACGGGTCGCTTTACACTTTGAAGTTGCCTCCTATTGCAAAATTCCAAAGATAAGTAATTTTAGGGATAACAGTCTCAATAATTTTAAGGATAAGGGATTTGCCTAATACAAGCAGTAGCTTCAAGTGAGTGAAAATTCGAACTGGTGTTGAAGCCAATTCAAGTAGGAATCGAAGTAGGGACTCAAAAACCACCCAAAGTAGTTCAATAACGGACTATCCTCGCTTGCTCGAGCAAATTTTAATGTAAAGGCACCTTCAGGATATAAAAATATTAACTCTTCGCTTTTTTTCAATTATTTTGTAAAAATGCTTATCTAAGAAATCTAGAATCACCAGTATTTTCCTAAAGAATGCGTGGTGCTTCAAACATTTAAAAAAAAAAGGAGATTTGCCAATGATTTAAGGTCTTGTGTTTGACAACCTATCTTCCCGTTTATTTTAAAATGAAATTTCCTCGTGAAAACTTCTTCCACGAAATCTCCTGTAGTAAACGTTGCTATAAAGTCCGCCTCGGGTTCCTGTGGCTAAAAGCACCCCGTATAATGTCCCCTCTGGTCGAAGGGCTATGGCTAATCCAATCAGACGGCTTGATTTCAGTTCTTTGAGGGAGGCCCTGGTTGACCTGTTTAAATGGAACACTTTTCGGGCCGCCGACAGGGACCATACACCAAAGGGTTCAAAACACACCTGTTAACAGAGATGAAGAGACAATGACATTTAGCATATGCATGCACCAAGTCATTGGCTGATTGACTGGAGAACGAACGAACGGCAAACCGACTTATAAGCCTACGAATTGGCGGCAGGAAGACCAACTGGAACCGACGACATGTTTGACTAAGGGTGATTTCCTCTTTTTAGAACTAGCCAGCCAAACTCGTCAGTTTGCAAAGAAAAGGCAACAAATTTGAAGGAACACTTGCATGATAATCCCTCGCATTCTTCAGGAGGAGTATATATCATCCACGCACGCAGTGTCTTAATTTGAAGCCGTTGTAGAGTGCCCGGTCTGGCCGGTTAGTTCTGTCAAATGGAAAGTGTCTTAAGGCTGACTTTCAGACCGCTCGAGTGACTGACTGATTGACTGACTTACAAACTGACTAAGTGACTAACGGCTGACTTGAAAACTCTCTGAAGGATCCCCCCTTCCCTCAGAGGGGGGGAGGGGGGGGGGGCGACCAGTCAGGACTTATCGAGCCCTCTTACAAGATGTCAAGGATCTGTGTCCTTAATCAGTTTAAAAAAGGGAAGCCAGCTGTTTCAAACACCTCCATTCTTTAATATGCAAACAACTCTGCCATTTTCTTGTGAAAACACTCGCAAAAAGGTGATAAGCGCCTATACAATAAAATTGCAGCGTCATATCGCGCCAACTTAACTTGTACCTTAGTGATTGGCGTCTCCTTTTCCAACACTTTAGGAAAAACTTCTATCGCAAAAAATCCACTTCTGAGCATCTTTTTGGCGGAAGGGTAAAGACGGTATACCGAGCTTGGGACAAGCTCTTTGTATTTACCGCTGGCCGAGAATTTAACTGTAGCATTACACTCTTGACTGAGAAAAGATGTCGCGGGCGCAGGTGATTGATCCGCGAGAACTGGGGGAGAACTGTCTGCAAAAGATAAAACAGCTGGTTGTAAGTCTATTTTATGATACGGAACGCTAAGCGTGCAATAATTAGGCTCGATGTGGTTAAAAAAGAAATCAAATCGAATGCAACATCCAAAGAATTCAAAATTATCGGAATGCTCGATTTCGACGAACACCAAGAAGTGTCCCGTTTGAGTCTAAGCGGCGTCAACTACTCAGCAGAGTTTGTATAGAGGTTCGTGCTATTTTCAAGGTGGGTCGCACCAGTTTCAACAATTTCAAGAAACTGCACTATAATGAGTACTACAAGGATTGATTCGACAACGCTGTATCACGAAACAGCTATGTTAGGGTACCATGTGGAACAACCAGTATTATTTAATAACAAGATGCGCTCAAAAGATCCATCTAAAACTGGACGCACCTTCTTTTGTCTTTAAATGCTTATATCTCAAAAACCAACTCCGTGGCCCACACTTTTATGGCAAAAATGTTAAATTGAAACTCTTTGCAACTTTGAAAACATTATCTAGAGCGAATCTGTAACATAAGGGACTCTGAATCCGCTCCAGACGTTTTTCCTTTAACTTTGCCTAGAGTATTATCTTCCCCTGCCTATTACTGTCCAGCAATGAAGAATGGGGCGTCCATGTTTTTAGATATAAGCGTTAAAAAACAAAATATAGTATGTTTAAGTGGCTTTAAGGCCGAGATACACTAGGCTACAAGTCGCAGCGACAGGTCTCTGCGACAAGTCGCTCCGTGTGTACTACTTGGAAACCAAGTCGTTGCGACACGAAGCCTCTTCGCTGCACACGCACTGATCTCGTATGAGGGGGAATGCGAACTAGTTTTCCAAATCAATATGGCGGACCACATGATGATATGCTCTCTCATTGGTTCATTTATATTTTGTCGCAGCAATTTGTTGCCGGAAGTGTACACACGGTGCGACACAGCGCTGCGATCAGTCGCACGAATTCAAACTGGTTTGAATTCGTGCAACTGATCGCAGCGACAAAATTCTGCCGCAGCGACAATGATTTTCACGAAATTAACCGTGTCACACGAGGCGAATTGTTGCGGCGACTTGTCTCCGCGATGTGTCACAGCGACTTATCGCCTAGTGTGTCCCGGCATTAAATAGGGACTTTACGATCTACGACGGCTACGTTGACGAAAACGTCACCTCAAAATATAACTTTTCACTATCATACGTTTCTCGAGGTTAGGCCATCTCGTTCGCGTCGTACAATGTGGGCGAAGTGCCCTAAAAATAAATTGGCACGAGCGGTTTCAGAGTAAAAATAGAGAATGATAGATTCACATTTGAATGCTCGCGTTGTTGTCAAAACCTAAAATTTGGTGATTTCACGTCGTTGTTGAGTAGAGTATCGCACGAACTTGTGCTATAATGCGTGCGCACGTGCATCACGATTACTTTTCCTCTTTTAACCAATCACATTGTTGTTTTGTGGCGTTCTCGTTGACGACCGCGTCGTAGATCGTTAAGTCCCTAATGTTACTATGGTGACCTACTTCGTCACTATAATAAGGGCGCGTTCGATTGACCCAAGAGAAAATGAGGGGACAGAGAAGGAGGCTCCCGGTCCAGCCCTTGGGATATGTCATGTCCACGAAAGTTATTTTTAGACGAGCGGAAGTCTTCCGAGACGTCCGCATGCAGGCCAACCTCGGTCCGATGTTTGAAAGAAAATATATATTTATCAGCCTTCCAACGTGCGCCATCATTTTCTCTTTTCACTAAGAACCGGAGAGCGAGGCAAGACTGCATGCGGACGTCTCAGAAGACAGACTTCCGCTAGAACAAAGACTTCCACTCGTCTAAAAATAACTTTCGTGGACATAACATATCCCAGCCAACGCCTTGAGCCTCTCTCTCTGTCCCCTCATTTTCTCTTGATTGACCCTATTCCGGAATAAGAATACGTGAAGTGATGATTTAAAACGGTAGGTCTAGCGTTTTGAAGCAACATTTTAGCAAGTGGTTGACAATCTTAGGTGAATCTCCGTAAAAACAAAGGATTTCTAACTTCTATTCCGGAGTATGGTCAATCAAACGCACCCTAAGTGAATCTTGTTGAGCAATAAATGGCGTTTCATACGATACCATAACATTTCCGTTAGTGAAAAAGTAGTCAAAAGTCAATCATCCTTAAGTTGGGGTTTTCGTAACTGTTCGTGGTTTTCTCAAGGATAAGTGTTAGGGGTACAGCATTTCTGGACGTTTAAGTAGAGGAAATGGGTAAGAACTCAAACCGTGGAGCTTTATTAAAAAAAAACTGGAAGGAATTTCATTATTTGCAATCTTTGACATACCACAGTTAAAAGCAATTCCCTTCTATTAGCGCTAAACTCCTTAAGCCGGTGACACACGGTTCAACATTTGTTGATCAACAAATGTTGCATCTCTCGTTCAACAAATGTTGAACAGTGTGTCATGCGATGTTGAATGTTGCAATATAACATTCAACACGTTGAACGTAACGGTTGTTGAACGATTTTGAACGAAAATAGAGACCAGCTCTATTCCGTTCAACACGTTTGTGCAACATTGTTCAACATGTTGCTGGATGTTGAACCGTGTGTCATCGACTTTAGAAACCCATTTCCGATGAACATCCGTTGCTCAAAATGCATATTCTATGGAAACACAATTACGCAAGGAAACAAACAGGTTGAGCTCAAAATTATTAGCGAACAATTGATTGAAGCTTACGGGCATGGATGCACGCGGCTCCTGGACACTCCCTTGCCTCCATAGACACACCCACACAGTGAGCTGACTCGTCAAGTGACAAACACACTCTGCGCCGGTGTTGTTGTCCTTCCTGACAATACTTTCTCCGGCTGCATTCACTCCAAGGACCCCACAAGCCCCATACAGCCAGAGGAAGAATGTTTAACGTATCTAACAATGTGAAGAGAAATTTTAATTGGTTGTTGTTATTATTATTATTATTATTGTTATTATTATTATTATTATTATTATTATTATTATTATTATTATTATTATTATTATTATTATTATTATTCGATTCTCTCCAGTTGTTCCACTGGGTAATGTTTATTGTGTCTCAGCCACTCCCCGTAGCTTAGAGACACAACACTTTCCGGAAAGGTGAGCAAGGATGGCCGATAATTGTACATTTCCAAGGAAGTCAGGTACACCTTTGCAGCTTGCCAAACCAGGTATTTGCACCTTTTGATATGCTTCCAAGAGCACCAATCACGATAGGTATTATTGTGACTTTCGAGGCTCCATGAATTATTATTATTATCATCATTATTATTATTATTATTATTATTATTATTATTATTATTATTATTGATTAATATTTTATTTTGTTTTATTTTTTGCGAGGGTAGAAAGTTCTTCGTAATTGCTTCCGTTTGTATACTTAGGAAATTAACACGCCTTTCTCAACCAATAAGCCCAAAGTTTATCATTTCCCTCGTAAATAGGTCACTTGCTCAACCTTTCACTGATACAGAAGTCCGTTGCCCATTTCTCGAAAGTCCCCAAAACGTTTCGGGGCCCGAAAAGCCATTTTAGAAACCGCGACCCGCTTGTTTTGAAAGCCGGGTTTTGTTTTTTCAATGTTTTCAAGGTATAACAAAAACCAAAATGATTATGAAGTTTGATGACTTCGTTTTTGAACGTCAAAGACCATCAGCAGAAGCCCATAATAAAGAAGTGTCGATCTGCGATGGAATGCAGCCCAACGGTTTACGGTAGTAGCGAGCTTACGCAACAGGACGGCTGGAAGACTCAGGACGGCAGAATGACGAAAAAATGTCGCGTAAGATCGGGAATGCACAGTCTCGCGCGACATTTTTTCGCCATTCTGCCGTCCTGAGTCTTCCAGCCGTCCTGTTGCGTAAGCTCGCTATTATCTATTTTTAGAACGGTTACTGTTAGGCCTAGTTTATACGTCGCGCCATCGTCGAATTTAATTCAGACGAATTTATGACGACATTAATTGTGCCGTGGTTTTACGCGTCGAAATTAATGGGTCGAATTATGGTCGAATTTATTTCTCAGCCGGAATGCAATATACCTGGTCAGAGGTAAAAATTAATACTGTACGAAAATAATGTATGCATTCCATTCGACGCGAGGCTGGTGCGATGGATAAACTGATGACACTTTAAAGATATTCTATCCGTCTTCTTAAGACGGATAAAGCGTCTAGGACGAATGTAATTTAACAGATGAATTGAACTCGTTTTAGACGTCGCTTTATGCTTTATCGTCGAATTAAATATCTATTATATCTATTAATATCTATTAATATCTGCGGAGGACGGAACAGCCTGGAGGCAGAGAGCGTACAGCCCAATTCTCCACTTGGAGAACGGATAAATGATGATGATGAAATATCTATTTTAAAGTCGGACCTGGAATTAAATTCATCTGAATTAAATTCGACGATAGCGCGACGTATAAACTAGGCCTCAGATTTTTGGCGGGAAAACGTGGCGGCATTATGCCCGGTGCACGATCCATGATTTTGCATTAATCACCGAAGTGGAGGTGGCTACTGGTGGATATTATATTTGGGACTTTTAGATTGGAGTATTTCCGTACTGAAGCATGCGCATAAGGTTTAGAGGCCGACATTTTTCAAAGTGCGCATGCTCAGAACGGAAAATTCGTACTCGTAGTCGTCCTCGTCCTCCGATCTAAAGGTCCTTTGTAACCGAACAATCCCTCGGGGAGCTGCTTGGTTCGGGACCAATCAGGAGCGTTAATCAGGAGCGTTAAGTCTGATTGGCCATTATTTGGCGGGATTGATCTGTATTCTAAATTTATATAATACCATTAACTCTTGGCAGTTTGGGCCATGGCTAAATGAGAGAGATCCACGCTTCCAAAGTTATGGACTCCTGTCATCCATCAGCTAATGGAGAACCTTAAGCCCCGGGTACACGTTGTAACATTGTTAGAAGAACACGTCCCAACAATGTTATAAGAACGCTTCTAACAATGTTGGATACGCATACAATATTTTTGGAAACACGTTACTTTAGTCGCGCAAACTTATGATGGCGTATGTTCTGTTAACTGTGATTGGTCTTTGCAATACAACATTGTTGAAAGGGCCGTTACACGCTTCAATATTTGTTGTACGTTGGACAACATGTTTGATCGAAATCAAAACATTCTTCCAACAAAACATGTTGAACAAACGTCATCAAACATGCATGCTACACGTTCTGACATTGTTGATACGACGAATGTTTTGGAACAATGTTTCAACGTGGAGCCGGAGCTTTAGATCGCAGGACGAAGACGGACTATGAGTACAAATTTTCCGTTGTGAGCACGCGTACTTCGAAAAATGACGGCCTCCAAACCTTATGCGCATGTTCTGTAAGGAAAACTCGAACTTATATTCGTTCTCATCCTCCTATCTAGAGGTCTTTAATGACAGGCTCAATAACGTTGTGCAAAACTATCCACCTAACGATTACTTGCACTGAAATTAAGCAGGTTGCATTTTTTTTATTGTGTTACATTTTTTAAAAGTCATCCCAGCTCACAGAATTTCAATGGTACGACATAAAATTAACGAAGACGGTGCTATACTTACCATTCCTTCCCTCTCGTTTTTCGTCTGTAGCTTTTGTAGCCTCAGCAGTCCAATCAAAGAGCTCCATATCAGGCTGCTGATCCAATGGACTCGAGAACCATGTTTTTGTAAAAGAAGGCTGAAATTCCATACGAAGGGCGAAAAGCACAATCCCAAGAAGAACGCAAAGCAACGAAAGAAGCTTGATGAGAGGGACAACGCAGTTTTCCTAAACCAAAAAAACACTCGATCAACCGGCAGTAGATAAAGGCTTGAGCTTGTGTTACATATAATTATGGCATTATTGATTGCAATACAATTATATCGTTCGACTTCGCTTTAAAGACCCCTTACTCTCGGCCTATACAGGAATGTCTCATGACTTCAAAAGTTATTTGGCAGGACACTTTGATTGTTAACAAACACGCGCATGCTCGAAAGCCCCGTGACTTTTCCAAGTTATTTTGAATTTTCGAAAGGATCCCTGAAATCAAGTCAACGCGACTATGCGAATCACGTTTTGCCGTATTTTTGTCTCAGAAAGAAGTAAAATGGTTTTGTTGTGAAGATTATATGACAATGTCATGATTTACCACGAGCTCTCTTCCAATAGTACTAGGGAGCTTCAAGCACGCTCGCGTTTGAGACGCGGACGGCAACCGGAAGGGAACATTTTGCGTCCCAGAGCAGTGGTCTCCCAAAGAGTTTTACACTAATCATCTCTAATGGAGAAAAGATATTTGGCGATGAAAATGTGGTTGTGTGAAGACAAGTCAAAAGGGAAAACACCTCACTTCCGGTTACCGTCCGCGTCTCAAAAACGCGTGTGCTTAAGTTCCCTAATTCTGAATAAACGCCGCGGCGTTAACTAGAGAAAATAGTTTAGGGCGGGATATAAATATAATCGCCGTAATTGTAGCCGATTTTTAGTTAACAGGGACACTTTGAAGCGGGCAAATACAAACATATAATATCAATAAAATTGACTAAACAAATTTCTTGGGCTACCAGCTTACCCCACTTCTCTTTTCCACAGCTGCTTCTTGAGCGATGTAAAATGCGATAATTTCCGAGTCCGGGCTGCTCGATTTTTCATTCGACCCCACTTTCATGTCGGCTTTTCCAACGCTTTATGTCTGAAGGAACGTCATTAAATATAGACTAGAGCTGTATCATCCTAAAATACATGATAAAAAGGCATGAGCTGTGTTCTAATCACAGTTTACATTTCGACTTCTTTCCTTTCAGTGTAGCTTAAGTAGCTTTAAATACCCTTAAAACGGAGCACTGATGGAAAAAGGGGGGGTTAAATGAGCGCACCGTCGGCTTCCTGGTAGAATACCCTCTGGAGCGAGGTTAAAGGAATTACCGACATTATAAAAGGTGTACCTTTATCTTTACCCAACTGGGACATAAGTTCCAGTAAAAATAATATTATTCAAATTATCATCCCGCCAAAACTTGTAGAAAAAAGTCTGAAATTTGTCAAGCTTGTTAAAAATTTCCCCAGTTCCCAATCTTTATTCCAAAAAAAATTCCTGCCCATAGCCTGCTCTTATGTTACTCAGCTGAAATTGTTTAGTTCGTACATTTTAACCTGTTTAGGAAAAAAAAAAAACAAAGCAAT
>OX421445.1:53372941-53405441 GCA_949126865.1 Montipora capitata
ATTCTTGTTCAGTTGATCCATTACAAAACTTGGTTGAATGATGGCAACATCACTGGATTTGTTAATCAAGTGCGACTGCACAAGCTTCCTTCTCCCCCTCCCCTTCCCCCTCATTCTCTTGACATTCTGCCCCACTTTATAGCTTGTCTCTTGTTTGTCAATAATTTCTTCATCAATTTCAATTTCAGCGTCATCTAAGTCCTACCAAAGAAGCAACAACTCTTACCAGTATTATCACAACCTCAATACTGAAAGGCTGAAAACACATCAGAGCTCATTTTTGAAATTACAAATGTTCTTTTTTACATATATTTTAATTAAAACAATGATAATGACGACTTTCAAATATGACTAAATGACTGTAAAATCAAGTTTTGTTTGTTTTGTTATGTTTCGTTCATTTGTTGAAGGAGGTTAATATGTATATTGGCAGCTATAAAGCTGATGTGGACATGCTGTAATTTTACAGCACACTCAAAGGCCAGAACACAGCACGGGGATTATGTCCCCTACTCTTCTCGAACAGTGTATGGGTTTTTTACCATCCCACAGAACTATTTACAAACAAGTGTTGCAAGACAGGGCCCAGCTGCAGTTTACACCGGTAGCCCTCATCTGAGAATACTTGAAAGACTTACCATTTGCACATGAAAATTAATTACAAAGGAAGAACTTTCTCCTCAGTTATTTCAAGACCCTGAGTGTCAGTCTGGTTAGGGTTCAAACCTGCAACCTCCCGCAGAGTCCAATGCCACCAGGGTGGCAGTCCAAATAAACTTCATACATGTATTTCAGTGATTCATTTTGCCCTGCGTTTTGCGTATTTTACGCATTACATTCATTAAATACCCATTGGTTTCCGTCGAGCGCGTCCCGAGTACGCATACCGTAGTTATTCGGTTATAAGGCGCACTCGGTTATAAGACGCACCCCAAACTTAGCAGTTTAATCAAGCTAAGTTCTCAAACAGAAAATTACGCGAAAATACTCAGTTATAAGACGCACCAAAAAATTGAGTTATCAAAAGGATGTGATGAATTTGAGAACAATTATCCTTACACAATTAATAACTGCGAACTCTTTTTGTTAACGTAAACAGAGTGAAAAAAGCACGCATTTAATGATATACGTTAAAACAAAAGCTAAAAGTTCACACCTGAAATGATAAACATACAACGCATACACGTTTATTTGAACCTTCCGACTTAATAAATAGTCAGAGTTCAGACTTCAAGCGAAAGCGAACAGCGCAAAAACTACCACGGAAAGTCATTCAAAGGTGTTCGACAGCTGAATATCAACACGCCACCAAGGATGCAAATTTCAGTGCACAAGAAATTCTAGATGAACGAAGAAGGTATGTTTTATCTCCGCACTGTTTGTTCAGAGAAGAAACTTTTCATGCGAGCAACAAACACGATTCTTGGAATATTCGAAACAAGGTTCGAACGATTGTATTGTTGTCACGGGTATCACGTTACTGCGCACGTGCTCTTAAGGACGTATGCAAATTTCCGTGTGTTTGCTTTACTCTTGAAGTCATTTAGTGTTCTAAAGGTCTCGAAAAGCACTATTCTTTTTTAATAGACAACTAGTGTCCTATTCTTGTTCAAGTTCTTCTCAAGTTGACTTCCTGAATATTACAGTGATTAGACACTAAATGACAGTTTTATTTGTTCTGTTTTAAAGTTGTAATTTCTTTACAAGTTTAAACACAGGCACCTGAATTTTAATCAATAAATACCTATACCAAGAGAAAAGACAAAAAATCCTCTACCTATGATATCTATAAATATACACTATATGTATATTCATAGATAGGTAAGAGGACTTTTTTTCTTTTCTCTTTATATAGGTATTTATTGATTAAAATTCAGATGTCTGTGGTTTAAAAAACATCAATTATATGATTGAAAAAATAAAACTACAACTTGTTTTGGTTACAATTTTGACCCATTGCATTTGAGTTGTGACCCATTGATTTCTGCCTGAGGGGTACACTGTACCCATTGACACAATTTTCAAAATGAATCACTGGTATTTGGGCCTGCGTGTAGCTGCTTTGTCCAAAAAAAACCCCTGTCAAACTTCAGCACACAATTACAGACAGCGCAGCGAGCAAAGCGTTTTATTGAGCTTGACTTCATTTCATCCATAAAAAAAGCAAAAACAGAATTTCTACTAATATCCAGCCATCTTGACCTTGTGCTTGGTTGATGATCTGCAATAAATTATGGCCCAAGTTTGTGGTCCAGCCAACACTGAAAATCAAGCATAAAGTGGGTTATGTACCTTACTGACACCTTCACGGAGCCTTGCACACAGCTTCTTCAGCATCCAGTGGCTTACAGGAAATCTTAACATGCTCTGAGTTGTACATGGCCACAAGCTTACAGTTGCCCTCTGCAATAGATCAGCTTTCTTGTAAACAGAGAACAAATCCAACAGAAGATTGAACAAAGATGTTTTACCAGTGTTACTACAGCCAATGAGGTAGATGTCACCCTTGTGGTCCCAGTGTTCTAGGATTTTACTAACCAGTTGTAACATCCCAAAGCCAGTTTTTGCACTGACGAGGCATGTGCTCTTTACGTTAGCACCTTCAAGCCCATGAGTTTTGCAAATGGCAAAAAGCATTTCTTGTAAGTGTTCTTTTTGCTTTCCAGTGTGTCCATCAACCGGAAGCATGTCTGTTTTATTGCCAACAATAATAATCCTCTTTGACTCACCGACTGCGTCAAGAAGATTGGTTAAAAGGCTTCCTGGTAGGTCCAGCAAGTCCACTACATACAAAATTAAACCCTTTCTTCTCCGTAAGTGTCTAAGGTTATCCATAATCTCATTGGAGCTTATGGTGATAGGAAAAGGCTTGTTATAGTATTTCAAATTAAAGCATTTTTGACAGACCAGAGTTCTTGTGGAGAGTGTTGCATTCATTCCCATCCTGGCTAGGTCTCTAGTCATTGGATTCTTAGCTGGTATAACGAATCCAGATTTCGCGGGATCCTCGCTTTGAAAAACAACCCCACAACCTGGGCATTTAGGGAATGCCTGCTCGTGCACATGTGTGAACGCTTCAATTGCCAAACTATCGGGTTCAAATGTCTCATCTGAAACGTGTGATTGTTCTTGAAATGTCTGCAAGCTGTCCTCATAGATCGTGTTATCACCAAGACTGCTTTTGTGAGAATAAATTCCACCTTGTTCAGGTCGGTCCAAGACTTTTTTACCATTTGCGTTTTCATCGTCGCCGAAGAGTTTCGACGAAGTAGTGAGACGACGAAACAAACGAGCCAAACGTAAACTGATTAAGCATTCCGATGCAGAATTCCCATTGAGTGACGTAAATATTCTGCAAAAATATGTATTTCTGAGATGAATGTAAGAAATGAGAGGTCTAGGTGTTCCCAAGATAATTTTCCTTGCTGAATGGAGTTTGAGTAAAGACATCTCTGAAACGAGCAGCCGCCATAGGTCGGTATGTGATACTTACACTACAAATACACTACGAGTCCACTTAACCGCTGAAAAATCGCAGGCGATCATTCGCAAACACATGACGCCTCTGCCTTAATCCTCGCGTGTAGTACAGGCTGTATACACCCTTTTAATAAGTCTAATATATGCCGTTTTCCGCTAATGACGTCGAACTCTTGCTTTCAAATTTTATTTAGAAATGTACAAAGGCCTAAAACGTTTCCGATTTCTTTCCTTGTTTGAAGCCTTTGTACATTTCTGAATAAATTTTAAAAGCATGAGTTTGACGTTATTAGCGGAAAACGGCATATATTAGACTTATTAAAAGGGTGTATATAGCTCTTCGATCCATGAGCCGCAGAGTGCGTTTGAAAGTAGAGGAGCTAGGCTAGACATCAGAGAAAATACAGCTGTAAGGGGCCAATAGAAATAATTTGAAAAATGGTTGACAGATGCCTTTGAGTGGTTCCTTAACATAACTTACAAAATCTTCAATAGCTTATTAGTCTTTGGGAATTCATCACGCACATGTCTACAGCTTGCGCATGCGTTGTGTACATACTAAATACTCATGCGCAATTGGCAAAATGTTAGACAACATTTTTTTAACACTGGCGCAACTTTTGCGGCCTTTTTGTTAATCCTTCTTGGGTTTGCTTATCCAAAGTTTGCAGCTATTACAACGGCTGTCGTGATTGGTTCAGAAAACAACAGGCACAAAAAATTTACAACGGAAACAATGTGGAGCCTATCCCAGAACACAATAGAGCTGCATTCTGTACCGGTCATGGACGGCGGACGCGGGGGAGCTGGGGGGGGGGGGCAGCAATTTCTATATAAAAATAAGAAGTAAAACATCTGTGATTTTAAGTTTGATCCACGTTTATATTTTTGATATCTCGTCGAGAATGCTGAAAAGAACATTTCCGAGCTTCAAGGTTTCAAATTTTCTGGCAGAGAATTCCCCCAGAACTCCCAACATGATAGTGTCTCCGGTGCTTGCTTGTTAGCCCCTCAATGCAAAATACGCTCCGCCATCCCTGCCGGTCCAATGAAATTAGACGTTGTAGATAGCTGCATGCGTGGTATCTGAGGTTTTGACCCTTTTCATAAGCGGGAGCGTGACCCAATAGTTTCACCCTGAAGTAAAAAAAGGTTACTTTATGATTTCACAGCAATAACGTCACTTTTCTGTTATTATTGACCGACTCAGCTGCTTCTCCAAAGCAGTGGTTTGATGTGACAACTGTGTGAGGCCTTAGAGCGATAAATAAACTGAAAAATTCACAGGTTTTTGGGCAATAACAGAATAACAACACTGTCCTCTTCCTCGTGCGCACTTTTCGTTCTTGTGCATTTCATTAAAAAGAGCTTGCTCAAACAGCGATTGAATTGAGGATAAAAACACAAGAAGCCTGCCTAAGCAAAAGCGACCAACGGAAATATTCATGGGGGGTATGTATTGGTTATAAAGATTATAGAGTTACTAGCTCGTCTTTCTGGTAAAAATAGGGAGAGGAAGAAGCTCGTCAACTCGGTCCCTGTCTCCGTCTCAGCCATCCGCAGGCAAAAGCCCAAGCTCGTTCCCATGGTCTCTTTTGTAACCGGCGCAATAGAGACCCTGGGAACGAGCTTGGAAAAAGCCTACACACGACTGGGCCCGGTTGTTCAAAAGCCGATTAACTTAATCCAGGATTAGCGTAAACTTTTGTTTCACGTTTTCAACTTTTTGGTGAAAGTTTCTTTGCTTATTTTTTCTTTTCAAGATTGACTTCTTCTAACGTAAAGTTTTGCCGAAAATCAGCGTTGAACAGCATTTGGGAGTTGAGAAATAAACTCCTTGGTTAATTGTTAATCTGGGATTAGCGTTAATCGGCCTTTGAACAACCGGGCCCTGGATTTTTTCACGCGCAAATAGCTGTTCAACGAGAAGGTGATCTGCATCTCAACGTCCAAAGCATCACACTGTGTTTTCTGCTAATATCCCTCAAGCCCCTTTCTAGCAGTAGTGGCTAGAAGCAAGGCAACTGTATGTTGGAGTCTTCAACTCTGGGAGGCTCTACTTTGCTCAAATTATCAACTGTGAAAATTAGTGGCAACAACAGTATAACGTTCTTCTGTAAATTAGTTTGTCAAACCGCAGCACCTTAGCTCGTTATTGATTCTCTTGACTTGATAGTTTCAGCCCATGATAATGGTTCAATCATTGATTCTGTTGAACCATCAAGTAAACCGCAAATACCTTTCAAAGGCCATTCATTATGCCGCAAATTAGTAATTTTTGTTAAGGCGGTGTCTTTTGATTAATTTACAGCTCTTTTGCGCACGGTATTGACTCGTTGTATACCAATTTGAATTTTTCGTCATTGTGTCTTTTAAAGATAGTCGGTTTAGCCTACGAAGCCACATATCAAGCTTCTTCGTACAATATGAAAATTTATTAACATTTGCTTCTATAGGGTGGTTATTATTTGATAAAAAAAATGAGGGGGGGGGCGGCGATCAGCAGGGCGAATTCCTGGAGGTTTGCGGGAATAGCGACGGGATCATGAGAACCTGCAGAAATGGTTTACAGGCCGTCTAACGTAGTTATTTGAAAGACCGGAACAACGCCCTTTTAGGAATTTGACAAAATATATTTGTGGGTATACATAAGTGCATCATAATTCTTCGTAAAACTGAGCTCCATGATTCAGTTTAAGACAATTGTCCAATGGGAGAGAGAATAGGATTATTTAGCTGCGGTGGCGTCAAAGGGACATACATTTTCTCCAATCTTTTTTTTTACTTGAAACTTACTTGCTTCTCAGGTACGACTTAGCCGCTACTTTCCTACTACTTAGCTGGGTTAGCAAAAAAAGTAGCAGCTAAGTCGCAACAAAGTTAGCAAAAAAGCAGCAGCTAAATCGCAACAAAGTAGCAAGTAGCAGCTAAGTAACAAGTAAGTAGCAAGTAAAAAAAAGAGTGGAGAAAATGTATGTCTCTTTGAAGCCACCGTATTCAGACCCACGAGTCGAAGCTTTCTGTAAAATCGCCAATCAGCGGTCAGCCTTTTGATCATTTAAAGTTGGATTGCTAAGGAAGGCGATGTAATGTACAAATTAAACCTTTAATAGAACGCAGTTGTAGAACCATTGTTTTTCTCAATAGTATGCAGAAATCTTCTCCACCGTTTTATAGTAATTTTCAGAACTTTTTTAAGTTAATTAAACTAATGATGCCATTGAAATTCACAGTAGCTCCTTAAATGACATCCTCTAAAGAAAGGAATTCTGCTTGCAACTGAGGTTAAAAATTGTAAAAATGTATACTTTGCTTGCTCTATCTTCGAGTAGCCTGAAAGAGCGAGAAAGATGTTAAAATCGTAAATGGTTTGAACCCAGGAGACAAAGTTTTAACTCGCGGGAACTGAATTAAGACTCAATCATACCTTGCAAGATATCTTTACAAACAAAGCAGAAACCGGTAGGAAATATTACTTATTTTCGAATCCGGTCTGTTTAATGATAACAATCGCTTACTCAAATAAACATGACTGGACAAAAAGAGCATGAATTCAATTTTTGAAAATTGTATGAGATATTTTGGGTAGAGTTCATGCAAAGAGTCTGAAGCGTGACATTCCTTCTTCAGTAAACACAGCCAAGAAAGAGAGGCTTTCTTTTGTCCCGATCGACTGCTGATATCGAGTCAAAACTCAGTCGGCAATCGTTAGATCCTTAGCAATTGTTTTTCCAGAGTAAACATACAAACTCCATTAAAATTAAAGATATCAAAAAGCCCTCTTAATCAGAAAATAAACAGGAAAACTTTCTGGTGCTTTCATTGACATTATAACTTCCTGTTCAATAATGTTTTTTCGTTAAGTACAACTGAAACTACATCAGTTCAACGTTAACAAGAAGAATTGTCTTGATAATTGCCAAAGAAAAAGAACTTACAAAACAAACAAGACGTCACGAAAGAAATGCTCGGTGGGCCAGCTTTGAATTTTACGAATAACGCTGAGAGAACCGCTCAACAATGCAAAGCAACGACATGCGATAAACTTTCACTCACCACCGTTTGGATTTAAAGAACATTTCTAAAGTCGTTTGAATAAGAACTATTACCCTCAAGACTGTGATCCCTTATATTGCACTTAAATGGGAAGAAAAGAGATTGTTTTCTAACACAGCAGATAGCATTGTTTTCATTCTCCCCGGGTTCCGACAGTTTCTATAATGAAACGCTGGCCGCGGTTCTGAGGAATTTTACGAAGAATGTCCAATTGTTACGTTGTTTAGGTTAAGATCGGTTTTTCTCCCTTCGCCTAATAGTTTTTTGTTGTCAGTAGCAATGACAACTAAACAAAAAAAAAAGACACAAAGTAAATTGTACCCCCTTTTTCAAAGTAAGTAGATTTAGTGTTTAGCTACATTAAATTGTGTCAACATGTTTGAAATGGCCAGTTATGGGATTACTTTGAAACTATTCTCGATACAAATCCGCTTAATTTACTGTAAGCCGCACATTAATTAAAACCTTTACGTATATCCTTCCTGCAAAAACGGCATGATGATACTTGTGATACCCATGTCAAGTATAAGCTGAAGGAAAAAAGAAATTGTTTCTTACAGCAATGCTTATGGAAACATTATATAGTTGCACCCAGAAAAACTACAAACAAGGCACCACAAAAGAACGAAGTACCGACTATGGGAAATGCTTAAAAAAATTGTTTTTCCACCGGTAAGGGAAGTCAATTTACAAAAATTAAAATACGATGATTCTTATAGTTTATGTTAGTGACAAACACCCTGTTCGTTCGTTTGTAAAAGTATCTTCGCGCTTCAGTCGATGAATAAGTTTTTGGTTACAAGTGCGGAGTATCATCGTTAATCATGTTATCCAAAAAGCGATCGAGTGAGATTGCCGAGGTAACTCAGTTCGCGATGATAGCGGTAAACTTTCAGTTGCCATCATTCGCTGCACTCGTCCATCGTGTGGGGTGCTTATGAAGCAAAAATTTCCGCCACACAAACAC
Organism: Montipora capitata; assembly: GCA_949126865.1. Classification (NCBI taxonomy): domain Eukaryota; kingdom Metazoa; phylum Cnidaria; class Anthozoa; order Scleractinia; family Acroporidae; genus Montipora; species Montipora capitata. Next base: position 53,381,445 of record OX421445.1, read on the forward strand.
TATTTTTTATTTGACGGCAATATTACAAAGTAAGCCGACATGCAAACTAATGTTTTTGAGACATTTTTCCAGATTGGAATAGAAAAGACATGTTATATTATGTGGATTATTGTCGTCTGGCACGGGCATGCAGGTTTTACCCCAGCATGAGAGTCCGGTGTTTCCGCCTCTGGGACATTTTCCAAAGGCAAATCTAAAGTCGAAAAAAAAACGAAGCCATAGTCAGCTTAAATACCCACCTCCGCGAGGCAAAACAAGGGCGGACACGGTTGGCTGAGATTTCAAGAGGCCAAAAAAAATTAGCTTTTTAGCTGCCAAATAGTAAAATTCTAGTGTAATTACTTTGCCAATAGCCACGAAGGCGTGGAAATAGCTACGTTTCTTTTATTCGTATAAAAAACAACAAACTCCAAAATCTGTCTGTTAACTGAGTTCTTGGGAGAACGTCTGCGTATTAAAGTGTCTATAAATACGTCAGTAGGAGGTACTTGGACAATTTGAGAATTAGACCCCTTGACATGCAAGCAGTCGTTGCAGTGGGTTTGTCTTTGAAGAGTGTGGCGCAGAAATATCAGGCCCACAAACACTTGATTCCCTCGTTTTTTTCGCCGAGCACACGATGTCGAACACAAAGCAAGGGTATTGACGACATGACGCCCTGTGAGCTTTCAGCGAGCGAAAGGCTTTTGTTGAAGGTTAGTTCAGTAGAGACTGAAAACAGCGTGGGATAATGAATTAAGGGCATGCCATTGTGACGAATGAATATACTGAAAGCTCCCTGTGCAAACAGACTTGTTAGGTCGAGACTAACTGTCGGCTAGGGAACCAAAGGATATTATACGCTAACCTTTTTGAAACTCAGAGTCAAGCTAGTTTATGAAAATTTCATAACCTCTTCATGCACTTTATCTCGTGTGAATGCCCTGTTTGTAAACTATAACTACACAAGACGGTCGTTGACTACTCAGTACTCTTTCGACTCACAAACCCTGAATCGGAAGAGAAACAAGTCGAACCTGTCCATGTTCGTATTTCCATTCTTAACACCACTTCAAGTGTAGATCACTGGGTAGCCTTATTTCATAGTTGAATACTGTGAGCTTTTCTTCTTCCACGAACAAGCCAACACGGGTCTCCTAAATTGACATGGCTCATTACCTTACGAAGTGTGGCACATTGACCAAATTCCTGTAGCAGTTAGGACCAATTAAGAACAAATTGTAGCCAAACGCATTTTTAAGCATGGACAATGAAGTCAATGAAGGAACACATTATTTCTCGCCTACTCGGTTCCTCAGTGTGGACAAGCCACGAGAGCATCGAAATGTTCCCTAGTTTGTCAACTTTTAGGAAAACGTGATGTTAACACCCAAGGTACCTTTCACGGGAAGCGTGGGCCAAATTGGAATGCCTCTATCGAACTTCTCCTTACTGTCCTATTTTTATAAAACTACTCCACTTTCGACAATAATTTAAATACCACGTTAAAATTAGCATATGACGAATCTGTAATATGTAACCCGTGTTTGCCTCAAAACAAGACCGGATCCTTGGATATCTGTGCCAACGAAACAGAGACATAGTTAATCAAGGTCGAGGTAAGCGTCAAATCAAAACGGCAACTGACTATATTTACTGAGGGTAATCAGGCAAAGGCTCGTATGAATAGTTATGCAAGGTAAAGATCCATCACAGAAATCCTTCACGAGGTGTGCTTCGAAGTTAATTATAACTTGAGAATTTTTAGCACTTCATGAAACGTGTTGAATTATCACCAAGTCTGGTCAGTGTTGATCGATATTCAGTCAAAAATGAACTCTTCTGTCTGCTTGTAGTAGTTTAAATGTGACCTTCAAGAAAATTGTTAGCCGTTAAATTAAAGTTGTCAACAGTAAAGTCTTCTTGCTCTAAACGATTTGAACAGGAAGCCATATCCCACGAAGTTATTTTGTATTTTATTTTAAGTTACTACTCTTCAACTTTAATGCCTTCTTGCACGTAATTCATAAAGTTGTTAAATATATTGTCACCTGAGAAAACCACACACTGGTTTAAGTATGTAAAAGGCCGCGATTCTCCAGGGAAACTTGCCGATCCTTTGTACCTCAGTGGAACGGGTATCTTGACGTGCTACAGTAAGACCTAAATAGCCTCTTTTGCCTTACCAATATATGTACTGTACCTAATTCAAATTTTCACAATCGTCAGTTATTTCATCAACTTTATCCAGTTCGTCAGAAAAAAGCCAAGTTTTTAGGGACACTTTCAAAACCACGTTCTAACGAGAAGCCAGGGGAAAGTAAAGCTATTTGGTCTAACTAGGTCTAACTAACCCCGTCCGGTTATTCACCATGCCAGCACAATTATTTTTAGCGTCTTGATTAGGCGTCTTTCGCTTCATGAAACACATAAAATGATACTGACTGTGTTTCCATCAAAAGCAACACAATGCGTTTTGCAGAGGGGTTTATGGAACATTCGTCAAAGTTAAAATTCTTTCAGTCTTTTGAACACATTACTATGACCGCAAAGTGAGTTGCTTTGGTCACCAGGTTAATCTTGTGCACTGCTTGGACTGAGTGGTTTCTTAGTTGTTTGGAGTTGCTGTTTTATGTGGTAGTAATTTAATGGATGCTGATTGACTTGCAGCTGGCTTTGTAAGTTGGGCTGGGTGGTCGCGTTAATTGCTGGGTGGTTAATTGCTAAGCTTGTCCGTTCTTGTCCGTTAAGCTTTGTCCGCCTTGTAGGCATTTTCGACTGCTTGATTTGTTGGATTGATTGTGTCAGTTGACTGGCTCATTTGGCTTGATTGGTTGGTCCATTGGTTGAAATCACGGTCCGCATAATCGGTTGAAAGTGTCCGATTTGTAGGATGGTTCAAGTTGTTGAACCTGGTTGTCGTGGATTACTTTGTATGATGAAATGAGTGACAGAAGGGATAGCTGCACTGGTTGAGTTAATTCTTTCGTTGGCTTCATGTGGTTTATATGGCTCATACGGGTGATCATTTTTCAAAACTTGTTATAACAAAATTTGAATGGGCCAGGGAATTTTTGTAAACGTTCCCATTTTTAGCAACAATAATAAAGATTGTCATGAAGGGTGTTCGGTGCTCTTGGCACAAGACATGTCTAACTCTTCAAAAGAGTCAATGATAGCTAGGGAACACCAGCAAATGCAAGTCGAGTGTCACGGCCACAACTTCGAATGATCAGCAGTACTAAATACCTAGTCTAAAGAGGATTCCGGTAAACTTGTTTTAAGCAGGCGTTTTTTAAAACAAAAAGAGACAGTTAGAACGCACACATTAAACGGATTTATTAGCTTTTATTCCTTTCTTTTCCAACTGGTATTGCAAACCCAAGGTAAAACTGAAGAACGGGGAGGTGATTTAGAAGGGGTGGGGGGTTCTATCATGACTTGTACTGTTCTTATTGTTGGTCAAAGATAAGAAATCGTCTACATGACGGGCAGTAATGATTCACGTCCATTACCTATCATTATCTCGAATAAATAGCTCGTTGCTAAGTGATTTACTGTAAAACAAAACGTTGTATTGAGTATAGATGAGTCTGTAGGTGAATCATCTATTTTTATGCATACATACTACATGCATATGAATATGGATATGTATATACATGTCGAGAGAATAATCAACCAGTTTATATCGGAGTCATAGGTTTTCCATTGGAATAATAGACATTTGATAACAATTTATTGTAGCGATAAACGTCACGTTAATCGTTTTGTGGTGTTACTTCTTTGAGACGGTCCCAGTACGTGTGTGTTGTATTCAATTAAGTCCAAGCCGACAACTTTATCGGGCATGTTTGACTTCATGTCGACTTTCGTTTGTTTGTATAAATTTACAGAGACTAGCTGATTTGAAAGTGAAAAAATAGTGTTTCACTCGGTTAACGTGATTCTGTTCTGAATTCTCTTTTCGTAAGGCAGTTTCAATTCTTTCAAGAAAAAACAGGCTACGCAGAGCAGAACGACTATATTGTTCATATCACCCGCTAACAATACAAATTGATACGTAATTGTTAGGGTCCGATTTACACGGTGCGATTTTCGGCGCATGCGACAAGCTTACGAAAGGCCTACGAAAGGCCTACGACATGACTTACGATTATTGCAGCGTTTTAAAACATGTTTAAATGGCTACGACATTTTTTCTGACTTACACGACAATCGCAAGTCATGTCGTAGGCCTGACGTAAGCTTGTCGCATGCGACAAAAATCCTACCGTGTAAATCGACCCTTACATTACACGGGAATTTATTACACATTTTGGGGCAACGCCAAATGTTTTGCTGTGTAATATTTATCTGTTTTTATTCAAAGGTATTTCTGTATCGACGAGAATGAGTATTTTATTACACGCTACCTAACTATATTTAGTTATCTCTTGTGCACTGTTGATGATAAGTGTCCTTGGATTTTTGTGTGTTGCTTCATAAAGAAAATATTACTTCCCTTTACGCGGGTAGGGCTCGATTGGAATGTTCTAGCATATTCATCAGATGGAAAGCACGAGGAAATATCAATAGACGGGAGAGCAAACCACAAATTTCTGTGAAAATAAACGGAAGGACTTGACAATGAGGGCACAAAAACGCACCTTCGGCGCCAGAGCTGTCAAACACGAGCCCGGGAATACGAGGCCGGGAACTATAAAAAATGCTCAACTGAGCAACGTACTTCAATCTCTTGCCAATAGGATTGGATTTAATTCAGTAATGATTGCAACAATTATGATATCGTTTATTTCTTTGGTGTTCACGAACTTGTGCCTTAATGACTCCATTCACCAATGAAGCTGTTTTAAGTTCTTAACGGAGATGTATGGTCAATTTAGTTGGCTCGAGCACAGTATAACATTTCCAAAATAGGTAACTACGCGAAAGTAGGACTCATCGAGTAGGGCCGATATTTGTTCGGAAAGACTGAATATGGTAGCAAATTTAGAAAAGGTATCATTTTCCAAGGACCTATGCAAGTCAGAAGAGAAAATCTGGTATAAACCAAAATGATGGTGTTGATTATTTTTTTAAGTGGAAAACTAGGGTGTCATTATTAGATAATATGCTTTTGCAAATTGATTCCGTACATTTTTGTAACGAGTCTTTTTTAGGCTCATCAATGTCACGTGTTTAAATAAAGTTTTTCAGTTCAGTTCATACCACTGACAGATACTGATCTTTATAATTGATTGTTTCCTCTTTTCGATACGCTCAAAAAAAATTAAATTCAGATTGCATTCATACCGAAAAGGCTTTTTACAGAACTTAAAGCTCAAAACTGGTTCTTAGTGGTAACCGAAAATGAGGTTGTAGCCATAAATTCAGTCACCAATTAGGTTCATCGACAAATCATCGATTTAATTTGGTTTGATTATCCGCTTTCCGGAACAACAACTGAACGACAACACAGGAATTACGTAGTGACCTGACAGTGGCCTTTAAATCCTGCCAACTTTCAATTTTTTCACTCGTTTATTATTACATAGTTTCCAGAATATGATGATTCTAAAGCAACCTCTGTCCATATAATTTAAGCACACCGCTTGTTCACCTCCTAACTAAAATGCACACTTAAATTTACGAAACGAAAGAAAATAAATAAATAAGTAAAGTTGAAAATTTCTTACTTCCTGGTGAGGGAGGACTCACGACTAAGGAACACTATTACTCCGCGATAATGAAAGTTTATTATGATTTCATATTATTAGATTCGACCTGATGTCCGGAAATCTAGGAGCTTCTGCGAAAGAAAATGAATATCACACAGCACACAGCTAAATTTCAGTTTCCTGTTAATTCGGTCGCATTATTTCTACTCTTTTCGTCTTTTAGTTTAACAAGTAATAGTTTTCACTTCATCTGCCCCCGCCTAAGATAGTGTGAAAGGCAGTTGAGATGTGTTAAAATTATATGCTGAACATGTCGCCCATGTTTCCGATTTGAGTCTGGAAAATCGTCGCTCGCCCAAATGAAGAAGACCTACTGAGATAGCGGATACCGATATTTTCAGATTGTTGAAGACACTACACGAACATGGATTGAAGTTTGCTCTTGGATCAGACTTAAAATTTTTCTGACCCACTCTCGGACTTCATTTTCATGCATGATGTAGCGTTAAAATAAAGAGAACTTTCGCGAGACTTGTCAACTGGTTTACAACCGATCGTGTTCCACTAATCTTCAGCACATTAAGTTTCAGTTTATTGTAACCGCCACAGAGAAGTGAAAGGCAGGCAGGCATTTTTTTTCAGTAATGCATCATAACTTTAGAGGGAAAATATTTACGAGAAAGTTCAATTTTACCCCTCTTGAACTCTGGCTAAGAGTCAGAATGCCTTAGTCACAGGATCGGGTGTACCTTTCGGCCTTTTTGCTAGTGTTGAGCTGAAAACGGACTCAACGACATGCAATAAACATGAGACAATCAGGGGGTCGGATTAAAGACAAATTCTAGCTTGGACTGTTTTTAGATGGAGCTGCGTTTTTTTACAAGTTGCGAAAAATGTCATCAGTTGTGTTTGGGTTTTAATAGTCTCAATCAACGATAGGAGTAGTTTGGCTCAGTTAGAGGGAGACAATCTTATTTACTAAATGCTTCTTTGAGCGAAACTGCTAATGCTTTGCATGGGTAATTGGAACTTTATGTTTTCTTCCTGGACTCGTTCTTTACACTTTTACTGCGAACATGTTATGTTGCAGATTTAATAAAATAGAATCTTAATGAAAAAGACAGACAACTTACATTTCTTGAAAAATATCAATTCGTGACTTTTCCAAATAGTAATAAATTCTGGTATTTCAAAAAAAAAAGCTGTAGAATCAGATTTCTGTCTGTCAATTGGTGTGACCCAGCTGAGAATGGAGGTGAGGACACGATCTGAGTAATGCATGCTGCAACTTGCCTTCTTGGACCGGCACAATGCCTTGTTCAAAGTCAATCACAGAATTATCGAGGTCCGAACGACCCCCATGACGGAGAACATACAAAAGCTTGATGGATAAACCGACTCAGTCCAAGAAAGAGCGCATGTTCAGTATTAAATCCACCCACTTCTAGTAATACCTTTGAATTTCGGGTTGTCTGCTAGTTCTCTGCCAATATAATACCAATTACACATGTTAAGCTGCTTACTTAATTTTTCAGGCGTAATAATCTGGATAAAAGAACTTTTTCCGTGACAATTTCCACCTTCCATTCATTGTATATTGTATGATTATCTTTTAACATAAGTCTGTTTTCATGTTAGTTGATTGTTGTTTACGAGTAAAATGCTATACGTATACATGTTGATTTGTTGGCTGTGAATTAGCGACTGTCGTTAATATCGATTCGAGTTTGACATCTTAAACTCCGTACTTAAAACTCTTCGGGTCACTTCGAAGTATGCCTCAGGAGAGCTTGCTGACAAGTTGCAGGGAGGGTTAATTAAGGATTACCTCAATTCATACTTTGCCGACTCTCCTACAAAGTATTGATCCCTCAGCTGATCAGCTGGTTATGATTGACTGCGTGACTCAATTCAGGTTAGCTGAATCGACACCAAAAAAGCCTCTGTTGAACCTTTTCCCAACTTTTTGCAGAATTTTACAATAAATTTAGAAGTCAATAAGTTGTGAAGTCGTGAATTCCGATGTTGACTTCGAAGTATGCCCCAAGTGGGCATACTGATAAGTTAAGGGTAGGTCCCATTATGGAAGATTAGCTCAACTAGCACTCAAAATTCAAAGGCTCTCCTACAAAGTTTCCGTGCACCCAACTCATTAATCACGAGGCAGTACAAGTAACTAATCGGTATAAAGGCTATTACGGTACTTCTCACTGAAGATAAATTCCTAAAGGATACCTTGTTAAAAGCCTTGTGGGCCGGCCACCTTTAAGGGCATGACTTAAGTGTCATTTTGTTCAAGAAAGACTGCACCTGATTGAGGATGTCTTGAGTCTACTGGTAATGAAATAATGAGTTAGTTCAGTTTCACTTTTGTAAGACTGTCAAGAGGTACTATCTAACCCTAATTCCAACTCCCTTATTTACCTGCTGTGAAAGTCACGGAAAGAAAAAAATGTGAACTCAAATATCCAGTTGTTTTATTGACAAATAATATGCCTTGGCGGAGACTGTAAGAATGTTGTTAGGCACTAGTGACAGTCTTGAATGAAGGAATCATTGTTCAGAGGGCCTTGTTGAAATAGCTGTTAACTGCTTAAAATTAGTTCTTGGTTTTATCCATTTTCGTGTAGTACGAAACTAGCAGCCCATATAACAACATTCCACAACTGACCGACTCAGCAAGAGATTATATACATCAACAACAACTATCAAAGCGGAATGAAGTTTGCGGTTTACTAAGTGGGATGATCGGACGCACGCTGTTTCCTTTAAATGAACCGCATTTGAGTTTGTATAGGGTGTGGTCGGGTTCCATAATGATTGACGTCACACACAAAAAAACCAAACATACCATTCTTTTTAAAGTCGCTTAACAAACCAAGAGACTAAGGAAGGAGGAAACATCATTCTGTTTATAACTGGATTTATTACTTTTAATTAATAGCTTTTTCTATACCCAGATCTTACAAGATTTTGAGTTTTCTCAATGGGAGAACTTTAAAAATGCCATTTTAAGTATCTCTTGCCTGTCATGCAGGAGGCATGCTCTCTCGTTGCTCTTGTGTAGAGTGACCTCTTAAAGGCACGAACAACATTAATTCTGAATGCAACCTTTTAGGACATTTTCAGTAAAAACTCTCGATTGACAAAAAAAGGAAAAATATATTTAAGAAGGTGTAGATTCTTATCAAGACTTGGCAGGGTAAAACATCTTGGTTTTATTGGAATAGTTTGCTACCCCGTATTAGCAGCCTAGAGTCTCATTAACTCAAAAGTTCCAAAGAACGTCCTAATGAATTCACATGGGTTATTGACATCTAGCTGTGGTGCTGTGCTCCGACATCAAACATGGACTGTATAGCGGCAGCCAGAGGCGCCTTTGTATGCTTTCAGCCCGATGTCGTGAGCCGCGCCCTTCGCAATTCAGTCTTCGACTGCAAGTAAGGGTGATTAGCACTAGCAATATTTATTTATTTATTTATATTTATGAAAGTCAGGAAAATTAATTGAACCCGAATGATTAGTATGCTCCTGTGAAAGGAGTAAATACATCTGATTTGCTTCGGTTTTATAATATTAAAAAAAAATGGCTCTTGAAAAATAAGTTGACAGTTATTCAGATCTGTGATGATACTGACTAAACTTTTAATCTTAATTCATACCCATAACATAAACATGAACCCTTTTTGTAATAATTTAAAACGTTTAGTATGCTGACTATGCTAATCTCGCCTCTCGCTTTCCGCAGTCTCGTAATTCGTCTTTGACCGCAACAACGTGGAAGTTTAGAAACATATCCGGTCTTGTATCTCTAAATTAATTGGCAAATTATTTCTTTCTTTATCACGTGTGGGAATCTAATGGCAGGAAATTTTACGTACGTTATCAGTTGATTAAATAGTCTATTTCCTACGGATATTCTCCATAGGAAGTGCGTTTATAAGTAAGTGTTTCCAAAATGGATCAGCTTTTTCCTTGATTTTCTTTATTTTACGTCAATATTTTCATTGCACATTTTCAGGAAACTGTACGCTATTCCACTTTAAAGCGGTACGTTTTATGACATTTCTACACGATGTTAATGCAGCGTAGATATCCTTGAAATTCGCGGGTTCGGAATTCCAGAAAAGAAAAATTTATTGAGAATGACATTGACCATCATCTACTAGGCAACTCACATTGATTCGCAGCTTTCCGGCGCTCTTTAACTAGACAGCTAAGAATGCAATCGGTCGTCCTCTTATCCGAATCCGAATGCATACAAAATGGGAAGCTCCTGGTAGGGGCTAAAACCGTCCTCTCGATTTATGATATTACTATAGCCTGAACTGTGCAAATTGAGCGTAAACGCGGGCAGAATTTGGCATGCACTGGTCACAGTAACTTCTCATATCTACCTTGACAAGCTGTTCCGTTCAGCCTTGTTCTAGAAAAACTGGCGTCGCGTCAACATCGGATTGACCTTGGGATTAAAATGACGAAATATTCTAGTATCATTACGTGCTTTGGCAGTGAAACCCGTGGCTGGATCATGGTTGTATTTTCTAGCAATGTTCATTGTGTTGTACGGATCATGAGAAAAAATGCCGTTTCGGAAGAACTTGCCGTGATAAAACGAAGAACAAAGCTTAATCTACGTAGATCATTGTTTACTTAGACAATAGTATATTCGTTTGAAGACATACTAGGAGCGCATAACCTGGAAGCATCCATGCGCCATGCTCCGTTTCACCAACATAGGGGTATGGACCCGAGGCTATTTTGAGATATTCTGTATAAAGGACTTCTGGTGTCCCAAAACTATGGGCTGAATGAGAAAATACAATCATGCTGAATGTGAAGTATCTTTCTTTGCCTTCCTTTACAAAACAAAGCTATCTGGATAGATGAATGTGCCTTCCTATGTCTTAAGTGCGGAAAATGTCGTTACAAAAATAGCTTCGTTAACTCTGTGTTGATCAAGCACAGTGGTGTGGATGTGCGATCCTAGCAGTGCATACTCAAAAGCCTTTCCCGATAATAAGAGGGCGGTTTCTTGACTCTTACTTTTAAAAACTTTGGTGGCCTTAGACTCCCACCAACATCACTAAAGAAAACATTCAGCTCTTCGGACGTAAGAGCACGTACCATACTCAATCTATAGAAGATTTGAAATAGGAAATATGAAGGCACAACAACATAGCCTTAACTGATCATCCGATTAAACAATTAGGCGGGATGTTCTAAAATGTCATTACAAATAGTCTGAATGGCACAGAAAAATCAAAAGATCTGATTGAACTTGCCCTTGTATGATAATCGTGAAAAACAACGACTAGTCACAACTCCTTGAATTTCAAGAGCTCATAAACCAAATAAATTTTAATTATGAACTAAGGAATGTCATTTCGCCATTCAAGATATCAGCATCCGAAAGGAAACAATTTTGACTTAACCGGCCGGGCCTTGGTCTCAATCGACAAGTATAAGTCCACTAGAACCCATGCGGTATCCGGATCCTCGCTTCCCAGGGTGTTTTTTGTCGGATGAAATGTTTAAGTACAGCAGAAGCTAAATCGAAGTAATCCTTTTACGCACGAAATTCAGGAAGTTACGGCACTAAATGTTCTATAAAAGCAGATATGACAGAAGGGGCTCCTTCAGAGTTAACAAGGCAGACGAGCCGATATATAGTCAAGGTTGTGTTCATCTTTCGCCAATTTCACGAGCGAACGGCAATGGAAGCAAGGTGTCCTAGAGGCTTGATGGTAAGTTAAGACAATTTATTCCTATTGCTCAGTATTCAATAGAAGCAGGTATCAATAACCGAAATAGAGGAGTTAATGTTCCACTTCTGTCAGAAACTTTCAAGTTATGCAATACTTTTTTACTCTCGTTGATTTAAACTAACTGACCAAATAAATAACTTAGAATGGAACATCAATACAACGGCCTTTGTATGAGCGGATAATTAAGATAATTTAATCCCTTTATTTGAGTATTGATTGTCTACTTTGCTTTTACAGTATGAGAAGATTGTACTTTGTTTAGTTCCTGGCGCAAGCACTTTAAAATATTCAAACTCGCGGCAGAGAGCTCAAAAGTTTTTTAAAACAATACTGGCAAAGTTTCATTGTAACAAAATACTCGAAGTAAATTTTCTTATTGTAGGTCGGCGGATTTATTCAACATACGTCGATTTGAAATTCAAACATTAATTATTAGATATATTTCCTCTTTTGGGTGAGGTAATACAGTAGTATCTCAGTTTTCCATGTGTTTTACCGTAAACTATTTACAGAGTGTCATGTTGATAAATGTACTTATTTCTCACTTTTCGTGACGCTGCTACAAGTATTACAAGACAAGTATTACAAACCCGACTTAGACACCCAATTAAACCGTGAGTATGGATAATGATTTCACGGTACAATGGCCACTTTATCAGAGCTCTTGAAAATTTTCGACCTTGCACTCTTCAGTCTCCGGGCCAGACAAATAAGTGACTATCTATTATCATTTTGTCAAACGCCCTGAGCAATATTTGAACCACTGACGTAAAGAACAATGTTTTGATTTTCAGCGAAAGTGTAAATGAACCAGTCAAACCAGCTGCATGACGCAAGAAAGAAAAACAATGCATTAGCTTTCTTCTGGTTATAAAATTGTTGTCATGCTTTTAGCATGAAGTAATAACTAGCCAAACTGTTAAGGTGCAGCTTTTTAACTTAAAGTGAAACACAAGACTTGCTCAAGTTAGACATGTTAAATAAAATAAATCTAGTTTTTCGCTGAAGCCAATTCGTCAACAAAATCAATTATCGGCTTATACTGTTCAATTTCGTCAACTTGTTTTAAATATCTGCTCAATAAAGAGATTTGCCACTAAACAAACAAGAAACAATTGAAGTTGACAGGCACGTGTTCAAGATGATTTGGGTCAGACGCTCAGTACTAATCTTCTTTTTAAATTGCATTCACGGTTGTCTCCCAAACTGTCGTCGCTAACTGACAAGCCATTGACTTCTCATCCTGTGTGCATTGTTCAACGAAGGTGGTCGCTTGTTCGGCATAATCTTGCAAAGCTAAATGCATAGAGTTGCCCCCAAAAGGCCTACGCTCTAGAGTGGTTCAATTGTTTGTGATCACTGTGTTGTTTCTTTTCTTCTTCTCCAAATGGTCTTGATGGCACACGTGTTACTAATATTTTAAAAAATACAACCACACTTTTGAACATGTCTCGATGTTTCAAACATCATCATCAGCCATAGTGAGTGTAACATTAAACACTTAATGACTGGCCCCGATGGAAACAGTTAATTTTGTTTCCCAAGAATCTCAATGCTTCCCCGAGGCGCAGCCAAGGAAAACATTGAAATTCGAGGTATATCACAAATTCAGCTACATCACAATAAAATTTTTACAAGATAATCTGTATACATATATAACTATCAATATAATGATTCTTTGTAGATTAAACCGGCGTTTAAACACAACTGACATAACGGTAAAAGTTTAAAAGCGTAATCCTAAACTGATATGATCAACTTCAATCTTGGACAAATTAAATGGAAAATTGAGACCACCCCTCCCCCCAAAATCAGTGATGGGAAAATGGCCTTCACAAGGCTTCATCCTTGATTTCGGGGGAAGGGGGCATGTCTGTTCCATTTTATTCTGTCCAAGATAGCTGTTTGTAGCCTGTTCCAGGGTCCCAGATAGTCGGGAACACGAAAAAACACTGCGTTGAAAAACGACAGAGACAAAACGTCGAGGCGACGCAAGCCCTCATGCCCTCACTCGTTTTCAGACGCAGAATTGTACGACAGAACAACAAAACAATATTCAATTTGCCTTTTTTTCTTTATTCCATCGATCAGGCAGACCTGTTTTGTAGCGAGCGTAAGCTCGTTTTTAAATTAATTTTGAAATTCTTCATTATACACATAAAAAATGCTGCAAAGTACAATCAAGAAACAAATGGACGGAAATGACCAATGCAGAATAACTAATCTGGAAATTTAACACAAAGACAAGAAAATACAGCGGTAGAATTGAACGACGTTTCGGTGCCACCGTGACGCTGTTTTCAAGTTTAAATGCGATAAAAATAAGCTGTCAAAAATATTATTTAGTGCCCTCGCGATTAGCATGATGCGTGATAAAATATGCACTGTCAGACAAGGAGTTTCGCCTGAATTGAGTCAGACATTGAGAGATGTTGTTAATTCTCTAATTAGCAACATTTCGTACACTAGACGATAAAAATTATTTTTGCACTTCGTAAAAACGGAAAAAAATGTTTGTCAAGATCTTTAAGGACAATACAGAGATAGTTAAATGAGTGTGCTCAACCGATTTTCCCGATTATACGACTCTTCCGATTATACGATTATTCCTATTCTCCAAGTTCAATAGTATTTTCCGATTTTCCCGATTATACGATTCTTCCGATTCTACGATTATTCCTATTCTCTAAGTTCAATACGATTTTCCGATTTTCCCGATTATACCTAGTATTGCGATTATGGCTAAATCAGGGAATAGTAAAATATGAATTTCGACATATTCCTGTACTCTAAACCGGGTATTCATAGGCAGCCCAAGTTCGCGTCACTAGAGAGCGTGTAATAATTGATTACTAGTGGAAGATGACCTTTGAGTAAAAGCGGTGTTGCGTTACAGGCAGCCGTTGAGAATTTAAACGCGTTGTAAGACTTTGTATGGGAAATAAAATACCGAAGATTATGAAGCCTAAAAAACGCTCAATTTAACGTTCATTCAATAAAATGAATAAAAATGACTTACCTCTGGTGTATTTTTGTACCTTTTGGAGCTTATTTTACCGTTTCGGGAAATCCGTGTTTTCAATGTTCTAAGACGAAGTCAAGGCTGCACACTACGATTCCGACCGTTGTCAGCTTAGAGGCGGTTTGCGACTCGAAAATCCATCCCTGCCGCGATTTTTTCACGCAAAGCTAAAGCCACATCATTTGCGAACCTCGGTGAATGTTTCGTCGTCAAAAATCCCCACGCACTTGGCTGGAAATGAGCATTTTCTGCTTCCGATTACACGATAGCTGATGAAGTTAACGGCTGGTGACACTGTATTACGACACGGAGCTTGGATCCGAGGTCAAATCAACTCCACCCGACGAGGTACAGTCATTTCATGTACAACACTTACCCCATCCCCACAGCGGCTTCTCGAAGAGCTCCATGGTTACGAGAAGCCGCTGTGGGGATGGGGTAAGTGTTGTACATCGGTTATTACACGCTCTCTAGTGACGCGAACTTGGGCTGCCTATGGGGTATTCTGCTTTGCGGTTCGGTTAACTACACTTTTCACGAGATCGTGTGAAGATGAAAGCACTCGTTTACTGATTAAGCCTAAGCGCTCCTTTCACTTATTAGGCCTAAGCACTCTCGTAAAATTTTAGCTTTCATTTCGCGGTTCGGTTAACTACTCTTTTCACGAGATCGTGTGAAGAAGAAAGCACTAGTTTACTGATTAAGCCTAAGGTAGCACACTGTAGCATACATAACTTGCATCGCACAAGTCTCATTGAAATTTATACACCACACATTGTTGGTTAACAATAGGAGGTTTGTTCTCATGTACTGCTCTTGCTGTATCTAGGACTCTAGGTACTGAAAAAACTCTATTGTCCCTAAAGATCCGGGATTTCTTATACCGGATCCGAAAAAAGTAATGTCCATAAAATCATAGTTAGATGATAAAACGAAAGAACAAAGCGAACATAATAATACCTAATTAGCAAGACCTGATCGCAATAGCAACGGTTCTTTTGCCCTCCGCCATTTAAGGGGCTGTTTACATGGAGGTAGGAAGATCTTAGCACTAGGAAGATCCTAGAAGGCGAAACAACTTTTCGCTTGGTTTACATGCAGAAATTTCTGTCTTGGTGGAAGTGGAGAATGAAAGCAAGATGGCGGGCGAGAACAACAAACATGTAATTTGGGTCCTTCTACTCTCCTTACTAGCTTTAGTAACTTCCTTTTCATCTTCCTCCTGGCAATCTCTCAACTCATTCGGATGTATTTGACTCGCAGCGTTTTCGACATTGCTGTCGATCGATTGCTCGTTACTTTCCACTGTCTCTCTCGTTTGGGCGGTGTATCTCTGAAACAAAATTGGTCCCGAACATTGTCGGCGGTCATCGGAATCATTAGAATCGTCCTGTGGCATCGCCAGACGAAATTGTCGACCTTTGGTAGCTGAATACCGTGAAGACCCAGTACCAGGAACTTCCGAGCGAAGGCACTTTACATGATGCTATGATCTTCCTAGCGCTAGGATCTTCCTAGCTGTGAGCTAGGAACATCCTAGCACTAGGGCCAAGTACGACCTCTTGCATGTAAACTGAATACAGAAAACATATGGCGCTAGGATGATCCGCCTTCTAGGATCCTCCTAGTGCTAGGATCTTCCTACCTCCATGTAAACAGCCCCTTAGTCCGTTCTTAAGAAGTGCAGGAATTAGTTAATTGTCTTGTGTACGAAATGATGATTATTAGAGAGTTAACACCATCTCCCAGCAAAACTACTTCAGTGTGTGACAGTGCAAATTTTATGATGCATTATGCTAATCTCGAGCACACTATATTTCTTTTGGACAGCTTAATTTTATAAAACAGCGTCATGATGACACCGAAACGTCGTTCAATTCTATCACTTATATTTTCTTGTCTTTGTGTTAAATTTCCAGATTAGTTATTCTGCATTGGTCATTTCCGTTCATTTGTTTCTTGATTGTACTTTGCAGCATTTTTCATGTGTATAATGAAGAATTTCAAAATTAATTTAAAAACGAGCTTACGCTCGCTTCAAACTGGTCTGCCTGATCGATGGAATAAAGAAAAAAAGGCAAATCCAATATTTTTTTGTTGTTCAGTCGCGTGCAATTCTCACTGGACTTCTTAATCAAGAAATAGTTATTATTTGGGGTTAGGTCTTTGCCAGTAAACCCGAACTGATAACTTTTCACTTTCTCCCTTCATTGTTAAGGTTGTTTCTTCATTGTAGTTTGCAGAATTTTAAAAAAATAATTTCTTTGTCTTTGTCTTTGTCTTTGTTTTACTAAACCGTTGTTTAAAAGTTAGAAAAACTCTTTGGCTGAGAACTTTATCACGTTCATTCGAGTGTGGTCGTTGTTTGTAGGCGAGAGGGATCGCCCTTTACATAACTTGCCCTATGCATGAAGAGGAGGAAAGTTGTGAAAGACTTACAGTATTCGCCCGATTTCAAGGGAAAAAGAAATGAAGCAATAAAAATTTTGTATGTTGGCCCAAAAGTAAACCAAGTGTTTACCGGTTACTACAATAATGCGGGATAAAGTTTTGAAAACTTTTCTAAGCAATTCAAACTTGGTCATTCTATTTAAAGAAGACATGAAGGGAATCCGTTTATATGCTCAACACGTAACTGAGAAGAATTCCCAACCTTGGTGACTATAGATCACTCAACTCCCTTAGTATTGATGTTTTTGGTCTAGTTGTTGAAAACGTTTCATCATCTGCTCATATGAGGTGGACAATTCTCTTAGGATCGAAGGAATACAAAATTTTATTTTAAGAACAGAGGCACAGCAGTTTTTCAGATTTCGTTGAAAGGTATCCAAAAAAGGGAGACCAATTAAGAGAAATGTTCGGAGGGCTTCTTACTTCGATTTTCCAAGTACCATCCTAGGCATAAATGAAAACTTCAGGTTCGGTTATTGTAACTTGGGGTCAATATTTTGAACTTGCAGAAAGTGAGTAGGCTCAACTATCGCGTTGAAGCATCTCTCGTTGAATGACGAAGAGCCAATATTTTTCGTTGGGCGAATGTTAATCAACCTTTATCGCATGCTTAAGCAAGAGCAACGTCCTACCTCGTCGTACAACAAATTGTAGTCACTCTGTAGTATTGGTCCAACATTAAGCTAGGGTTAAATGAATCCGTTTACCGGCACCGATTTTATTGATATATGCGACCCTCGAATCGAAACTCTCGAAAGCATTTGGCGATTCGCTTCAAGAATATCATTGGCGACCACTGTGTGGACTGTTCGTTTACCATAGTTGCTTGTTATTCTTCAAGTTTACTTTGGCGAGTGGTGTAGGTGAAAATCGGCATAAATAAACGAACATACAGTAGACGACACTGACCCATGATAGCTTAAATAAAACTAAATAATAGTACGTTACTTTTCTTATTGTAAAGCTCATGTTCTAATATGCATCGCTTAATGAAAGCCACACTGACTGTCTTCCCTCTTGTGTATTGAAGACAGTTCTGTTTTTCATCTTCGTACACTTCGGGAGATTGTTATTGTTCAATAACTCTCCTGCGTGTTCGTCTAATTAAACCGATTTAGGCGATTACTTTTTAACCTACCGTCCATTTGTCTTGCTTTTCCCGTTCGGGCTGGCTTGTCAACCGTGTAGGTATTTCTGTAGATTTTCCGAATTTTCCGGCTTCACAAATGTCTTCCCCACGTGCAGAAATCTTGCTATAACGCTCACGCTAAACCCCTGCACGAGCAAAAACACCACTCGCCAAAGAAAACTTGAAGAATATTAAACAAGCAACCATGGTAAACCATCTAACAGGCTACACAGTGGTCGCCATGTTCTTGAAAATGAGGGCGGCTTTCCTATAACACCATACAAGGAGCGCATGATTGACGGAAGCGAATCGCCAAATGCTTGCGAGAGTCGCGTATCAATGAAATCGGTGGTAATGAGATATGTATTTTTCTCTTTCAACAGTTTGTTTGTTTGTGTCTATTTGTTGGCTGCACATACCCCAGCACGGTGCAAGGAATACCGCTGAACACTAGATATATACCTAAATCTCATGCCCTGGATAAAGTTACTGATGTGCCTACTGCTACAGCAAAAGGTCGCTTGCTTTCAAGAACTGGATATTTTTTAGAAATTTTACAAAATGGAACTGTCCGAACAAACCCTAGCAATTCATCGGTTTACAGTAAGTTACTTTTCTGATAGCTGTGTCCGGTTCGTAGTCTTATTACACCCATTTAGAAATCGCTGGAGATCCTTGCAATCTGAGTGGCTCTGAGCAGTGCGATTTATTCACGAATCTCTCTATCTTTTGCTCTAAATCGCACCTTTTGTCCAGCCTATGAGAAAGGAATACTGAATCAAAATAACTAATCGGATTTCAAGGCTTGTTTAAACTAACATATCAAATTGCGGGAAATGAAAGACAAAGAAAGCCATTGTGTGGCGAACTTTGCAACTTTTGTGCCCTAAACTTTACTTTTGTGAATGATGATAAAGAGCTCCTTTACGCTGATCCGTGTACCTTCCGTCCATTCAATTTTCATCGAAATAGAAAAATGAAAATTAGGAAAGACAAATCTTGATTTTCAATATTTGATACTCAGAAAAAAAGAAATCATGGGTCAATTTTAATTATCCTTTCAGTTTGTTTTGGCCTTTCACATAAGCGACGAAGCCCCTATTTGAGTTTGGATTTCCTTTGCTTCAGGTGTAATGAAAATAGAAATGTGACAAGATTTGCTAAAATTTGTTATAGAAGCTAACATGCAAGAACCAATTACCAATTATTTTGATGAAAATTGAATGGACGGAAGGTACACGGACCTAGGCTGAAGACCTACATTTAGAGGCCGGAGTTTCCAACTGACCGACTGTATTTGCACGATTAAATTGTGTGATTTCTAAATGGATGTAATAAAATGGTAATTGAACTTCGTGTCGTGCAATTTGGTCCGAAATCATACTTGTGATTTCAATGGAACTTGGGCTTGCGATGCGCACTCCACTCAGTTCAATTACATTTACTTATTAGACCTATTATTTTCTTACGTTTTTTCGTTATTTCAATGTAGCCTGTTCCAGGCCCCTAGATAGTCGGGAAAACGAAAACAACTGCGTATGAAAAACGCGTGGGGGCTTCAGGGCTCATACGCAGTTGTTTTCGTTTTCTCGGCTGTCTGGGAGTCTGGAATAGGCTATTTCAATGTTAAACTGCAAGAAAGCAAGGGCTGTCGAAAATTTCCGTCGTACAACTGGCGCACTAAATGTGTATAGCAGGTCAATGATAACGGTATTACCAATAAGTAACGTGGTGGGATCTTAATTTTGACTGCGTTCAATCTACCACTTGGCATGTTGATATCGATTATCCTTCACAACACTTACCAAGCTAATAGCCCAAATACAGGATGAGACGTTATAAAACACAGTTCCATTAAATTATTAAGAGGCCAAGCAGAATTGAAAATTGTACCTACTCCACAGGTTGCATTCTGCACAAAATTAGATTCCCTTTCTTCGCTCACCAAGCCAGTTTGGCAAGTGCATTCTCCGCCCTCTCTTTTCTTCGGGAAGCCATTACCAGACCACTCGCGACCATTCCTTGCTACATAGCACTTAAGACCAATTTAAGTCCATAGGATTTTATCCGCTTTGACGTAATTATTCCATGATCGCGGGTTGGGTATGAGGTGGTGAATAGCCAAAGAGGCGCGTACCCAACAAGAGCGAATGGAATAATTGTTTCATTAAATTTTCATTTAATCGCTGAATGTTTTGACAATAAGTTATTGTGTGGCGGAAAATTTCGTTTCTCTCACAATCAGTTTCCATATTAGGTCATACGGTATATGAGCGTATAACCGAGATTCAGTGAACCAATCAGAAAGATAGAAACGCAATATCGGAAGTCGAAAATTTAACATTTAAGGTATTCTCTTGCATAACTGTAAAAAAGTGCACCGGGAAGACTTTATTTGAAAGAAAAAAGCTTTCATTTTTAGCATATTGAAGAGAACGTTTTAATGCTGTTAACTTGAAACTGCTCAGTATTGCTGCTACAGCATTTATTGTTATCTTCGTCGATGTTTTTTATTTGATAAACGTGCTGGTTGCTTTTTAGATATTTTGGAAATCCAAACCTACAACAAAACACTGAAAAGGTTTAAAGGTGTTTACAGTCATTACTTCTTGGCGTGTGAAGTCACTGGCAAAAGAAGAGGGAAGTTTGCAGGAGAGGTGAGTATCTATTGACGGAAAAGTGACCACATTGATTCACTCTGATTCACACTCGAAACGTCAGCCGCTTTTTAATCTACCTACGGTGAACAAATTACTTTTATCTACTCAGTTGATACTACCAAATTTCAGAGTTTCAAACGACGCAGCCCTACAGTTTCTAAAGAAACTATTAAACCCCACTATTTACCCTCCATATTGCCCTAGAATTAGTTACAAAAGTTAAGGAATCAGACATGACTGATGTTAAAATATGGACTTTTAGGATTTACTACGGCGACGGCGACTAAAACGTCTCTTCAGTCAAAATGTAACTTTGCACAATCCTAAGTCTTTCGCGGCTATTTCATCTCCTTCACTTCGTACAATGTGGGCGAATTATCCTGAAATTGAATTTGTACGAACGGTTTCAAAGTAAATATATATAATGAAAGATTCGCATTTGTACGCTCACGTTGTTGTCAAAACCTCAAATTTGGTGATTTTACGTTGTTGTTGTTGTGCAGAGTAGAGCAATAAAATGCCTGCTGCACGTGCAGCACGATTCTTTTTCGTCCTTTAACCAATGATATCAATGTTTTGTGGCGTTGTCATAGCCGTAGCTTTCGTAATTTCTTTAACTCCCTAAATTCCGGTTTGTCTAGACTAGCTAGACTTTATTTCGAATTGTTCTGTGTGTCAGCATATGTTCAAAAACGTTTAAGAGCATAATTTTCCTGAAAATGTCATCCTAGTAAAAGGGTCAGGAATCTTCTTCTACAGTGGCTCTCGTGATCGGCTCAGGAAACAATAGGCACAAAAAATATACAACAGAAACACTGGAGCCTTATTTCAACACGACAGAGCTGCATGCTATAGAGGTCCAGTGAAAGCAGAGATTATGAAGGGCTGCGTGATTTCTTTAAAAGCAAAAGCAGGGGCCGCGAAGAGGGAGGGGCTGGGCGGGGCTATAGCCCCCTCCCCTCCCCCTCCCCTCCCCCTCCCCCTCCCCACTTTTTTTCCTACGGTGTTGTTTTCTCCTCAACTTCTCCTCCTTCCCTTAGGAATCATGTGCTACAAAGGGCTAGTGGAAAACCGTCCGATTTTGTTTCTTTAACGATCTTAATTTATTTTCTGGTTATTTTCACAGCGGCCGGCTTCCAACAACTCGTTGTTCGAAGAACACATGGAAGAAAATGGTTATATAACTTACAGACCATTCCTGTACACATGGAGTTTAAACATCACGGGATATCTTGCAATTAAAGAAAACGGAAAATTCAGACGAGTAGAACGTACCCATCCCGGGATGCATGCATCACACTTTCAATTCTTGGAACTTGAGTGAAGAAACTCATGTTATGCTGGTAATTTGTTCGCAATCCACAACTAGGCATAATGAATTACACATTCGTGAAATAACATTTTGAAAACAATCACATTCATAACAGGAGTCCCTTTGGTTAATGGTAGCTCACTCGCACATAGAAAAATCCCATTTTAGTTATGGAACACCATTTCAGAATTAGGTTTTCAAGCGCAAATGACATTCCGAGCCCAAAAATTACTCGAAACTATTGACGCAGAATAGTGCCACAAAATGCTGTAATTAAAATTTTCCTAGTTTTGTAGAGATATCCTATGATCTAAGCTAATTAAATCGATGGTGTCTTCAAAATACACTTCTTATAAGGTTATAAGAAGTCATATTACCTGTTAATAGCTCAGCCGAAGAATCAAGTTTGCTGAGCTTGCTACAAAGAAAGTAAGCTTAAATCAAATGCAAATTTTTGGAAACTTTTCATGTTCACTAAAGCTCTTTAACTAACAGTTTAAACACTAAAGCTCTTTAACTAACAGTTTAAAAGACAAATAGCTTGTAGCTTGATTCAGTGAAAGACGACGTGTACTGTACGAAGACCTACGAATAACGAAACAATGACGAAAGGGAAGCACAGTCGCCTTGCATGTAAAGCTTTTAAATTCTTATATAAAAAAAAAATGAAGGAAATCTGTTCGCTGGAAGTACAAGTGATTTATTTAAGTTCCAGTTCGTTTTCATTTTCAAATTAGGGTAATCAGGGTATGAAACTCAGCTATCAAGATAAACTTACTGAAATAAGTTACATTTGTAACATAAGTTTACCTTATTTCAATTTTTAACGGTAACTTAGTTGTCTTTTTTCAGTCTATTCCAAGATAAAAATGCGTTTTCTGATCTTTCTAGTTTAACTGTTATCGTACCATGAGCGGCCTTTTGCATTTTTCAAGCACATTTTTAGGAAAAATATGCACTCAAATTTTTTGGGCGCTTTTTTTTAACAACAACTACCACGAAAGTTAGGGCCTTTCCGCACTAGCAGACAAATTTTGAATTGTTCTGGACAAAAAGAACGGACAATTATACTGCGTACTTTGTATCCGCACTAAAACCGCAAAATGGTCAACAAATCTGTCAATCATTCGACTTTGCAACAAGTGCACCAAGCATTTCATTTAGCGGAGAAATGGAGTATGCCAAAATCCTTCACCTTTTGGAACGCCTGTTGCTCTTAAATTTGGCACAAATTCAGACAGGAATGTTGCTCGTGATGTGCTGTTTTACGAAACATCAAATCATTCGAAATGAAGTTATGACGCACAGGATTCGACACTCTGAGAGACAGAAACCCTTTTCTCAGATACAATCCATACTCCTGGAGCCTTCCAAGGCCTAACCAGTCTCGGTTTCAAATTCTATACGCCGACCGAAGAATTGCTGAGGAGTACTTTCGAAAACATTCTTGTGAATGTATTGCGACCGGCCGTGACACATCAAAATACTCGTTCACGTGACTGTATCCCTCCCTGTTTTTACCGGGGACAAAATTTGTCCGCGGCGCCTTTGAAAATTTGTCCGCTTTGACCGAAAATTTTCAAGTCGGGACAATCCATCCGCACTTGTAAAACGCAGTTTCAGACAGCAAATTTGCGAAAATAAACAATTTTGTCGCCAGTGCGGAAAGGTCCTAAGAAAAGCGGGAGTGAGTAAAGTGACGCGCACCGGAAAATGGCGGGAAAATTCCCGCCTATTTTGTGGTGACAGTCTGTGAGTGTGTGTCGGTATGCGTATAGGTGAGGGCCAAGGCTCAGTTGCCCAAAAGCCGATTAAGGAGGCTCTAACCTGGTTCAACACTTTCAAAAAACTGTACCGTGCTTTCATGTAAAACAGAACTTATTGTTAAACAAAATGCTCTCAAAAGAGTGGTACCATTGCAAAAAGCTATCCATACAAAAACACCGCAAACTATTTGTAGTTTATTTACTGATAAAGAAAAAACTTTCCCAAAAGTCTTGGTCTCGGTTACTCTTTTGT
>OX421445.1:53410441-53420441 GCA_949126865.1 Montipora capitata
AAGACCGGCTTTGTCGGTTCTAAGCAATCAGAATTTTTTATCTACCTTTTCAAAGGTTTCTTGTGTTTACTTTTCATATTAAGTCTTCTCATATGTACATTCTTTACGGTTTTATTAAGAACTCAGAAAATGCACAAATTCCTGTTGACTAGATAGCTCAATTGATAGAGTGCTGAACTGCGATAGTCTTCAAATCTTAACATGCTTTTCTTCACAAGTCAAATACGTGTCTTTCATAAATGATGGGTATACTCACTGGGAAAGTAGCCCTTGCTATATTTTGGTCTTACATCAGGATAGGAAGTAGGTTCTTTGTAGCTCGCCAATGGTAAAAGCTTGGGATGACCATAGACTGTTTTTTTCATATCATCTTGCTCTTCTCTGTGTTCCTCAGTTTTTTTCATGAAGTTGCTAACCGCTTGCTGAGTAGCCTCTCTGTAACGTGATCCGTACAGATATCGCATGGTTGGAACATAACCTAAAAAAAATATTTCCAGTGTAAATATCCTGGAAAAACGTTCATAGAACTCAGTTCTATCCTAGCGATCGAGGTCGTCTCAGTCGCCCGGGTCGTTAGCGATCGTCTGGGTAGTGTTTCCATAAAATCGTCCTGATCGCCTCTGAACAATATTTGAAACGACTCGTGCGATCGGGGCGGTCCGAACGATCATATGGAAACCAGGCTTTAATAGTCTGTATGAAAACGAGGCTTGAAAGTATGTAATTTTCTCAAGGCAATGGAGCAAGCAATTCCCACGGACAAAAAACAAATAACATCCCTAAACAAAGACTTAAGGCCCGGGCAAACAGCTTCAGTCAACGTTTGCTTCAATATCCGTTCGATTTTGTTGAAAGATGTTGAACGATGTTGATTGCTGGAGTGGGCAAATGGTTTCAACACATCATCAACATTTGATTCAACAAAGCTCACGAGAGGCTTTGTATTCAGTCCCAGGCTGCAGTCGTTGTTGTTACTATGGATACGGACATGGATACGTCATTGAGAGACCGATTAATGCACATGCGCATACCCAACAATGTTGAAAAAGGGGAGCAAGTGGCTTCAACTTCATTCAACATTCGCGAAAATAAAACAAATGTTGATGATGGTTGTTGTAGTAAAGTTTAAACGCTTTTAAACTCATTCAACAATGATTCAACATGTTTCAACACGGTTGGAAGGGGGGAGGAAACGGCCGGTTTCAACATCGCTGTTCAACAAAATCGAACAAATGTTGAAGCAAATGTTTGTACGGTATCTTTTGATCTCGAATACTTATCCGTATCCATAAAATCCCGACTAACTAATTGTTTTGACCAAATCATTAAATCCAAAAAGGAGGGGGGGGGGGGGGGGACGTCTCAATGCCATCATTTGAATTTCTAAATTCTCCTTAAAACTCTAAGTCATAGCGTTTTAACTCGTATCGTGAACTGTAAATTGTAACTGAAAATTGATAGTCTGTAATTGAAACTTCTGACCGTCTTATATAAAGTACATGTACCAAACTGCATTCTGTCACAGAACAATTACCTTCCAATATAACTGATTTATACAAAAAAAACCGGAAGAAAAAAATAAAACGAATTTTTTCTTTCCTCTCGTTTCTTTCTCTAGAGGATGAAAAAATTACATCGCTAGCATCCACTTTGGCAAAAAAGTGCTCCAGTATTATAAGGCGTAATTATAAATCCCTGGTCATTTTTTTTCTTTAGTAAGCTGAATAATTAAGTTTTTTTTTTCATTCGACTCGCGTGCACCTTCATAGAGAGCTTAATGAGGCTATTTATGCAAAAAGGAAGTCAGGAGGATTTATTCAATCTAAGTTAAGATATTGTTAAACGCATGCGCATTGCCACTTGTTTGTAATATATATTGGTAGATAGAGCGGTTTTCAAATGAGTGTCGTAAAACCAAAACCAAAGTACAAAACCTCTTCAGTCGGAGTAGAATAAAGAACCAACAAATTCAACCCATAGAGTGAGTTTCAATCGAGTGTCATAAAACCAAAAGCAAAGTAATTACTTTGGCCAATCAAAAAGGACGGAGACAATCCAGTAAACCAATCAAAACTCGAAGTAATTACACGTAGCCGACACAAAGTGCGGGAAAATGTGCACGCGCAAGCCACGATTGGTTTTGGTTTCACTTCTGATTGGTTGAAAAAGTGGCGCGAGAACTTTGAATCAATCACTGAGTGAAGTAACGCAAAACCAAAGTAATTCTGTAATTACTTTCGACATTCAATTGAAAATCGCTCCATACTTCTGGAGGAATTGGTGGACCGACTACCGTGTAACTGGCTATAAAAAAGTTCCATTTGAAGTTTCTCTACGGCTTTCATTCGAGTTAGGATGCGTTGTTTTGATATCACACTTGGATTTCACTTGATATCACACTTGGATTTCCGTGTTCTCCCAGTTGACCGGCGAGCATCCGACGGGTTCATTGAGTATCATTGCTACCATTAAGTAGAAAACGCGAATGACTGAAAAAGCAACTCGACAAATAATAATCCTTTCAGATATGTGAATTCATTATGAGTTCAAACAAAAGACGCTAACTCAAACTTCATTTGCTAAATACATTAAGCTTTGCCTGAGCAAAATAGTGGTTTCTATTTCAGTGTTACCGTGGATAAGGGATCGCTCTTTTTAACTTCGAACGCTTGCTATGAGGTTCTTGCAGCCGAAACGAACTCAAGCAACATCACTGATAAATCTTTGGCTTTATTTTTTTCACATCTTTACAACTTGCTAGTACATCTGGTCAGGAAAATTAACTTAGAAGCACCTTTGCTCGATTCAACACTGATTTCATCTTTGTATGGTACTGAAATGTGGAAACCGGAAGTCGCAAAGCTATAGAGGCTTTATAATTAATTGAGTTTAAGCGGCGAATGAAGAAGACTTATGGATTTTACTGAATGGCAAAACCAGTTGTGTTTTCAATTGAGCGCACATAAGCTTTCTTTTCACAAATCACAATGGTTCTTAACAGAACGCTAAGCACTCAAAGAACCCGCTTAGCGATGGCCATACAAGTGAAATGAAAATTTCACTTAAGCAGTTACAATGTACGATATTGCTTATTGCTTATCGTACTTACCAGTGTAATAGGGTTTCATTGCAGAAGTTAGCTTGTTATTTCCAGTCGGTTTTGGAAGATACGGTGCTCTTTCTTTGGGATCTGGTAAAGTCGTCGGGACCAGTTTTTCGTTTTTCATGTGCCTCTGAGGTAAAATAAACACAAGATTACTTTCTAAACAAACGGGATTGGGTTATTCTGAAAGTGCAATTAACATTTAGGACAATGTGGCAAAGGTAGGACGGATGAATTTCGCACGTGCTGATGAATGTGTTTGCATATTTCATTTATGGCTTGGGCATTTCGTTGTCTGGTGATGAACTTTTGCTTTTAAAAATTTTTAAATTAAGAAAATGGTACACAGTGACATGCACGTGAAAGTACTTTTGTCGTCCTGGAAACTATTAGAGTATTAAAGACCTTGAATCTAGTTAGGACTTGCAATTCTGGTGGAAAACACTTTAGTAATAATGATACATACTTCCAAAAGAAAACTCCAAGCTGTTTTATGTATTTATGTAGTTGCAGCATAGCCATTTATAGCTTGTTAGTATTGAACATTGTATTTTTTATGTATCTGCTTACCGAAGTGAGAATGTCCGTGGCGATTCCGTATGTGTGACCACATTCGTATGTGAGTTGAGGACAATATCCCTGGTATCTTGAAAATAAATAACAAAAACAGATCAGATAATGATTTCTCTGTTTTCCACCACCCGAAGTTTGGTGGGCGCGGAACGATTAACTCACAGGATATTAACCCTAACAGTGAAAATTTGTTTAAATCCCGCGAGTTTGTTTCATGTCTCCGTGTTATTACGGGAGCACCTTTAGACTTTTTTGAAAGAATCCAAATTGTCATCCGAACAAATGAGGAAATAACTATTCAGCAATTTCTGAGTCTGATGATTATAGCAGTTAAGCAACCTCTGTACTGCAACTTGTCTTCATATCGTCTGCCTCACGGATGCAGAAATGTTTAAACATCTTCACTGTTTCAATTCGGTTCAAGTGCTGTTTGCGGATTTGTGAATACTTTCACGCCACCCTTCAAAACTGTGTCAGCGATCTCAACAAGCTACTCAGCACGTGTGAGAGAAAGTCCTTGTCCCATTCAAGGATAGCTTCACCTGGAGGATATCGACAGCAAGTAATCCCTGACACCCTATAATAATTACTTACCCGGGCAAATTGCTAGCTCTGTGTGGGTTTGTCAGCTCTGTGAAACCCATTTCTGTACAATCGCTTGTCTTTGACTTTCGATTCTAATGAAGCTCTGAATGAGTCAAAGTTGGTTGCTAGGGTACACAACTTCTCGTTGGGACGGCTGTAACACACATCTATTGGCTTTGCTGAATTGCTAATGTACTATACAAAGTAATTAGCACAATCGACCAATGGAACAGTTCGGCGCTTTGTTGTCAGATTTACTGCAGACAAAGGCACTCATTTTCTGTCCAAAGTTAATTTGCTTTTTCAAGTGACAACTGAAAAGCTTGTTTATCAATTAAAGTGGCTTGTTGTACAATATTTGAAGTAGTAACTCTGAACTAATAATAACATGATGGAAAAAGCGTCTGATTTCCTTTTTCGCTGCCGATACTCATCCTACTATGATATCCTATTCCTTCAGTTTGTAAATAACGTTTGAAGTCTTTTGCGTTAAAGACCACTTACGTTGGTAAAAAAAATATAAAATGAAATACAAGTTATGAAATTCTAGATAAAGTCAATAAACTCCGTTCTCAGGAAGTCCAAATTTCCGCATCAGTCTATGCACCTATTCCACGCACGTCATACCTAACGGACCTCTCTCACAATTTGAGCCGTTAGTTTTCGTCTTCTAGGCTTCAAGTCAAGATTGGATCTTGAATCTCGACTGCCTGTGATCAGACTAAGCCTAAGGCAATTAATTTCGTTAGGATCAAGAGTCCATTACAATGTAATGGGCTAGTCTTAGGTAGCCTGGGACCAGGCTCAGCAGTTTGGGTTGGGTTATGGAGCGAAAAGGAACACTGGCGAGCGAAGCGCTTTCGCTCCATAACTCAACCGCGGAGCCTGGTCCTAGGCTGCCTCTTAAAACGCAATGGGGTTACTTTTATGCCTTGAGATTTTAAAAGCGCTAGATCCACTGCAGTAACGTCGACGATATCAACAGTTGATATCGTGTAACGGCGGACAGGAGACAAATTCCAGAAAGCGACGATTAGGATGAAGCAGAGGCAGATGTTTCTTTTGTTTACACCAACGAACGGGATGAGAATATGCTTTAAACAACTCCACTCGTTCAGTCTATTTAAATACATTACTCGCATTTGTCACGGAGCCTACAGCAAAAACAGAGATATTATTGTTTTCGAAAGCTGGAAGCTCCTTTACGTGTTTGCCACCAGCTCAGGGAACAACAGACATCAAAATCGTTTTAGCACTACAGGTGACTTTCTATTCTCGGTTTTCACATGACTACACGGCCGCCATGTTGAAGCCCCTAAACAAAGGAAAGGCGGCCATATTGGAGCCCCTAAACAAAGAAAAGGCGGTCATGTTGGAGCCCCGACCAAATCCTCCGGGAATTTAACTCTATTATTCTGCAAAAGTTTTCTTTTGTTTTCGTTGAAAAACATGGCTGCTGATCACGTGAGTGAAAACCAAATTCAGGTTTTTAGAAAGGGAATATCCGGCTAAGAATCCAATAAATACGGTAAATTAACAGTAAGTTCACATAATTATTTGCCATTTCTTTTTCAATGGGGCGCTTTGAGCGTGCAAGAAAGTTGAGTGAGATTAAAATCTCTTTCCGCGCCTAGCGCGAGAACTCGTTCTTTCTCCTTTTTCCGGCAACTTCTCATTTGGACAATGAGATTATTAGCAGAGGACAGAGAAGAAGAGATTCGGCTTCTTCCCTTTAGAAGGATTTTACTGTTAACTTGAAGGGTTGAACATGAAGTTAAAAAGATACAATCCATGTATTCTTAGCGGTGGCTTTCTATTCAGAGTCGTGTGAGCTAGAAGGTCACGAACGGCAACTGAAAGACCCTAAATGTCTAGTCCAAAACAACGAGATTGAGAGAAAGCTCTCGTTTTCATTTCTTTAGTATGGCCTTTTTAAGTCGGAGTTTGGAAAGGGAGAAAAAAACAGAAACGTCCAGTTCAGTTCGGGGTCACTCGCGTAATGCTTTCGTGCCTACTACACATGTCAGAATATCACAGCAAACACGAGGGAGTTCAATAAGTCCGTGTCTTCTGGTTTAACCAAACTGCAAATTTAGGTGATTCCTTAGTAATATAAGTTGTCGTAAGATTTTCGATTTTTTCCGCCGGAAATACGTCTGCGTTCACAGGCTGCTAAAACGTCTTTCGATCCCGAATTTAAAACTTTTTAGTCCACAGTCCAACCACAGTCCATGGTCCTCTACTCTGGTCTCGTTCCCAGTGTCCCACTCTCCATTTTTCCATTGGACAATGGCGCTTGGTCTACTAGTCCTACGGTGGAATCGGGGAAATTTCGGTCGTCTTTCTACCTTGATTGCCAGAAACCTGAGGCATTCTGCACAAATTGTCAAGAGCAACGATGCATTTCCCTTTAACGTGAATCCATTGCGACAATTTCACACGACGTCTGCCGCTTTGGTTTTCGAGAAGAAGAAGATCGATCTGAGTGGCATTTTCCCCCCTATCGTGACACCCTTTCAAGACGATGAACAAATAAGCTACAACAAACTGAAGGAAAACTTCAGCAAGTGGAACGACGTTCCTTTCAGGGGTATGATAATGTTGAATGTATTAACATTGTTCAATCATTGCTATTCTGTCCCTGAGCTGACCGGCCCCTCTTCCCGCCTCTTTAATATATTATACATTTTGCTACACGTTTAATGGAATATCCCCCGTCACTTGTGAAACCGGGCGTATATTGTTAAGCTTGATTGTTTCATCCTTAAAACGGTACTTCCAGTCAACAAACAACAGTGGAAATAAGTGATCGGCCATTCTGAAGTTTGAGGCAGTTACAATCATGGTAAATATATTTGGTTAGAGGTACATTGTATGCCGCTGGGTCAACGAGACTCCTTTCGCAATGGGATGTCCAGCTGCATTTTGCAACCCCGTTCTAACATGAAACATGCCAATTGTCGTTACACATACAAAATCATACAAGCTTGACTTGTACCGAGATTTGAAATCATGCTCTCTGATTACCACTCCCCATCTCAAACTGAACCCCCTGAAAATCACATGGGTCCTTCATAGGGGCTTATATGAAGTGGTACTACTTTCCCTTCCTTCTCTCCGGTTGTTTAGGTTGCTTGTCCAGAAAGGATAATAGTGGTATACAATAAGTTAATATGAGCTTATGTTACTACACGTATGTGTTTCAAAAGGGAAACTTAAGATCCTCTTCCCTATGATTCAGATCTCAAATAAGTCCAGGGGCCTGTTTCTCAAAAGTCCCGATAACTTTTTGGGCCAGAAAAGCCATTTACAAAACTGCTATCCGCTCGTTTTGATAGGCTGGTCTTTTAGTATGTTTTCGAGATATCTAAAAGCAAAATGGCTGTGTAGTTTGATGACTCAAAACCTCTCTGTTCTCAAGATACAGAGGAAATTGAGGCACTCGAAAACTTGCGGGATTTTTGAGAAGCGGGCCCCAGGATTGAAAGTAGTGATAGTGACACTGATTTCGATGGGAATCAGATGCACTTCTCCCCAACTTTAAAATCACTTGTGTCCAGAATGCACAGACAGTGTATGTCACAAATTGTTTCCCAAAAATTGACTCCTCAAGTAAACGTAAGGAGTTAAGGACGGTGCCTACTAATTCAAAGGTATTTTTGCCCCGGTCTATTGCGCATACGTTCTGCACATCTCAAGATACTCGGGTTTCCTATTGGTGATGCTTACTAATACAGTGATATCTTTGCGCGGTTTAAAACCATCTGGAGAAAGTAGATCTTAGTAAGTACTCTTGGTATCCCGAAAGAAAATTGGGGGTAAGCATGCATTTTTGAGAGATAATTAAGCTTCAATTTGAGAAAGAATGCCATACATTGCTTAGTATTTTAAAGCTTTTTACAAATATTATTCATTCAATTATCTTTGAAAAATGCGTGGTTACCCCCAATTTTCTTTTTTGGATTTCAATAACACTTGTTAAGATCTATATTTTCTACATAATCATAACCTGGGGCAAAAATACGTTTGAATTAGTAGGCACCATCCTTAAAATAGATTGAAAAAAGCTATGATAGGACATGAGAATGTGCTCTCTCTCTTCATCCTCTATTGTTGTCACTTAGGGCCTGTTCACAGGGAGGTGGGGGACCCCGGGTAGGTGAGGTACCCCATCTTCCCGTATTTAAGTGAAGTGAGCCTTCACATGCAATATTAAAAGCTGCGGGGTGCTGGGGTGGGGTTTCCAAATGCCTGAATGAACATCACCCCAGTCAGGCAGGCTACCCCACCTTCAGCATTCACATGGAGAAAACTCACCCCACCTAAGCAGGTTACCCGGCCCGGCTGACCGGGCAACCTGCCTCGGTTAGGTACCCCACCTCTCATGTGAACACAATCAAGAAAAAAAGAGAAATTGTATGGAGAGATTGGTTACCCCACCGAGACGGGGTACCTCACCAAGCTGGAGTCCCCCACCCCCTTGTGAACAGGCCTTTAGACTTGACAGTAAAATTTATGATGTTTATTGCAATTTGGTGTGCATTCATTGCTTGAAATCTTGGACAAAAATAAGACATCTTGGAGGACATCCCAGTACCCCCCCCCCCCCCCCCCCTCCACTGCAAAACCAAAGGAATCCTTGTTGGTTACGGTAAAAGCAGCTTGAGGCTTGAGGGGCCATATTTAGAAAGAAGGGTCTGAATTTTAATGAACACAACACTGTTAAGAAACCGAGCTGGAGGGGGGTTATCACAGGTGTTCACAGGGCGTTCACAGGGGGGTTCACAGGGTTCACAGGGCGTTGGTGTTCACAGGGCAGCGTGGAGATGAATGTGGGACTACATAAAACAAATCCATTTTGCGGCCAGAGTGGGATTTGAATGTGGAGCATCCACAGGCCAACCCATTTCCCTGGGGTGCAAGGATGACGCAGTGGTGAGAGCACTCGCCTCCCACCAATGTGGCCCGGGTTCGATTCCCAGACTCGGCGTCATATGTGAGTTGAGCTTGTTGGTTCTTTACTCTGCACCAAGAGGTTTCTCCTCTCCTCAAAAACCAACATTTGACTTGATTGTGTCAATTGTTAATTTCAGTTTACATTGTCCCCAATTAGTGCTCCAGGCGCTAGAACGACTAGACACTTAAATTAAGTTCCTTTCCTTTCCTTTCCTAACCAATGGACCACAGACTGCCTCCTGTTCTGCACTGCTGTATTATGAATCACTTAATGTTGTTTTCAAATTTCACAGGTACTTACATCTTGAATTAATTCTGATGTGTTACAATATTATGTCTTATTGTTATAATTTACATATAAAAGCTCATTCTTTTTCTTATTTTTTATTATAAATTTATTTATTTACTTACTTATTTAATTACAAAGGTTTGGACGTGTTAACTACGAACAATATGGTACATACATGTACATTACGGACAACACATTTCTACATTATTTATAATATAATAGCTCTTATAAAAGCTCTTTATGTCAGAACAATAGGGCAACCAGATCACATTATTTTATCATCCGAGATGACGGTGCATATGATTCTAATAATTGTTCAGTTTCTTTTTCTGATACAAACACACTTCTTTAAAGAAAATTAAACAAATTTGATTGCAAACATTATTTTCTCTGGTGTAAAGTTGTAGGAATGGAGGTTCCCTTTAAAGTTTCAAGGGTACTTTTTGCCCTATTTAATTAAGTACTTGATGGGTGTCCTATGCCCAGGCACAAGT
>OX421445.1:53467941-53472941 GCA_949126865.1 Montipora capitata
ACGGAAGTCGGATACAATTACCCGCAGCACGACGGTTTTCTTTTGTGTGCCAAATTCTTGCACTCTGAGCGACTTTGGTGGCTTGGGGTGTCCAAGAAAATTTGCCCTCAACCGTTTCGTGCAGAGTACTTTTCTGTCTTCCTTCATAAAGATTGGAGTGATTACAATTACTAATACCCAGCTGAATTATTTGACAATCGATGTGACGGCAGCTTTGTTGTGGTTACTATGGAAACAGAAAAGCCACTTATTATGCTGCTGTTCGGACGCTTGATTTGTTTGGCTACAATAATTCTTGGTATTTGGTATTAATATACGTTCATCAATTTACGAGTATGATAATATTACGTTTATGAATAGAAGGTATCTAAGTAGTCTACCTCCCAATGTCCAACGAAAACAGCAAAATCATTTAAAAAACAGTAACATTTATTCAGTTTTAGAATGACATTTCGTATGTACAGTGTTTCCCTGGTTAGCATACTTTATTAGAAAATAATCATGATACTTTTTTTTTTCTCACAAGTTACTAATATTAATAGGGCTTTTATGGTTATAATTACGTGGCGAGTGGAAACCTAATCACGAAGATGTACTTTTAACCTACGGTGAATTTAACATAATACACCAAATCATACCTCGCAACTCCTGGAGTTCGTGTCAAGGCCAAAGGTTTAAGGAAAGGAAATGTGGAGCCTGGTTCACATATTGCTCACCTTAAATTCAAAATGGTGGCCGAATAAACGATCAATACCTCAAAACAGTGCTCGCGCTCTGTAACTAGAGATCTAAAATGCCAACACGAAGAAATAAAAGTCTGAATGACCGCTTACGCGAGAAATAAAAACACGAAATGCCAAAAGTATTTATTTTTCTTGCATCGCGCCTGCAAAGGCATGGCATCATCAACGGAAAAATCAATGAAAACAACGTTTAGAACCAAGATGACGTCCTTCTAGTCCACCAACTTGAATCTTGAGTTTGCGTTCTAGCTACCTGAGAACGTTGTTTGCAATTCCATACCATTTGAATTTGGGTTGCACGTGTGAAGCAGCCTTTAATTTGTGCAAGGATTATATTTTGTCCAATCAGAATAGACGAAAGTGAACCAATCAAAACTCGGGACCAAAAACACGAACTGCAGGAACGGGTGCTTGTGATTGTTCGAGAATGAAAGTGGTGTTTTGGCTTATCAAACCCTAGAATGCAAAACAAGAAACAAAAAAAAAAAAAAAAAAGAAAAACCGAGACGTTATCTTCACATCAAAAACAGCTCTACGGTCACGAGTGGGTGCTGTTTATGCGCGAATTTTTTTGCCGAAACATGCCAGTGACCGTTTAATGGTAGACACACAAGATCCGTCTCAGAATTGAATGAAATTAGGCAAACATTTCTGTAGTGTCTCTTAAGATGGTATCATACAGGAGGATCTTTGTATACAGCTTTTGCCTCAATGGCATAATCCTAGTGTCATTCAACCAAACAGCCGAAGAAAACAGCACCGCCTAATTAGAAACCTTCAAAACTTTTGTCGCGAGTAAGAGGTTTGCGACCAATCTATCTCCTGCGACACAAGTCATATGACAATGCAGCATTACACGAGCAAACGGAGCTATAAGCAAGAACGACGACGACGACGGCAACGAAAACGCAACGCGGTACGTGCGTTTTACATTGGAGCTTTAAGCAGGCGCGTTTTTGAGACGCGGACAGCAACCGGAAGAGAAAATTTCGCGTGCCAGGACAGTGGTGTACTAATCATCTCTACTTGGAGAAAAGATACTTAGCAATGTAAATGTGATTGTGTGAAAATCAAGTTAAAAGGGAAAACAGCTCACTTCCGGTTGCCGTCCGCGTCTCAAAAACGCGCGTGCTTAAGCTCCCTATTTACGTACATTACTTAGCCGTTCTCGCTTTGGCAACGATGTGAAATGACCAAAATCGAGGTTATGTGAAGGATGCGAGCACCTCGCCATACATTTTCAGTTTTGTCAGCTCCAAACCTCCTCACCGTTGATACCAGTTTCACTTCTAAAATGTTGAAACACACTTTCCACGCCGAAAGACTTGGGAGTAATCGCGACAACGTTGCAATGGAAAATAACAATTTAAGATAACGTTCTCGTAGCCGTCCGGCGTTGCCGTTGTTCTTGCTTAAGCTCCCAACATGGCGGCGAATACGTAACAACGAGAAAACCACCAACACTAGAATATCTTAATTCACTAATGCTTGAAACGCTTGACTCAATTCGCTTTTCCCCAATCCTATAATGCAATACGTTTTGCGGAGTTCTTTACATAAAAACAATACAAGTTAATTACTCTTGGGACGGCATCATGTTTCAGTGAATATCCATCGTTTGAATGCAAATAATCCCCCCCCCAACCCCCCCCCCCCCAAAAAAAAAAAAAAAAAAAAAAGAACTGTATTATGGGATTGGTGAAAATAGCGAATAGCGAAAAACCAAAACGTTCGCGCACGCGCACAATACAACTTGTAACTGTCTGCGAGTAAGTTCGACCTTTACGGATCATTTGCCTTTAGTAAAGAAAACGATTTATTTTTTAGTCAAACAAGGAAAGCATGACTTGCATTACAGAAGTTACGAATATGAGAAAAAGCTTCACAACTGGTAAAGGCAGACAAAAGCAACGCACCAGAAAAAATGTTTCCACGTACAAAACTATTGATTTTGTATTCCACCAAAAATAGGACTGAAATTAATCTTTGCACGCTTTACAAGTTCGCCCAGTTTTTCAAGATGGCTCAATCCAAACTTCATTCGTAAATTTTTAAAAAAGGAAAAATTTTTCGTGTAATTTGGGTGAAATATAAAAGAGCTTCGATGCACTTGGTCACGTTTCGACAACCTGAGCGAAAGTAATCTTCATTTGACTCTGTAGACGACTTCCGCCCAGGTTGGCGAAACGTCAGTCATTGCCAATAGTCTGTCTCAGGACTACTTTCACCCAGACGATCAAATACCATCGAGGTATGCAACTCCTAGGGTCAAACCATTTTCTATATAACGTGACTGTTCACCGTTTTTCAAAAACCGTTTGAACAAATCAAGGACAAAGAGGTTTTTTTCCGACAGTATATGATAAACAAGGCCCGTTTTCAAGGACCACCTCACCCTGAAAGGGCGATATACAAAATAGTTGGCAGAGAGGTGGCCAGTGAAGTCGCTAAATAATGGGGGTATGGTTGAAGATTGAATAGTGAAATAACTATCTAGAACAATAACAATGATAACAAGTTAGAAATTGTTGAGCATTTTCTAACAACGTAGGATGTCAAAGAAAGCAAGCATGATATAGATACTGCTGGTTTTCGCTCGTTCGCTATGTGGCCATGTTTTACTTTCAACAAAGTGGAAGCACAAGAAAAGAGTTCACTTTCCGGGGTAGAAGTATAAGGAACCAAGATGGCGGCAGTGACATCATGTGATTACCAAACCAAACATGAACATGAACATACGAAAGTCACTTGGGCACAAGCAACTTTTGAGTGATCGTTAATTGCGCGTCGCAATATCAATTGCTTGGCGAATCTAACACCGGTAAAGCGTGGGCAAGTTGCAGTCAATTTTGGTTGCTTGTGATTGGTTGAAATATGGCGCGAATTTTTCTTAGGTCAAATGTTGTGTGGACACTTCCAAAATGAAGAGCTTTTAATGTTGAAGTCTCCGTTTTCGATGGATAAACTTCGAACGGGTTTGTTATGCTTGGACGTCAGTCGTTAGTTTGGCAGAACTCGCCTTGTTTCGTTTTGCCCAGTGCCGGACAACCGATTAAAGTGGTCGAATTAATAAAAAAAGTTATTCCAGACCCGCTGGTTAGACGGTTTTACAAGTTACAAATAGGTTTCTGAGTTACGTTTTAGAAAAAAAATTATAAACTCAGCTTTAAAGAGGGAAAACATAGCAAACAGATCTTTTGTCTCGTGACACAGAGTCAAGAATCAGAGAATAAAAGCAGACATCTGATACTCATACAAAAAAATAAATGAAAAAGATGAAATTATCCCGTGTTTGTGTATTTACTTTGTTTATCTGGAAAAGGTGCGGTTTTATTGAAGGCTTGTCACCCATAGTAGTTACAAATGGCTTGGCTCAACTGATTACCGCTTCTCACTACCTTGGTTGCTAAACTGGTCGTGAATGTATACCTATCGTCGTTCTGAAAAAGAAATGTATAAAGATGATCAAAAGAACTCTCAAGACATCCCATGACCTCGAAGCGTGTAACGTTTGAACCCTGCTCCGAGAAGTTTGATTGGGTCCCTGTCTTCATAAT
Source organism: Montipora capitata (assembly GCA_949126865.1). NCBI lineage: Eukaryota > Metazoa > Cnidaria > Anthozoa > Scleractinia > Acroporidae > Montipora > Montipora capitata. Next base: position 53,472,242 of record OX421445.1, read on the forward strand.
TGGTAGTCCAGTCCTGACCCTCACGTCACGCTCACGCTACGCTACGCGAGCGTGGCGTTGCGCGTCAGAGAGAGGGCCAGGACTGGAATACATAATTAGTAGAGCACAAATGTTTGGCAAAAGACCAGTCACAAATAGCTGCCAATAAAGTCTTCTTGTTATTGTGTCAATAGACCTTTTTGCAGATACGAAGGCCATTTTGATTTCTCTTGTTTCGAAAGACATTATGGGGTGCTCAGGGGCTGGGCATCCTATAATAGCTATTTGCAACAATAGAAATCTAAATGGCCGCGGTATCTACTAAAAGGCCTATTCGACCTGCTGGCCTCACTTTAGAACAAAAAAAATGTTTCGACATTTTGTACGCCGTAGCGAGGCTGGAAAGGATTTTAAACATTAAAACAAATAATACTTAGGGTGCGTTCGATTGACCTTACTCCAGAGTCATAAGAATACGTGAAGTGATGATTTAAAATTGTATGTCTGGCGTTTTGAAGCAACAAGGATAATAAAGGTATGTTTAAAATAGCATTTTAACAGGTGTTTGACAATTTTAATGTGAATCTCCGCAAAAACGACGATTTTCTAGCTTCTATCTCTTGTATTCCTATTCTGGAATACGGTCAAAAACTCACTATGGTGGTACTATGATAAAAAAAACCACTTCCCTTTTTTCTTTAGATTTTGAAAATGTGTTTGC
>OX421445.1:53482941-53522941 GCA_949126865.1 Montipora capitata
AAGACCTTGAACACAATTTTACTTCATTACCTACATGACTGTACAAAATAATATTTAATACCCTCTGACACCCAAACCGGCCAGACTTAGTATTTTACTCTGTCTAACACCAGACGATTTTACTTGTCAATGGGGAACCCCTGGGAGTCAATAGGTTAATAATATTTTGAATTCTTAAACAAAAGGGAAAGGCAAAGAATATTTTTTGGACTTTATGTGAGTTCAAAATGAAATTAAACCTTGAAAACTTTTACCCAGTGGTTTCAAATTAATTTTGCACCCACAACTTGCAGACCACTGCATGGTTTGGTCTTCTCAGCAATGAATGAATGCTTCTTCTATACAAACAGCTGTCAGTTATCATATGCATCACAAGTAAATATGATGCACAAAACACGTCTTTTTGGTAGTATAATGGGTTACTGACCAAGGGTGAAGTCAAGATGCCTGGATATTGGCCAAGTTCTTTTTTTGCGTGTTTGTTCGTCTCAGTCCATAAACACACTAAAAAAGAACAAGGCCAATATCCAGCCATCTTGACCGAGCAAGCTTGGTCAATAGAGGATTTAATATTTGGGATAAAACACCAAAAAAAGATCTTTGATCTTGTGGGACCAAGCGAGAATTCCCGAACGGGCAAGATAGCTCCATCTTACCCTGCTTAGGTAGCCAATCACAGTGCAGGATTTGGTTCATCTTGCCTGCTCACAGAGTTAGTCATACTGTATACCTAATAAACACTCTTTTTAAATAAGAACCTCTTCTATAAGAACGTTCAAGCTCAGATTAACCAAAACAAAAAAGTCATACTAAGAACATACCCAGGCTGAGAGTCAGTTAAGAACATCTTTATTTCGTTCAAGTGTATTTTGTTTTTATGAGTAGTATAAATAAAGCTCAAACAAATGTAAAACTGTAGTCTAACAGTGTGGTTTTCTTTATTATTGAATGATATAATGAAGAACAACTCAGTTTGCAGATGAACTTAGTGTGCCACCGGCACAACTTTACGAACATGTTAAGAACAATTTCTGGCTCAAATTGGAAAAAAAATAAGAGCATTCAGCCTCAGCCCCAGTGTTGTATGTTCTTACAAATAAAAAGAGTGTATAATTTATAACCTATTGTAATGTAGAGTAAATGAGACTATAAAATTATATTTTAAGTATTTACGGACTAACTGCTATCAAGTACATGTAGAATGTCTTTCTTAATGTACTGTACACGTATCTGAAAGTCGCAAGATATGTTTAATATATGAAAAGTTGAATGATGGTGAGCTGAAAAGGTGTTAAACTCTTGCAGACAAAATTCTCTTGTAAATGTCTCTCTTGAAAGAGTCAAAACTTAGTAATACCTGTCTTTTTCTAAATGCATCAAACAATGGCACAAAATTTTCAGGTTTAAAAAAGGGTAGTCTAACTTCGGAACATTTGCATCTATCACTCTCATTTGTTTATAATTAAATTAAAGCACATCAATTTAATTATATGGCGGTATCAGATTCCACAGAGCTGCACGTCTGCTATGCAAGATATTGCTTGCCAAAGCTCTTGGCTATTTTAGATATAAAAACTACAGGACTGACTTGTGTTATGATAAAAATGGTTATTTACAGTAACTGAAAACCTTCCACATCAATAAAAAATAGTTCTCAATGTCTTATGTTATGAATCTTATTTTTCTCATTGTGCAAATAGGTCTTGACTTTTACCCTCGTCAACTCACTTCCTTCTGAACGCACTTAAAAGACACCAGGTTGTCTTCTTTGTCTCTTAGAAGAATTTTACAACAGTAAATTTTGGCACAAATCTCATTTAAGGGTTTGTACCTTAAATACTTTGGAGCTAAAATATAAATGGAATGTAAAAGGAGTATTAAATTTAACCTTTATGAACAAGTACAATATCAGTATCATGTTAGGGCATCGAGCTAACATTATAAAGCCAAACCAATATTGTGCAACACATACCTCCCCATTCGTAATATTCACTCCCTGGTAGATATCTCCAAACGAGCCACTGCCTATTTTCCGTAATAATTTGTATTTCCCACCTACAATAAACTCCGACCTAGCGCTGCTGGGTTTCTGCATTTTAGAAACCTATAAAGAGAAAATAAACTACTGCCACTTACCGAAGAAGGTAATTTACAAATTTGACATCTTTGTCGAGAAAAAATTGAAGGGAGCCCTTCATAATTTATTGAGGTTGCTAAAAAAATTCACGCAATATTAACTGTATACTTGCTAAGTGTATAGTTTTCCAAAGTAATTATTTACCCTAAGGTTTTGAATCTCTTTCGACCGAAAATTAATTTACTAGAAAACAAGACGTTTAGTTCTCCTTGTTGGGGAGAAATTTCACAACATAGGATTTTTGATATCTTGAATTGTCGAAACATTATTTTGGATCTCCTAAAGAGATCACTGGGGTTTTTATTTGTGTTTTTCGATCTGTTGTTTTGACATCTTATGTTGCGGCTAATATTTCATAAATTATTCAAGTCGTCTACCTCAGGAGCATACATCCTTACGCATTTATAACTTTCAATCCTTCAACAAAAATTCCCAGTCCTAACTTAACCATTCAAGATCCTTTGACGATATAAACGAAACGAGTCCAGGGATGAGAACAAACGGAAGAGCAAGCAAATTTAGGCCAACCGCTCAACGAAAATCTGTGAGCGCTAATCCGAATATTTTCCGCGAACATGATTAACAAACAACTGTTTACCTTTAAAAATATATAAATTCTTACCTTAGGAAGAATAAAATGATGGAGTAGTTCTCTCTGTCATCGGCTTTCCCTGTTACAAGACGAACGGGAGGTCTACGCGACTTAAAATCTATTAGAATCTGTAATTACATTCAAATCTCTAAATATCATCGAATGTCCTCCATGTTTTTCCTTCCTCATCTCAGTAAGTATTATGGGATATGTCGTAACCGAGGCAACAATGTGTAAGGCAGTCGATATTTCAGTATCGACTGAGTATCGATTGAACCATAAGCAACATGGCGGCTGCGGCTTCGAAAACGAATGTGGTGTTGTTGAGCTGTGGATCTTTCAATCCTGTTACTTTTCTCCATTTGAGAATGTTCGGTATCTGTAAAGATATGATGAATTTTGACTGACTTGATATTGAAATTTGTTCCATCACCTGTTTCCGCTTTAAATTTAAGATGTTTACATTTTCATGGTTGTCATACGCATTGCATTGTGTTCATAATTTTCTTTGTTTTGATCAGAATTAGCGAGAGATGCTCTTCACAAGACTGGGCTGTTCAGAGTAGTAAAGGGATTTTTCTCCCCAGTGAATGATGGATATAAGAAAAAGGTTGGTGTCCGGGTTGTGTATTTTCTTTAGTTTTCGTTTCATTTTGGCCACCATCAGGCACATAATTATATCATTGATTTGTGTAAGAATTCAATCTTCCATAACCATTTGTTTGTTTAAAAACGTAGAGCGCCAGATGATAATTAAATATTTGTTGTTAGTGCTTGATGCAGCTGGCCCATGCATGTAATCTTTCTTTACGTTTTATAGGGTACAATGTAAACTTAAGGTTTTTTTTTCCGACAACCTAGAAGAGAAAAGGCCATTTTACAGTTGTGTGCTACATGGTACACGTACATGTAACTGAATGCAAGAGAAGCCATATTTGACCTTGTTTTGATACCCTGCCGTTTTTTTTAATGTGAATCAAAAGATCTGAACTTTCTTGAAGCAGTTCTGGATCATTTCCAAATTCGCCTACAGTTCATGATCAGCCTTGGTGCCACATTCCTTGGCCATGTAGACTGCTCGCAGTCCCTTCTGAGTTAGTCAAACTGCCCTCTTTGGTCATGCAAGCAGACGAGGGGAGATTGGTGAGTGAGTAAAGATATAGGGACTGCACTATCTTCTGGATCGGTCCGTTGACAATGGACTACTCTCAGATTTTTTTCGACAAGTTCATTACTTCTTGTCAGATTAGTACGCCAATCTGTCTTTGATTTTCCCTGGGAAAAGAGAAGCATGATATTGCTTTTGTGGTTTTGATCAAGTGGCTACCCAAGCAAGAACAGACTCAAGTATTGAGTCATCTTTTCTACAGAACAAGCTCTGTATTCTGACTTCACTGAGTTAATGATAGATGATGAGTCGTCCATTCTAAACAAGAATTTGTCCCGAACATCACACCGGTGAAACTTGCCAAAACACTCCAACATTAAAATTTAATTAAGTTAAATGCAGTAGTTTTTCTGCAGTTTCCTTTCCGAATAGTTGATTGAATTTGACATGCACATAGATATTCCCACGCTGTTTGGTGTTTATTTATGTTAGCAATGAAAGAAGCGGAACCATCTGTAATCACTTTCACTAATTAGATTAGCAGATTCTGAACGTGTCGATTACAGACAATTGTGCAGTCCCTATATCTTTCCTCAATCACCATTCTCCCCTTGGCTTGCATTGCTTTCGTGACTAAAGCAGGCGGTTTGACTAGCTCAAAAGGGACTGCATCCATCTATTGGCCATGTCACTAAGCAACCAGCTGCAAAATGATCTAATTCTATCTAAATTGGACATTGAGGGAGGGGGGGGGGGGGAGTGCTGAATGCTTATTCTCCTAAGGAGGTGTGTGTGTGAGATATGTATCAATCTCGTCCCCAGAGTTTGCTTTTCTTTTGGTCAGCACTCTGGCCATTTCCAACTTATGCACAGTTGTAGTGACAGTGGTTGTCAATGGTTACTTTTTTGTAACCGTTGACAACCACTGTTGTGACACTGTTGTTTCAAATTTCTGAGCATGCGTAGATGAGCCGAAGTCCATGATTTGCGCACTTCCTGCCTTGAAAGTGGTCAGAGTCCCTGTTCTTGGTGCTGACGAAAAGAAAAGCAGACTCTGGGACGAGATTGATGTGGTATAAATCATCACACAGGCTGCACTGGGCTGATAAAAATATTACTAGTTTCTTGTACAACATTATTATTAATCTTCAAGATAGGGTTAACTAATGTAACAATATTTAATGTTCTTGCATAAACAGGAGTTAGTTAAGTCAGAGCACAGAGTGCAGATGTGTAAACTTGGCGTTCAAACATCAGACTGGATAAGGTAACATTAACCCTTTCTCACCTAAGCGTGACACTTTTTAAAACTGTATGTATACCATGTCAAGCGCTCAGAGACACCAGACAAATTATTTTACTTCTTAATGGGTGCCAGTTCATTGATGAAAGACTTGAAAAGGAGAATGTGTGTCAAGGAAGTGAGAATGTTCGTCATATCATTATTATCATATCATGACTTTATTTACCTTCAGATTTTAGAGTAGCTTGTTGCACAAGCGACCCAAACACATAATTTGAATGCTCAGTCAACATAACGGTTTGTAGGGTTTATATGGGAAACATGAAATGCAGAAAAAAAATCAGCTAATCCTAGTTTACAGCGAGGAAAATACAACAAATAAACTTTCTTTTACTTCAGCTTGTGCCCTTGTGTCGATTTGAGGCGTTCTGGGCAAGTTTTGAAATTTGCTCCTATCCTTGCCCAGAACGCCTCAAATCAACACAAGGACACCAGGTGAAGTAAAACTGTAAAAGTAAGTTTATTATTTTCTTGTATTTTCCTCCTGAAAATAATCTGAAGTGATACCATTGTTTATGACGCAACTTTGTATATTTTTGTAAAAGGTTGTTACCCATCGACTAAAATCAGGACCAAAGTTAAAATGTTCCAGGCAGTTTAAAAGATAATTCCACTCAAACTGTTGAAAGCCTTTTGAAAGTCTATGAACATCATTAGACCAGGAATATTTTCTTCAACTGTTAACTCCATAATATCAAAGATTGACCCAACTGTTTCACCAATATACCGGTCTTAAATAAATCCGGTCTGGTTATCTCCGAGCATTTACCCTCCTAACTCTGATACACCATGCACAGAGGACAGACTACAACACCAGGAACTCCATACCCTACTCTTTGTGAATAATGTGGCGGTTCTTTTACGTTGAAGGGATGTGAAACGGAGCCTAGGGTTTATCATCCTTAGCTGAGAAGACTAGAGAGTCTAACCATTTGCAGATGTGCAGGGATGGCGCAGTGGTGAGAGCACTCGCCTCCCACCAATATGGCCCGGGTTCGATTCCCAGACTCGGCGTCATAATTATGTGGGTTGAGTTTGTTGGTTCTCTACTCTGCACCGAGAGGTTTTTCTCAGGGTACTCCGGTTTTCCCCTCTCCTCAAAACCAACATTTGATTTCATTTGCGTTAACTTGTTAATTTCAATTTACAGTGTCCCCGATTAGTGCTCTACAGTGCTAGAAGATTAGACACTTAAATAAAGTTCCTTTCCTTTCCTTTCCATTACAAAGGCAGCACTTTCTCCTCTGTCATTTACTTAAAGACCCCAAGTGTTTGTGAAACACTTTTTTCACCCAAGAAGCAAGATTTGCTCTGACCTGTACGTGTAACTCTGTTTTTTTGTGTGTGACTAAACCATGAATCATTTTGTGTCAGCAGCAAATCACCAGTTCTTATTGATGTGTTTTTAATTACCTGTCTTTCAAATTCTGATCAATGGTTTCTTTCTTTCATTACCATCAATCATCCTACACTGTACATTTAGCAGGATGGGTTAATACAGTTGGTCAATTATGCAGTGTTGTAGTGTGTTCCTTCAAAATAATAATATAGTTATGATTGGTGGCAGTAAAAAGGCGGAACAGCTGAAGTTGAACTTGAAGTCAACATTATTGTTTATGAAATGTACAGTTACATGTTATGCAAGCTTTGAAGTTGTTGTCAATTTAAGATCAACTCCAACCTTCCTTTTTTTCAAGGCAAATATATGTTGCTAATCACACATTTTTTCCTGCAAACAGGCTGGTGAAAAACAGGTCAGAAGTCATTGCATGCTTAACCATACCCCTTCTTAAACAGACCTACTGTAAATCTTTGCCAAAGCTTTTTTTCAAGACTTAACCAGGTGATCTGGTGACGTAATTTGGAGGACCGGTTAGAAAAACTTTAATGCCGTACCCCACAACCGCGTGCGGCCTTTGGTGTTGTTTCCAAACTCCCTGCAGCATTGCCAATGCCAAAACTCAACAGATCATTACGTGTCTACCACATTTCCTGTTACTGAATTAACATTCAAGTAGACCCCACAAGATATAACCTCGCCTCTGGCATGTTGAATTGGCGAAATAAGGCCATGCGCGGTTGTGGGATATGGTGTTAAAATTTGTCTCCCCAGTCCTCCGAATTACGTCACCAGATCACCTGGAAAATTGGTTTTAAACCTAAAGTTAGTATAGACCTCTTTCACAATGGCTACCAAATGATGCATTGACTTTGCTGGGCTTGCTGCGTGTGACATTAATGATTACCTGGCTGAAGACTGTCAATTTAGTGTTTGAAATATTTTCCCACAGACGTGTAAGAAACACACAGATTTGAGGTTTAAAAATAGAATTTATTATCATGTTAAAGGAATAGCCAAAGACAAAAGAAACATCAGCCAAACTCATCAGCAAAACTCTGCAACCAAAACCAAGAAAGAAGAATAAATAGCCGCCAAACATGGCCATACAATCCAAATTCAACAATTTCTTTCGAGTATCAAACGCATAAAATCCAACTCGCAAAACAAATCCATGGCAATAGGAAGCCAAACAGCCAAATTTAATCTTTAGGAATCCATTAGTCGTTCACGTTTCGTCATTTTTCCGATGCATATTGGATTTCCCTGACAGGTAAGGACTCGGCGAATGAAGGGAGGTTTACACTATTTACAATGTGTGGTAGTTATTAAAGCAAGTTTTACAAAGGGCAACGCTGCACTGAATACACTTAAAACTAGATTCTACTGCCCTTCCCTTGGGGGTCTTATTTCCTACCATCTTACAATAAACACATTCTTTCTTCCTACCGTCAATTTTTACAATGAAATGTTTCCCGGAATTTCCAGGCTCATTACTTAGATCTTCGATCCTACGTCGCTTAGCGGAATGCGGCACAGAAACAGTCGAGGAAAAGCCCGCAATTAACTGCTTAGCGAGATTAGTCCTAAAGGCTAACTGTTTAACTTTACCTTGCCCTTGACTCACCCGATAATGATTATACAAGATAAAAGCATTACAAATTGAAACGTCTACTATAAACCAAAAAATATATCGATACCACCTGTAAGAGGTACGGCCTACAGAATAGTACTTGCGTAATTGATCTGCGAGATCAACACCGCCCATGTTCTTGTTGTACTGATCAACAACTGCAGGCTTCGAGACGCTTTGGTTGTTTCTTTGTATATGTACATCTGGAGCTAAAGGACTACAGTTAGTTGAAAGGAATGAAACGTCCCTTTTGTCGTGCCACTTCGTGAAAACTACTTTGCCTTTCTGCCGAACTACTTTCTCACCGGCAGCACGCAATTTATCCTTCGCACATGGTGGAAGGTCCGTGCGGTTGACCCTTACGGTGCCACAAGCGTAAGTGTCATTACTCTCGAGGTGTTCCAACAACTTAACTGAACTAAAAAAATTATCAAAGTATACATGATGATTCTTATTCATGAAAGGCCTAATCATTTTAGTGACTACATCGTAACCTAAACCGTAAATTCGAGACCGCTGGTTTGCTTCCTTACCTAAGTAAACATCGTAATTTAAAACGTAACCGTTACTAGAATCCGCGGCCATCCAGACTTTAATACCGTGCCTAGTTGGTTTGGCTGGCATGTACTGTCTAAAAGAAAGCTTACCCCTAAAGCCAATCATACCCTCGTCTACAGAAATGTTCTTAGTGGGCTTAAAATTATTATTGCACTTATTCCTAACATAGTCTAGAACTGACCTAACCTTGAAGAGGCGATCGTAATTTGCATCGCCACGTGCAGGCTCCCTAGAGGAATCGCCAAAATGCAAATAACACCTAATTTCTTCGAACCTACTCTTTGCCATTGTCTTCTTAATACCGTGATTAGCAAAAAAATCATCGGTTGACCAATATAAAACTAAAGTTGGGAGCTTAACAATACCCATAATTATGTTAATAGCTATGAAGGCCTTTAATTCTGCGCGGCTTACTTCACGATAACGGGCAAGGCGCTCAGGGTTATTCGCAAGTTTTTGATGCGCATACCTATTCGTTTCTGCTACCATTAAATCCCACAGATCGTCTCCTATAAAAGCTAAGAAAAATGTTAATTCATTAGGAGTGTCTAAAACAAAACTAAGGCCAGTGGCTTCCACGAACTCTGGAACTTGTATATCGTCGAGCTGGTCAGTCCAGCGAGCTTCTTCTTCTTCAACTTCAGTGTCGTCGCTTGCTTGATTGCCAACGTCTTCTTCGCCACTTAAGTCATCTAAATCTAAATCGCTATCATCATTATCCCCTCCCCTTTTAGAAAAACCACAAAAACTCCCTTCATCCTCCGAATCCTCAAAAAATACAGGAATTCCCTCACCGTCTGACGCACAACCCGACGCATCAGCCATTGTAAGGTGTGATCTACTCGCGCGATCTCGTGGCGTCTCTTTTCAACCGTCAAAATCTGTGCAAAAGTCGTCAAATGATTGGTCAATTATTTTACTAAATATCCATGACAACAAAACATACAGATTTACTAACGGGGAGGGGGTAGAAGTTCAGGAGACAGGAGTCATTACGCGCGGCCGGTTACGGCTGGTTTACGAGTCGATGGTCTAAATATTCTTCTGTTTTAACCCTTTGAGTGCCAAACCAGTGAGTGCCAAACCAGTTGCTGCCTTGGAAACCGGCAGACATGTTGGATTTTTAAGGAAAATCAGCTTTATTGTCTGAAACTGAAAGCGGATAAACTCTTGAAATGAACATCACTTTGTATTGTCATCTTCTCGGTTTATACTCTCATCACTTACCTCGCTACTATTGCGATCATTTTTCATTCCATGACTTTTTTTCCGAACTATCAGCGCCATGTTCCGACAAACTTCCATTGCTTTCTGCAGAAATCTCATTCGAAGCCTCATCGAGCAAATATACATGAAGAAAAACATGAAAAAGATTGCTGTGTAACATTTCACGAAATGTATGCACGTGCACGCAACGCCATATTTAAGGAGGCTCGAAATAGTTTCTCCTTTTTTCAAACAAATAAACATGTTCTGTTTTTAGATACAGTTAGGGTAATCATATCAAGACAAAAATTGGCCAGGGTATTAAGTACCCATCATAGATTTCTCACATCACATTTTCCGCAAAAATAACGTTACCATGGCAACGATATATTGCATTTCTTTGAGCCTTAAAATCAAGATATATTGTCTTTTTTGAAAAAACGGGACGGTGAAAGCTTCCCATTCGGAGCTACCAGATAATGTTCGAAATAATATTTAAAATATCTTAAATTCAACAAAATCTGTAGATCAGAAAAATAAGTTTTTTTGAAATGTGTCGCTAATTTTTTTTTTCACCTACAGATTTTTTTAAATTTCAAAGACAAACGTTTAAAATTAATCTAGGCTAACATGCAACCGTCCGGAAGCAGAGATATAAGCGAATAAAGTTGCAAAATCGGGAAAAATGAGGGGGTTACAAGATCGGCATTTACGCATGCGTCACCCACTCATTCGAGTGCACACACCAGTGAAGCTACAGGCCAACACAAACAGATTTAATTGACCATTAAACCGTGTGTCTACAATTTGTGTTGTTTTCGTGAATAGGAGATGTCTATTTATATTCCATATGTATAGGAATGAGAGGAAAGGTGAGCGAAATTAGAGGTATTTGTTTATCTCTGGTGACCCACTTTGAATCGTGAGCTGACGCGAGCAGCTTTTAGAATTGTGTGTGTGGCTTACGCGTGCGCACTCAGCTGAAAACTCTTTCGAGCCTCCTTAACATGAATTATGCAGGAGGCGTTGCAGGAGGCAAAATATGAAAAATGTTTTGGTCAGTGGACTTGACTGTGCTCCCCATTCTTTTGTCAAAGAAATCGTACCCGAACAACCGGGCTGTAGATGAAACATAAGACTTGAGGATGTATATACACGTCCTTGGTTGCTGAGTGACGTGCAAGGACGTCTATATTCGTCCTTGGCACTCAAAGGGCTACTATAAACCTTTCTAGCCTCGCTACGACGAGGAAATTTCAAAAGAAATGTTTGTTTCAAAAGTGAGGGCAGTACATGTAAGTCTAATCAATTAAGGCCATCCCCTTTTTTTTTGTTTGTCTATATTCGTCCTTGGCACTCAAAGGGCTACTATAAACCTTTCTAGCCTCGCTACGACGAGGAAATTTCAAAAGAAATGTTTGTTTCAAAAGTGAGGGCAGTACATGTAAGTCTAATCAATTAAGGCCATCCCCTTTTTTTTTGTTTGTCTATATTCGTCCTTGGCACTCAAAGGGCTACTATAAACCTTTCTAGCCTCGCTACGACGAGGAAATTTCAAAAGAAATGTTTGTTTCAAAAGTGAGGGCAGTACATGTAAGTCTAATCAATTAAGGCCATCCCCTTTTTTTTTGTTTGTTTAGCGTCGTCTGACCAACCCAAAATTTTGGCATTTTCCAAAAAAAAAAAAAAGGTAACGATGTTTTTAAACCATTTTTATGTTGCATAGGAGTTTCGGTGGTTGATCCTTTTTCCCACACTGTCTTAATTTTGCAACAACATCCTCCAACTCTTCCGCCATATTGATTTTGGGTTCACGTCCTGGCTCCACAGCTATGATGCTGGGGTACAAGGCCTCTGATTCCGAGACTGCTTATGATTTTTGTTTTTTAGGTTTTTTTTTTCAATCCGACTGACCGACCCAATATCAGGAAACGCGTTCGACGCTAAATGAAAAGAAAAGAGGGATGGCCTAACATCTAACATAAATACAACAGAATTTAAAGGTGGTTGCCATTTATGAAAGTAATCTATAAGCGAAAGGATTGGTGGTTTCATCATTGCTTTCACAGTGACCTGTGACTTGTTTTGTGTGTGTCAGCAAACACAGATGTTGGTATTTCGCCAACTGGATAAATGTTTAGGCTGTCTTTACATGAATATGCATCTGGTTATTTCTAGTGTAAGTGACTGGGAGAGCAAGCAAACTGGCTGGCAAAGGACAATCAGGGTTCTTACTCATATATCACAAAATGCTAAAGACCTTTTAGGAGACGAATTTGTAGGTAATGATATACAGCATCGTGAAGAAGGACTTGTCATAACCTGTAAATAATAATAAAATTATGCACCCCAGTTGACAAGTAAAATAATAATTATAATAATTGTCTGGCATTAGACAGAGTAAAAATTGTCTTAGGTCTTACTTTAGGTCTTATTTTACCTGCTGTTAAAACAGAACGTTTTAAGAGATCTTTTATTAATAGATGTCTTTTTAATTTTATTTAATTGTACCTGATCTTAAATTAATTGATGAGATTGTGTTGTCATGTATGTATAAAAGCCACACGTATGTTGTGGCTATCTGACTATGGATGAATAAAGACTTTTATTACTTGTACACTGTAGGATGATGTCAATGAGTTAAATGGAACATACTGTACATTTACATGTAGTTTTTGGGGTGTTTCTAAAACGAAGACCCAAAAACGAAGACCTAAGACCTAAGACCCTATGATCTAAAACGAAGACCCAGTGATGTGAAACAAAGACCCACTGATCTAAAACGAAGACCCTGTGATCTAAAATGAAGACCCACTGATCTAAAACAAAGACCCTTTGATCTAAAACGAAGACCCACTGGATGAAAGGTATTGTTACCCCATTGACTACTAGATGACCCTCCCATTGACGAGTAAAATCGTCTGGCATTGGACAATAAAATCTGTTCAGTTTCACTCCTACACATAGGAGTCAATGGGTTGAAGAATATTTGGCACATTGTTGATTACACTGTATCTTCAGTGGCAGGATCCTAGGGCCCATAGTACATTGTAATAAATGTACAGTATCTGTAAGGATCATGGCAAGCTTCAAGATCTTTTAAAATCTCAGGGCTGGCGTAAGTAGCCAGCTATAACTGTATTGCAGTGAGAATAATGGGCAACCTTAAGGACGGTGCCTACTAATTCACAGGTATTTTTGCGCGGTTTACTGAATATGCGGGAAAAGAACATCTTAACAAGTGTTATTGAAATCCAAAAAGAAAATTGGGGGTAACCACACAATTTTCGAAGATAATTAATCAACAATATTTGCAGAAAGCTCTAAAATACAAAGCAATGTTTAGCGTTCTTTTCCAAATTGAAGCTTAATTATCTCTGAAAAATGCATGGTTACCCCCAATTTTCTTTTTGGATACCAAGAGCACTTGCTAAGTTCTGCTTTCTCCGCATAGTTTTGAACTGTGCAAAAATATCCTCGCATTAATAAGCACCAGCAATAGGAAATCCAAGTATCTCAAGATGAGCAGAACATATGTGCAATAACAATAGTATGGACCGTCCTTAATAAATAGACATTTTTATGATCGCAGTCACGTTCAGCTATACTGTTCTCCCTTGTAAAAAAATCTTCTACTTAAGAGCAGATTTTGTTTTTGCTTGAAGATACAGTAAAGTGACAAGTAAATTATAAATTATTATTCCCATAGTATCCACCAATAACCCCCCACACGAAATTTTGGGTATGTTTTTGGTATGTATAAGTTATGTCAAAGGTATGGCTTGGCATACCTATAACATATCCGTTACATATCAAAAACATACATATGACATACCAAGAACATACTTTAGTCTGGTATGCAAGAGGTAGGTCAGTGATATATTTATGCTACCTCTGTTATACCAAAGATATACCATTAAGTATCATTTTTGGAACAAATTTTATATACCAAAAAGGTAGCCAAAACATACCACTTTGGAAGTACCTACAACATACCTTAGCCACATATCTAAAATAATGTTTTGGGTATGTCAACCATACCTCAAACATACCAATAAACTACCAAGAACATATCAAATTTGACATACCCAAAACATATCAGTCACGTACCAAAAACATACATATGACATACCATTGAAGTACATTGTACATACTTAAATTTGGTATGCCAGAGATAGGTCACTGATATGTTTGTGCTACCTCTGACATACCAAAAATATACCATTAAGCATCATTTTTGGAACAAATTTTATATACCAAAAAGGTAGCCAAAACATACCACTTTGGAAGTACCTAAAACACACCAATAAACTACCATAAACATAACAAATTTGGCATAGCCAAAACATATCAGTCACATACCAAAAGCATACATATGACATACCATTGAAGTACATTGTGCATACTTTAATTTGTTATGCCAGAGGTAGGTCACTGATATGTTAATGCTACCTCTGACATACCAAAAATATACCATTAAGCATCATTTTTGGAACAAATTTATAGTACCACAAAAGTACCTAAGACATAGCACTTTAAAAGTTCCTAAAAATACCTCAAAAACAAAGCTGAAAGTTATGTCTTGGATGTGTTCACCATAGCTAAAACATACCGCCACATACCGAGACCATATAGCTGATTTGTTAAGTCAAAAATACCAGAAACATACATATATGGCACACTACCTTATGCGTGTACCAACCAGGAATAGTTCATGCATTAATTGCTACATTTCTCATGTTCAGGGCTCCTTAAATTGTAAACTACAGTACAACAATCACAAGTGAAATAGCTTATCATGTAAAACATTTATTTCACCAACAGGTCATTTATAGCTGCATTAATATGCAACCTTATAATTACATATGGATACAGGCATATTAATGAACCGGAAGTCAACTTGTATAATTTGTCTTTGTAATCTTCAGACTAAGATGAAGTAAAAATAGAACTTTTTAAGTTAAATGAAAAATGGTCTATTACTTTAAATTTTTATCCTCCATTACTATATATAGCTGGAACTTTCTTGAACAAGGTCAGGAAAATCAAGAAGAATTAGCTTTTAAAAATAACTGTGCACATGTGGAACACACGGAACAAGGTTATAATGTATCTTGCTCCTGTAAAATAATATTCCAGCAAATCAGAAATGTGCTGGACACTACAAAAAAAACATCAATTTCCAACCTTACAGTTGCCATCATGGCTCACAGACAAAAAAAATAGAATACAAATTTCAAATTAGTTACGTCTTTTATTGTATGTACCTGAACATTTAATTCAGATCACAATCTTTGGATTGGGTTCAAGATTGTTTTAAATTCAAATACAAAAAAGGCTTTTAAAGATTTCAGGTAAACCAGAAAACTATGACAAGTCTGCAAAAAGTAATTCTCTAATACATCAAACCATAAACGTTCGGGACACAGAATTCGCTGCTAAGCTTGCATTTTTCCCTGCTATACTGTACGTTCCATCAAAGAACTTCTTCAGGAAGCGTCTCTTACTCTTTCATGGCAACTAAAATAAATAAACATATATTATATATACTTCAATGGTGCAAGTCCTGATTCCTCTGAATCAGTGAACGTATCAGTTTATTACAATTTAAGTGTGTGAAGAGTAGACTCATAAATTTGGCTCCCTTTACTTAGAAACATCAACCGTTTTCTCAGACACTAAATCGGCATTGAAAGGTGACAGCATTTTCGAGAACGAATCATTTGTCAATCGTATGCATGTAATTCGCCATATGACCACTTTTATACCAAATCATTTACTTCACCAATTTGATCTAAAACTTCATTTTTCTTGTTAATTAAGGGTTTACCAATTTTTACTGGGCTATAGCATTTTAATAAGTACACTGTATCCTTGCCCGAAAAATTGACTTGAAGGTGTTCTAAGTATATTTAAAATCGCCATTTTGATGAGAATAAGGCATGAAATCAAATGTTATTCCCTTATAGTTAACGCTTACCTTTTTACTTGAGTTGTTGTTCTTGCCTTGGATCAGCATTCAAAGAGTAAAACTAACTAAAAATCACCATGAATTTTTGATCGTTGATACAAATAAAACATTTGAGTAAAACCGCCGAAACCGCCGAAATCTGAGCTTGCACTGGTGACTGCTGACCAAAACGAAAATGGCTCACTAGTTTCCAGTCTGGTCTCTCACGTGTTATCCAAGATGGCGGAATCGAGGTTCTTACTATCGTCGGATTCATGATACATGAAGAAAAGTAAAAAAGATTCCGAGCGAATTCATACTCAAACAAACGTGGAAAGATACAGGTGTTCGTTGACAGGATAAATTGCTGACTTGGAGTGTGTAATTCTCAAGAGTTATGCTTCATGTTCCTTTGAAATGAGGCCGATCATCAGCTCATCAAACATTTTATAGTAAGGTAATCCGTTGATGATATTTGTCACAGTCTATAGAATGACCAGAATAAAAGCTTTCATTTTCATTTATCTGTGTCAAGAGTGATTTTATGGTCAATGTTTGGCCCCTTTAAAGGACACTGCTTAAGCTAAGTAAAGTAAGATTTTTATTAGAACAGTGTCTAAGTTTTAACTCGACAAATATATATCACATTAACATTCAGACTTTGAATAAAGACCAAATCTTGTTATATTTAAGGTTGAAGTTAAGCTCATTTTTTCAATTAATTTTGGTATCTCTTGAAGCTATGGTTTTGGTATAAATTATTATTAAAGATCGATTTTGAACTACTTTTTTGGTATGTCATTTCTCCGTAAGATTTGAGCTACTTTTCTGATATCTTGGAAAGATGTGTTTTTGGTACGTAAGTCATTTCTCCCAGAGCTTTCAAGCCACTTTTTTGGTTGTCCTGAGAGAAATGACATACTGAAAACATACAAAAAGGTAGTCACATTATATATTCCGATTTTGCTTTAAGATATGTAGCTACCTTTTTGGTATGTCTGTAAGGTATGTTTTCAGTATGTCATTTCTCTCTTAACAACTTACCTACTTTTATAATATGTCACTAAGATATGTTTTTGGTATGTAATGCCCCTTTAAAAAAGTAAGTACTTTTTTGGTATGTTTTTAATGTATGTTTTAGGTATGTTTTGAAAAAAGACATACCTAAAACATACTAGAGCCACACAGAACATACCTCAGACATACCTCAGACAAACCAGAAACATACCCAAAATTTCGTGTGGGCCAATGACAAAACTTGTTGAATCTGATGTTAATCCTGAAAGAAAAAGTGCTCTACAAGTTTGCCTGAAACATTACAGGATGCACAGAATATAGCTAGTTTTAGTTTAAATAATGACTGAAATGCTTATAATTTCCACAGTTTAATAAATTGTATGTTTTTAACAACAAGCTTAGCTATCAAACTCAGTGGATGTTTGGTGTCTGTGCATCCTGTAATATTTCAGGCAAACTTGCAGTGCACTTTTTCTTTCAGGATTAACATCTGATTCAACAAGTCTAATTGTCATTGGGTTATTGGTGGATACTATGGGAATAACAATTAATTTGTCAGTTTACTGTATCTTCAAGCAAAAACAAAATTTGCTCTTAAGTAGAAGATTTTTTTTACAAGGGAGAACAGTATAGCTAAATGTGACTGCAATCATAAAAAATAATGTCTATTAATTTTGAGGTTGCTATATTAACATTTAAGATGTTGCATGGACCACCTCCTGGCTATTTAAAGGAACTTGTGACAGAGTAAAGGGGCTCTCTAGATATAATCTACGCTCCAACCATGGACTTCTTAACATACCATCTATCAAGTCAAAAAAGACACTGAGTGATCGCCCCTTTAAAATGGCAGCTCCAGCAGTATGGAGCAAATTGCTGAAAAATCTACTTAAGAAAACTATCTTTGGCAAATTGAAATCTTTGCTTAAGACTAATCTTTTCAATGTAACTTATTATAATTATTAGGATCTTATTAAATAGTTACATGCAAATTGTACTGAATACTCGTAATGTTATCAATTAATGCATACATATACTATTTCTACGTTTTTTTACGCATCTTTGTAATCAATGTATATTTCAGTAACACCATTTTTTAAAGTTAATTATTTTTATTGTGCATTTAGTAATAATTATAAGCATATAGATATTTGCGTGCTATAAATTTTTGAATAAATTATAAATAATTTGCTTTGCAGACCCAGTGAGAGTTAAGTTGCTTTGTGGAGCTGATCTTCTAGAATCCTTTGCTGTTCCAAATTTGTGGAAAAATGAGGATGTAAGTTATAAGACATAATTGGAAAGACCCCGTAGTGGAGGCATGTGGATGGAGATTGAATATGGGAAGATGGATGAGATTTAATTAGGGTCATGTAGTCTGAAAGATGCCACGGGGTCAGACATGCCCAGAAAATGCATCTAATATTAGATGTGATGGCACTTATAACCCCTGGGAGTGAGACTTAACCCTTTCACCCCCGTGGGGTTCCCCATTGACGAGTAAAATCGTCTGGCGTTAGACAGAGTAAAATCTATAAGTGGCACTCTTGGGAGTGAAAGGGTTAATGGGGACATAGTTTTTGAGTGAATCTAGCTGTTGTTAACCCTTTCACCCCCGTGGGGTTCCCCATTGACGAGTAAAATGGTCTGGCGTTAGACAGAGTAAAATCTATAAGTGGCACTCTTGGGAGTGAAAGGGTTAATGGGGACATAGTTTTTGAGTGAATCTAGCTGTTGTTAACCCTTTCACCCACGTGGGGTTCCCCATTGACGAGTAAAATTGTCTGGCGTTAGACAGAGTAAAATCTATAAGTGGCACTCTTGGGAGTGAAAGGGTTAATGGGGACATAGTTTTTGAGTGAATCTAGCTGTTGTTAACCCTTTCACCCCCGTGGGGTTCCCCATTGACGAGTAAAATCGTCTGGCGTTAGACAGAGTAAAATCTATAAGTGGCACTCTTGGGAGTGAAAGGGTTAATGGGGACATAGTTTTTGAGTGAATCTAGTAGCTGTTGTTAACCCTTTCACCCCCGTGGGGTTCCCCATTGACGAGTAAAATCGTCTGGCGTTAGACAGAGTAAAATCTATAAGTGGCACTCTTGGGAGTGAAAGGGTTAATGGGGACATAGTTTTTGAGTGAATCTAGCTGTTGTTAACCCTTTCACCCCCGTGGGGTTCCCCATTGACGAGTAAAATCGTCTGGCGTTAGACAGAGTAAAATCTATAAGTGGCACTCTTGGGAGTGAAAGGGTTAATGGGGACATAGTTTTTGAGTGAAATCTAGCTGTTGTTAACCCTTTCACCCCCGTGGGGTTCCCCATTGACGAGTAAAATCGTCTGGCGTTAGACAGAGTAAAATCTATAAGTGAAAGGGTTAACAGAGTTTACTCTAATGCCAGACAATTTTTCTTGTCAACTGGAGGCATTCTAAGGCATTTGAGACCTGTCAGTGGGTTAACCTTTAGTTGATTAACACTAACTGTAATGTTGTTAGTAATTGCAGTGGTCTACCATTACCTGCAGAATAGTTCCCTGGTGAAAAAACCTCAGAGGATCTTTGAAGATCTTCAAGGATTTTTAAAGATCATCAAGGACCTGCAAAAGATCTTGGAAGGCAGGGATCTAGCTTTGAAACGGCCCTAAAAGGATATTTGAAAGATTTTTAAAAGATCTTAAATTTTTATGGGTTCCATTAAGGGTTCCATTAAAATCCATTGACTCCCAGGGGTTCCCCATTGACAAGTAAAATGGTCTGGCGTTAGACAGAGTAAAATACTAAGTCTGGCCGGGTTTGGATGTCAAAGGGTTAATTAATGGGGACATAGTTTTTCAGTGAGTGATTAATGGGGACGTAGTTTTCCAGTCAGTGATTAACATTTTGCTCAAGAGCTCATCAAGTTCAATGTTTGGTAGCTCATGGGCATTTTTCTTGATATGATAAAGTAAGCAGAAAAGATGAAAACAAAAAGAACAATAATTACTTTAATTGTCCAGATAAATGCCATGATTACTTCTATCTTTCGTCTTTTACCCACACTTCAAATGTACATTTTATTTTCTTTCAAGATGAAACAGCTGGGCAAAGTCATGGCAAAATATTATGGACATGTACAGCCAGTCAATTTGCCTGTTGTCTGGCCCTAAATTTAATAAACATCCTGTGGGGATCTTGCAAAGATCCTGGTGCAAACGAGACAAACAAGTTCCAAAATCTTGGCAAGGATCCTTCCAGATCCTCAAGTGTTTTTGAGGATCTTTTAAGGATGCTCAAATGTTCCTATGACTGATCTTGAAAATATCTTTAGCAAGATCCTTAAAGATCCTAAAAAATGTCATGAAGTTTAAAGAAACTCAGAATTATAATTTATTGAAAGCAAAAATTATTGTCATAGCACAACCTCTAGACCTTTGCCGACAACAAATATGTGTATCAAGTATGCAATTTTTGTGCAACTCTGTTAATCTTAGACTAATGATTTAAACTATGATTAATAACCCATTGACGGGAGGTGCGGTGGCCTAATGGTTAGCATGCTGGACTCCGGATAAAGCAGTCTGGGTTCGAGCCCCGGCCAGGTCATTTTGTTGTGTTCTTGGGCAAGACACTTTACTCTCACGGTATTACTCTCTTGAGCCAGGTGTATAAAATTATTTAGTAAATTTAATGCTGGGGGTAACCCTGCGATGGAGTAGCATCGCATCCAGGGAGGAGTAGAAATACTCCTAGTCGCTTCATGCTACAGTAACCGGAGATAAGTGCCGGCCTGATGGGCCACTAGGCTTGAAGCAGACCTCACCCCTAATAACTTATTGACTCCTCTATATCCTCTCAAAAAAGTATGTATGTCCCCATTAACCCATTGACTCCTGGGAGTGAGACCCAATATTTTACTGTCTAACACCAGACAATGTTACAGTGTACTTATCAAGTGGGGGCAGTTCAGCAGTCAAATGGGTAACAATCCCCATTAATGGAGGGATATAGTTTTTGACTGCTTTACCCATTGACTCCTCAAATGCCTGAGGACAGGGGTCAATGGATTAATTAAGCTTCATGTAAAACAGGAGCCGGTTTCTCAAAGCCTGGTTAGCACTAACAGAGGTTTCATTAGAAGCCGGTCACCGGCGGTATACCGCTGTCTGTTTGTCAGAAAGTTGTCTCTCACTGCCAGCTACTCTGCCTTGATTTTCACTCAAACCCTTGTAAATGATAAGAGTGACCGCCGATTACATTCATTAGCCCGGTCATCTACTGCAAAAGCTATTGAAACCCCTGACTAACCGTTCCAAGGTTAAGAGGTATCAAAACCTATACATGTAGGTTTCATCATCATCATCATCATTGCTTATACTCTGTCCATCACATTAGCTGCTGCTTCCGGTCTGGTTGGCCACATGGGCTTGAGAGTTGGCTCTGGCGCGTTTTTTGCGTAAATGCGGGAATCGCTGCTGCAGAACCTGTTGAAATGTTGACCGATTAAGCATTTTCTTGATTAGGTCTTCCTGCGAAAGATTTCTAGAGGATGAAATTCACTTTTGTCCACACTGAATGTGCATGGGAGCGATCGAGCGATCCGGTTTTATAAATAATGCCTTTTTGGTTGGATAGACTTTGTCGCGACTGACAATGTGCGCAACGTAATTCAGGTAGTGTACATGGTTCCATCATGGTGTTTAATGCTGGTTCGCACTGAACATGCTTCCAGCAACCCAGGCTTGGTGTTTTATCTGTGAATCACACCTGTCATAGCAGGACCACTGCTAAGGCATAAACAGTGCCATCATTACATGTTGCCATTGACTGTTCTATTCATTCAATTAAGATTATTCATCACATGTATGTGTAACTTGCAGATTGAGGATATCATAGGCAACTTTGGCCTTGTTGTTATCTCAAGAGTAGGATCCAATCCAGAATCTTTCATCTATGAATCAGATGTTCTCACAAAATATAAAGTAAGTGAAAAACAATTTTAGTGTTTTTGTTTTTTCACAAAGTAATGGAAAAATAAGGTAATTTTATTATTGAAATTTCCCAATTTTTTCACTGTTTTGTTTCACATTCATCAGAATAATATTCACATTGTCACTGAGTGGATTTCAAATGATGTCAGTGCTACCAAAATAAGGTAATTAAAATGGTAGCATACTAAATTAAATTTTTGTTATATTTTTTTAAAATATTGGTTTTACCAGCAAGTAAATTATGTTATTACTTTGTTTGAAGAACAAAGTATAGGATTCGATGCCGTTTTTGGACTTTAGACTATTTTTTTCGGGTCCCGCTGCTGGGCACGTGTAAGATTTCTCTGTCTCGTAGAAGGCAGTTAAAGTGGAATTTGAACTCGGTATCTCTTGAATCCTTCAGAGGCAATCGCGATGACCACTAAACCACGAAAGACTATGTGACAGATTAATGGGGAAATATGTATTAAAGAATTGCGTGCTTGACCGGAAACAAGTTTTTGTGTATGACTCTGTTACAGATTGCATAATTTTATAATTCTTCCAGTATTGTGAAGAAAAAGTATTAAATATTTTTAAATATCATCGTAGAGACTTGCAAAGCATCTGTTTTTAGGTTTTGATTGGAATCAATGCCGTTAATAACAGTTTTAAATGTAAACAACTATCTACGATTGCACTTAACCCTATCGTTGGGTCACGGAACATGGACTGTGGAATTCGAATTACGGAATTAAAACTGGATATTTACCAAGATATTGTAACATAAAAAAGAACCCACTGAAATACTGTGAACTTAAAGGAAGTCGACTAAAAATCCTTTGAACAAAGTGTAGGCTACCCGTAGCCTCTTGTTTTAAGACAATTATGCCATGGATGAATGGCCAGGGCACACTTATGATGATAGATGTGTAAGAAGAGCAGAAGATGGGAACAGCTGGTGATCCATGATAGCCGACCTACTACTGTAAATGTAGTAGATATGGCACTTGATGATGATGATGATGATAATGATGATGATCAATGCCATGGATGTACTTGTGGCATTTAAGCTTGCTGGTCAATGATTGAACATGAATTGTTGTCATAGTCTGACTTTGTAGGGTTCTTCTAAAAAATTGGTTCCTAAATTAATTTTGAGGAATGGGTAGGCAGCAAGGAATTTTTGACAAGTTGCATTCTTGATCCTTCTTCACCAGTACTTCAGATCTACAAGTAACATCTGTGATTCTTTTTTTTGTTTGTTTGTTTTTTTTTTTTTTTCAAGGAGAGCGTTAAGGAGAGAAGAAAGCGTAAAGTATTTGATTCCAGATCCTGTCATTGAATACATAAAAGAAAACAACCTCTATGTTTAATCCAAGAGTTAAGGCTTAATGTTAATGATTTTGTTCCTTGTTACAAATCCCTGGAATGTTTAGACATACAGCTGATAGCAATTACATGTATACTGATAAGTTAATAGTCATTGACAATAATATTAACGTTAGTTTTTTATAAATAGTTTTTCAACAAGTTTGAGTAGAATAAAATGGACTGGTTAACCAGATGTCCATTATTATTCTCCTTGTGTTACAAATTATTAGGGAAAAGCTATTAGCGTACAAACAGAAAATCTGGAAATAATTTATTTTGCCAAACTTCACATTCAGCTAGACTACAAGATTAAAACTTTTTATTATATAGATATTGATGAAATACCAGGATTTCTTCTTTTGCTAAAAAATCATATCTTCACAGCACGCAGTGAACATATCATTTTTATCTTCCACATGTGAGAATATAGGTGTCGTCATGGTAACGAACATGATCAGCCAATAAAACGTGAACTTCGTCTTCATTGTAAGATACTTTTGTGCTTCAATATAATTCTTCTGTACTACATTAACATTTGTATTGCAAAATTTTACATTATCATGATTTGTTTTTCATAACTTTCATATCTTGTTTCATGTTACACAACATGCATGTTTTAGTGGTTGGTGACCACTTTTTCATCATTTTGAAAATAAGTAAAACAAGTTGTTTTAAATCTGGACATTTCATCAATATCTATATAATAAACAGAACATTACATGGCCGCTTGGGGATACAAATTTTATCTTCTCGTGCTGAAAGTATCTCTCACGAGTGAGCAAAGTAATATCCTCTATCTCATTCACACCTCGCAGTTGTTCAAACGATGGATAGTGCTATCCACTGGGTAAGTCACTATCCAGTGCACATTAATTTAATTTAATGAAGTCAAAGCGAAACCAATTCCACTATCCCATGGATAGTGATTTATCCGGTGATGTTATACACCGTAAAAACAAAGGATTTCTAACTTCTATTCCATGCATTTCTGTTCTGGAATATGGTCAATCAATGCACACCAAGTGAAACATCCCAACATGTGTTCTTTGACTAAACTGTAGGTTGCATGAGCAAAAGAGAAAAAGACAGTCAGCAGTCGGCCCTCGTCCTCAGCCATTCTTAAACACAAAGATGCACTATGAAAGGCTTTATGCCTTAGGCACATTCACATGATTACTAAATGTCAATCAACCATGGTGGCATACAGAGCTCTGTGATAATTTGTGTAATAAAAAAGCTAACAGCAATGTGTCTGTAATATGTTATCTGTGGTTTTTTCCCTTCTAATCCCATTCTCTCTCAGCCTCTGTTGCTGTTTGTTGATGGCCATCTTGGATGAATTGAATGAATTCGAACAAAATCAGAGCATGAAGCTACCCCTTTTATAGTGTGTCTTCATATGTATGGACATTTCCCAGGTGATTTTCCTGCGATTTCAAAGCCAGTCTTTGTGGCAATGTTCTCTAAAGGTACTGTAACTTGTGTTGCTGTTCACCCATACATAGAAAACAACTCCCATGTACAGCAGTACCCTATCGCTCAGTGGTAGCACTTTTTGTGGGAGAACGTGTACCATGGTTATTCAACATCAAAAACTAACACGTACATCCCTTCCTGAAATCTGAGCTGGGCTTCAGTATTTTTAACTGTAAGGCTTGGTTTTCTCTTGGGACACAGTTATAGCAGTTATGTTCAGAAATGCCTCTAATTAGATGCATGCAGATTTCAGTATGTGTCACTAAGAGAAAACTCAGTGACATTTTGATAACTGGTGCCTTTTGTTGGAGCAATATGCACTAATTAACAAGTTTGTGTCTGTGTGTTGCTTGTTCATCTGCTTGCATCGCTTGTGAAATCCAGCCTTATATAAAGCTTAAACATTTTCTTTCCCACAAGCTTTTTTTCATTTTTTAAAGACTTTGCCTTTGATATTTCCCCTGGCTTGCTTTCTCTTTAGAAGCCCTGAAAAGACATTGTTAATGATTCTACAGATCCCTCTCTAATAAGGCTGCAACTTTGGGTATTGCGATACGAGTACCAATATAATAATTATTTATTTATCTGCTTCACAGTGTTACAATAATAATTTATAATAGTTTTTGCCCTGCTGCTGTGATCTTTTGTTTGTTGCCAGATTATGAGTGCTATTAAAAGGACTGTGTTTGGGTAAGCTAATTAAGGAATATCAAAGACACTGATGTCACAAATACGTCATTTAAGAATATTTTAATGGTATGAAATATATTGTTTAAATACTGACAATAATTTTGTATTGTGACAAGAAATAAAACTGTTTTTGGACCTTACAGGATCCCCGCAAAAATGACAGTGGTATAGTAAAGTTTGGAACTTTGCATTGTATGAAGTGTTGTTATTATTCCAATGATCTTGTTCATGTACTATGATCAAAAAATCAAATCTTGTTTTCCTTTGGATTTCAAAACTATGTTAACTAAAACTAAGTTACCCAAGTTTTAAAGCCTTGATTTCAAAAATACACTTGTTTATTTGAACTAGAATTTTCTTATTTAATGGTCCACCATTACTAACTTTAAAGTCTTGAGAGAGCTGGATCGAGGAGAAAATGACGTCAAAGACTCACTAGTGTAAGAATGCAATGGGTTTGTATGCAACTGGATTAATATGCAGCATGGGAGTTTCGGCTTTCAGATTTTTAAACTTGTGTTTTGCATACATAACAAACTGCGTTTTCATGCTGAAATTTTAAGCTATTGAGTGAATGATGTCACGTTTCCCTAGATCCAACCCTCTGAGGTTCAGTGAGTCAGTTTTCAATGTGAGTAATGGCGGACCATGAGACCTGGAACTTTTTGTCAAAGTAAACAGCCATTGGATAAAAATCAAAGCTCAAAATTTTGCCAGGCAGGTGTTAAGCAAACACAAAAGGAAGTGATTTTTTGATCATAGTACCACTTTAAAGATTTGTTAAACCATCTCCTAGGTCAACCTCGTCCCCAGGGTCTCTCTTCTTCCATTCCTTGGGAAGAAGAGAGACCCTGGGGACGAGGTTGCTCCTAGGAGTGACCCCTCATAGATTTTACTCGTCAATGGGTTAAGAACTTCTACATGTACATAGACTCTCATCCCAAAAATATGTCCCCTTAAACAACCTCTCAGAAAAGAACAATAAAACAGACATGATGTGTGTGCTGCACGAGCACAACTATTTTGTAAGCCTTACACCAATTTTGTAACCTTGCTATTTCCTTTATTGTTTCTGGAACTCCCTTAATTAAGTAATCTAACTCATGGAATAAATTAGTAAAATTTTTAATTATTCATTTCTGGAAGTATGTACAACCACAAAATAATATAATATTAATATTAACATTAAAAATATTGACACTAACTATCATGGTAATTCTCTACTACAAAAGTAACCCCACTTTCATTACTTATCTTCATCACACTTTGTTAGATGCCAGTTAGGCTAGCCCTCCTCCTCCACTTTTTACAATTATTTGGCAGGTGCAAATTTATACAGTTTATTTAATGGTACTTTAAATTATAAGCCTTGTCGATATACAGTTTGTTATCAAGGCAATTGCCTTATAATATAATAAAATTAGAAACTGGTCAAAAATAATATTGTGGAAACACCTTTCCCTAATGGAACGTAATTCAGGTACTAGCAGAAAAACACCTACCGGTACCCCATCCCCTCTTGCCATCCAATGTTGAGTTTAGAGGTAGATGATTACTCCAGGGTCAACAAGAATCAACATTGGTTGGGTAAGGGTAGAAGTGGTACGGCATAAATTTTGTGTCCAATGTACATGCAAACATGTATCAAGTTATTTTATGAGAATTACGGTTAAAAGTTTACTGAAGCTTTCAGGCAAAAATTAATTACGTGTCAAGGTCTCCCATTCCCTTGCCTGGCAAGCAATTCCCCTTTTTGTCCTTGTGCACTGCAGAAACTGGGCCCACACTACCTCTAACCATATCAAGGTGTTATTACTTGTTTGTGTACCACTGGAAATAATATTTTCATCTGTGCCTTTACTACTGACAGAGGTTTTCAGGTATAGCTTAATTTTGGACTTCATTTGATTTGATAATA
Organism: Montipora capitata; assembly: GCA_949126865.1. NCBI lineage: Eukaryota > Metazoa > Cnidaria > Anthozoa > Scleractinia > Acroporidae > Montipora > Montipora capitata. Next base: position 53,510,186 of record OX421445.1, read on the forward strand.
TGGTAGAATTTATAAAAATGTAGAAATGCTCAAAGGCTTCTTTTGACCTGATCTAAGTTCCATTCTGCAAAAGGTATTAATACAAGAACGGGCACTGAAAAAAATTTTTAAATTGCAGTTGAATCCTTAATTTCATAAAAGAGCAAAAGCGCATTAGCTTCATAAAACCTGGTGTTTCTGTTAGCAGTAATATTCATTTTCATCAAAGTTAAATATTTAGTTCATTTTTTTCCCACCTAAAGCACAGAATAACGATAATATTGTTATAACCTCTTCCTGCACTGAAGAGTAGTCAAAGTATCCTCTCAACATCTTAGTTTTAAGCTTGATGTTACATTTGATGTATGTAGAAAACAAGATTACTTGATATTTCTTTCAAAATATTTTGCTGCTTTTGATTCCAGTTTGATCACTAAAACAAAACTGTTTGATATCATTGGACCAGTGATGTCTTGTTAATTTAGGGCAAATTTTAGTCAAGGACTTCTTACATGTAACAGCTGCGAATAATGTGAACTATACCTCTACGTGTATATCAAGTCTTTTTTAACAGCTCTGAGAATATGTTGAATGAATGACAAATTAATGCTGTAATATTTTTGGATTTGACCAATGTATGAGAATATTCATGACAGAGGGTTTGACAATACACTTTTTCATTTTACGTAATTCTCTCTCTCATACTAAAGCCACATCCAAAAAAGTTACAGCTAACTATCTGTACACACTATAGAAATTGCAGCTTTCCAAAGAACTGGAGAGAGGTCCTGATAAACTGTCTGTGCTATTGTAGCTTCCAGATAAAGATTTGATGGAACCTCTGTCATCTTCAGGTGATGATGTAATGTCCCAGTTAGTAGATGACATCACAGTACATTTGTCATTTGAACATGCATTTTCAGCTTTGTTCACCTCACTTTCTCCCGCAAGTTCTTGGCTATGAATCACTTCCTCAACTGTAGCATTCTCCCCGTACTTGCCTTGAAGAAATCCATCAATCTCCTCAATTGAAAGCTGAGTTTGTAAGAATAAGTGAAGTCCAGCAAAAGATAGGAAGTAATTAAACTTTACAATCCTGCAAAGAAAAGTAAAATGAAGAATTTAAAATTTAATTATTGATGAAGGAAGTTCTTGACTACAATAATACAGAAGTGTCATGCTAATCGCCGTTGCAAGTACAGCAATGACGCAGCTTAACAAGGTCGAACCGAAAGCACACTACGGTGCCTCTGGCTGCCGCTGTACAGTTGATGTACAACTTTGGAGTACAGCTTACAGCCAGCTGGAATCAGCTGTATGCTGGTTTTTGCAAGTGTCAAAACTGGACTATGCAAGTGTCATCCTGCCGAGCTTCTAAAGACACTCTTTGCTCTGGTTGATGAAACATCAGGCAATGGGGTTACAAAAAAAATAAAGATGGTGCTTTGTCAGTAGGTGTTTGAAACACTAGAATTTAGGAGTGTCTTCTTAACATGATAAAAGTACATTATCCATCATTGGGAGGAAGTTGAAAAGCTGACAATCCAAGCATTAACCCTTCATTAATCTCACTCACCAAGGGGTAACCCTTGAAAAATTGGCTTTTCAACTTCCTGACAGCCTTCCATTTTAATTATCTTTAGCAACTCAGTCAATACTGCCAAAATTAATGTATGTTCTTGAAATATCAGTCCGGGCCATCAATAACTAAGCATGCTTCCTCAGTTTGCACTTAACATAAAAGGATTGTCAGTATGACCACAAAAGGCCCTGGGATGACTATTAAAATATAGCCAAATTTTGTGCAGTAAAATGGTATTGACTAACTTCAAATTGTTGCATGAAAGCAATATTATTTTATGACAACTGGCCAAAACAGCTTTTTTTTCCTCCCTCTGCTGCCATATTTTTCATCTCACTTTTCCTTGTGATCTGGAACATTTTTTTTTATTTTTGAAAAAATCATGCTGTGTGTATTTCTCCATACATCGCTGTGATTCGGAGAAAGAATCAAATTAAGGGAAAAATACATGAAAAGGGTCATTTATTCAGCCTTCACCAAGGAGGACCATGAACTTAAAGTAAAGTTTGTTATAATAAACTTGGGTGAGAAAACAAGAAAACTCACTCTGTTAAAAATTCTTTGAGTCCTCGCTGTCTTGAATCAACAACTTCCTTGTTAAATCGACTGAAATAACTCTTTGGTGGAAGCTGTGGTATACCCCTGTCTCCACTGTGTGAAAAGACGAAAATGTGTTTTTAAATGTGACATCCATAACACCTGAAAGCAACTGCTTTGAATAATGAATGAACGAAAGAAATGTATATAACATTATTTTAAGTGTGGGTCAAAGATGAAAGGTAGAAGAGATCCTCCAAAATGAATCATGTGCCGTTTCACTGAGACTCAATGTTGCTGAATGGGTATCACTTTGCTCTCACAAAAAGACATCAGTGGAACAACATATGCATGATCAATTCATGTTTTTGCATGTGCAAGCAAGTCTAGAGGATGAAAGCATGATCAAGTCACACTGTTGTTTTTGGTTCAGGGTTCACAAAGAAAATTGCAAGCATTTTGCGAGGACTTGCCAGGGATCCAGTATTAAGAAATGTCGGAAGGTTACAATTTCTGGGTCTTGTACAATGAACCCACCGGTTTAAAAAAGAGAGAAGAGGTGAAGGTGTTTTGTCTTTAATTGATGCAGCACATTAGAATCAACACCCACGAAAGCCTCACAACAATTGTTCAAGTCTTTTACATATATATGTTGTGATTCAAAATTTTTCTTTGTTTAGGAAATTTCACCAGTTCAATCTGATTTTTTTTCGTTGTCTAATATTCATTATTATTATATGGCTTGTGTTTGTAGCCGATACAACGCGCGCTCTGATTGGCTAATTGTGACTAAATTGTAGGGCATTATTCTCCCATAATGCCCACGAGCCGATTACGGGCTTGCAAAAACAAAGCAAAAGGTAATTAAAAAACCATATAATAACTACTTACTAACCGAGCTAGCTCGAGCTGTACTGGGGAATATTGGCCCTCGGTCATTTTTGTATGGACCTCGCTGCGCTCGTTCCGTACTGCCATAACCTCAGGCCAATATTCCCCAGTACAGCCCTCGCACTCTGTTAGTAAGAAGTTGTTATTATTATTATTAATGAAAGGAAAATCGAAATTGAACTGGATTAAGAAATTTTGAACCAGGAAAAAATATTCCCAACCCTCACTGAATTAAGAAGCATTAATTAAGGAAAATCTGGTTATCTGATACACAACTGAGACGATAGACATTCAGCATTCAGTTCAGAAAGTAACATGGCTTTGGTGTTTTGCCAAGATCTTGTGTACCGGTACATGGGTATGAGCACCAATATACAGTATTGTAAAATAGTTAGCATCTCAATAAAAAGACTTCTTAAGGTTTGAGGATTTTGACTACAGTCAAGCTGATAATGGTAAAAAGTCTGTTTACAGGCCAAATGGCCCATTGGAGCTGGAGCTTATCCCGGTTTCTGTGGCATGAAGCGCCTAGGAGTATTTTTCACTCCCCCATGGATGGGATGCTAGTCCATCGCAGGGTTACCCCCAGCATTTCACCGGTACCCATTTATACACAATGTCCCCAGCCAGGACCTGAACCCGGACCACTCAATCCGGAGTTGAGCACACTAGCCATGAGGCCATGGCGCCTCCCTGTAAAATTAGTACTGTGAGGAATAAGGTGTGGGCTTGAGGCTCTGAACCTTCTGAGTCTATTCTTTGTTTTCAACTTACTCCATAATAAGATGTCAGGTTACTTCATTTAATTTCACCGCACAGGGAAAAGTGCCTTTGGTGGATGTTACCTAATGTTATACTTAATCCCAGATAGTCTCAAGATTAATTTTTTTTTTGTTGCCATGGCTATTGCAAGTAATTGAGAACATGTGATACTGATTTATGTTGCCAACTGGTGTGAAAAGTCCATAAATTCCTACACAATCTCTAAAACTTATCTGAATTTTAATACTCTGTGTGTTAGGCCTCCATTGCTAATACCTGACCATCTTTGTGGTATGTGCCAGTAAATGATGCGGAAAAAAGCGGGAATATTCACGGGTCAAAGGGTAAAGTTAGCATATGTCCCAAGTGACAGAAACTTCTGGATGGTATGTCGAAGATTTCGTCTTGAAATTTCTTCGAAAACTGCGCACCACTTACAAACACGACAGTCTCATTGTTGATTTTTTTCACATATTTAAAAGTTTGACTACTTATATTAGCTCATCCGGCTAAATCGTAAGTCATGCTTACCTTCCAAATCCATTGATCTCTGTGCTTGACAACTTTGCTCTAAGCCAACAAAAGTCAGAGTATCTCCTCCTGACAGCGGAATATTTCTTGTAGAAAGCTTTATTATTAGTCTGAAGGAGAAAAGAAAGAAAAGGATCTGGTTAAATACCAAGAATGAAAACAAATGTGGACAAAACACGACAAAGACTTACCTCGATCGTGATCTCGTAGTCTACAAACTTGCTACCTCTACAGCTGTGTAGTTTAGGTTGTTTTACGTCCAATTTCACAACCTAAAGGTGCAAATAATAAAAAAAAAAACATTAATTTTTTTAAAAGATAAGCTTACTTTTACAACTCAAACGTCATAATGAAGCCAACGTTACTGATTCCCCAGCAAAGTAAGCTACAGTTGTTGTGAGTTTGGAAAAGAGATCTCTCAGCTGTATGCATTTAGAACTCTTGTGACACAACAATATTTACAAGAAATTCTTCGAAACATTGAGAAACGATAATCAGGAATTTGTAGGAATCAACGAATACGCGCCGTTGTATCCATCACAAACTGGGCGCCAAGAAAGATTCTCAAGCATTCCCTTTAACCGATAACGCAAAACTTACGAACCTCGGAGTCTTCTCTTGGCGTTATCGTCATTTTCTTGGAAATTAAAGTATTTTCGTTATAAAAGAAATAACTATATCTCTGGGTTAACCATAAAAGGAGAAAGACATCAATTTTAAGACACCGTGGAATTACGCCAGACGTCCCTGCCAAAGGCGCTAACGAACGGAAATACTATTACGTTTGTTTACGGCTGACGCAAGTAAAACACAAGGTGGGCACATGATTAGTCATGTGACTGCGTAATTCAGAACAAAGGTCAAACAGTGTCTCGTGACTGAGTTTTCAGCGTCTTTTTAATAACAAAACAATAGACAAGAAAAACAGTCGTTGAAATCAATTTTTTATGATACATTTAAGTAGCTGAAATATCAAATCAACCGACAGTGCTTTTACCATAAGACAGTCCTTCGAGAAGCGGATACTTATAATTCGCGTGTCAGGATTTTGCGCCCATAGCGTGACAGGTCATGCATGCATGAAATGTAATTTTCACGATCAAAAAGGTGGAAGACTTTGGCTAAAATCAAGTTAGCAGCATAGTACACAAATCTCGAAATGCTTGTCATGAAAAGCGTCTTAAAAAGACATTTTGCAGGCATTACGTAATAACTACGTTTTTAAACAAATTCTGTAAATTCGTAACGTGACAGGTCACGCGACATGTCAGAGGAGAGCCCCTCAAATCGAAAATGAGATAAGCTATTAAAAAAATTGCTCTTTTCTCGTTACGTTACTCTCCTTAACGCCGTTTCTCGTGCAAATCTCTTCCAAACGAAAGTAAAATTATCACTGACTAATGTCATTTTGGACTGACACAACTTCGTAAAATACTTGATCTCAATTATTCGATTATCCACTGCCATTTATAGTGTTTGTTTACAACAGAATCAGCCTTTGTGGTTGCTGAGGACAAAGGACAAACGAATTGGGACCAACCTTTGCCGAACGGCGCTGTCTCCCTGATTTTAAGTGAGCCTTCTTGTTATCTTCAAGAGATCCACAAGGCTGGTTTTCTTTCGATGCCCCCTGGGCCGGAGGCATTTCTCGAGTAGAGGTAAGAAGATCCAGGGTCTTTAATCTATACCAATTTTCTCACTGAAATCACTGCCTTTAAGATCTTTAACGCTAACAGGAAAGTAAAATTATGATGTTTCGACGAGGAAAATACCCAAACTGAAACTGGTCTGCTCAGAGCCAATCAAACCAAGGTTATGTCATGTAGTTCCCATGCCCCCAAAGTCGTTAAATCTGGAGGAATCAGAAACCACCGTTCAATTTTTGTTTGTTTTGTTTTGATTGTTTGATGTTACGGTCAGATCGCTTTAAAAAACATAAGCACGTTAACCTGCTTTAAAAAAGGATATTTTCCTCGTCAGCAATAATGAAAAAAGTCGCACCGAAAAAAATGAAAAACAACTACGGTTGTGTTCACAAACTAAATAGGCACATGCTGGAGCGCACCTTTGCTCTGAAATAACTAAACCCGTGATAAATTATGATTTCAAACGGTGTGGTAACTTTGCAGAGGGGAAGTATATTTGTCTTCGAAGCTTCCAGCGGACATCACTACCTTTACTTTGTCAATGAATTCCAAACGAAGACAGACCAGTTGGAGAAATATAGACCGTCAATAGGTTAAATCCTTTTTTCCCCCAAGATCTCCAGTTTCGCTTTTGCTCAAGGACAAATAGATAATTTATTGGCCGCCACTAAAAAATGTGGTCAACTGCCCTAAAATGCACGTTTCAGGAAACGATCCTAGTATGATGTCAAAAACTAAGCATAAACCCAGGCTCTCTCTTTTTCCTCATTTTCTTCGAAAAAGAGACACTTGAAATTGGTCACGCTTCCGCTTAAAAGGGGAAGTTGTCGTTTGCCAAGAAAACCACGAAATTCGGGGGGTGAAGTTTCCGCCAGCCAGCCCTTCTAAAACCGAACCAAGGCTTTCTGCCAGTTTTGAGGGAGAATTGAGGATCTTTTCCTTAAGCGGAGCGTTTATATTTCTGTGAACCAATACCACGTGCAATACTGGCGGAGGGTATCTGACATCAAATGGCCTGCAGATTGGCGAGTCGCGCAAAACATAAATTGTACTGAACTATCAGAGCAGGAATGTCGACGGCTATGCGCTTTGACTAGGCTGGAAAGGGAGCGAAAGGGGAAAACAAACGATTCAGAAACCAATAAAAAGCAGGACAACTATAAATTTGGGGCATGAAAAATATCTATTTTAATGCATTGTTTAACTCCAAGGTCGCGCTCGCGTTTGAATTAGAGAACTGCTGCATGTTTCTTTTTCACTCAACTTGTCACTTCGCTTAAAAGATATAAAAATACCTATGGCAGACTTAACGTTTCGATGAACCAACAGCATTGTTTGTTTTGACTTTTATCAGTATTGTCCTATGTGAAGACCACCTGTTAAGATACTCCCGACTAACTAGAATATTCGCCGCGGTTCTTCCTCGACATTTTTTCAGCTCATTAAAAATCTTTGTTACGAAAGAGAGTAAAAACATGACCGGGAAACAATTTAATTGGCGCAGTTACGCGACAAGCCCCAATCACAGTCTCTCTCTTGACCACAAGGAGGGAAATCAAACATAACTTGGGTTCGAGGTCAAATGTAAACTGGCCACCGTAAAGAGACGTCCAGCGACAGACAGACGAAGTGAAAAAAACTGTAAGACTAAGGCGTGTCGGAATCGATCACGGGGGGTGCGAATTTGCTCTAATTGGTCGCCACAGGCATTGAAAAGTAAACAGAAACGCTCAGATTACTCTTGAAACGCTGGCTTCTCATGCTAGGTTATGTGATCATCTTTGTTTTTCCGGCTTTTGGACGCTAGGTTCTTCCGAGCCATAACCCAATCGTTCCGTGTTCCTGAGTTTCTAACTTCACCTTGACGAAGGTCTTCCCTTCAAATGGCTAATAGAAAAAAAAGTCAAGCTCAAGTCACGCACAAACGCAAAATACTCCACTTTATCCACCTCAACCACAATGTTCGAGTGAGAGCAGGTATGTCTTGCACATAAACTTTCCATATTTCCGTATTCTCTAATCTGTGCCACTTTCCGGAATAAGCCATTCCCGGCGCCCTCGATGTCCAACTTTACTTTCCTATAATTTTCTCTTCTTCCGGTTCATTTCGTTCGCTTCTCCTTGCTGGGTTGACAGCATGTGCTCTATTTGCTTCACTTTACGCATGCGATCTGCGTCTCTGGAAAGGAACAAATGACGACACTTGATGACATGTTGTAGGACAGACGCTGGGATTCCCAAACGGGGCACTTAAAGCCTGGTTCACACGTCGAACGATCACGCAAGCACATTGAAATACGCACGCGCAAAATGATGAGTATTCCAAGATGGCGGACGAAGTCAACCCTAGAGGCATGGAACGAGTATTTTCACCTTGCGTTTGCGTTTGCGTTTACGTTTGCGTTACACCTGTTTACACGTGTGAAATGCACACGCAAGCGCAAATGTGAACGCAAGAAAATAAAAAATTTTCCATTTCTTGCGCATGCGCTTGTGTTTGCGTCGCGCGTGTGAACCAGGCTTAAGTACAGAGATGCTGCTGATGGGCTTCTTTGAGATTCGCAACGAACGATCATCCCAGTTATGAAAGCTTAGGAGCCGCGAAATGAAAGCTTGAAAACATTCAAGCTTGAACGGAATTTCAACCAAGGGAGCTGGTAGCCAGAAAGCTGGTTCTTTGGTAAGTTCGTGGCGGATAGAGTCAACATGATCTCTTCTCTGAATTGACGATTATCGTTAAATCGTAATTTGCTTTGAATTTACTATTATCGTTAATTTAGGACACTGTGTCCCAGGAAATACGGTAGCAGACAAAATAAGGAAATAATCATATCCGTGGATTGGTTTTGAACCTGGAGTTTCTACTCTATAGGAACCGCTTCTTTCTGTTTCACTACTGACTCGGATCAAGACTCCGCACTCTCAAAAAAACACTTATTTAAGTCTCCCATAGAATATCGCTGCTGACGAATTATTAGGCTTAAGCTAGATTAATAATTTAGGCCTAAGCTTTGATTTTAAAATGTTTAGCATTGTCGTGAAGTTTGGAAACCGACCTTTTGTAGTGTTTCATGTTGTTTGTTGGCGAGTGATAATACAGTATTATCAAATAGTGTTTTCAATATTCTCCGTGAGCAGCGAGCGGTGTGCGGTCGAGTGGTTAGGTGACGGGTTAATCAAAATTCCCAGATTCGAGTCCTATGTCCATACACTTGGGTTACCTTTTCAAACAAATATGACCATTACCCATAATGCATATCAAGCTTTCCGTCTTCTAAATTCACGATAATAGTGAATTCAAAGCAAATTATCAATTAAGCTCGATTTTATGACATTGCAACAAGTGTGAGATTTGATGCAAGGATTCAAACGTAAAGCTTGGTTTTCAATAGCTACGCAAGCACACGCGCAATCACAAGCAGCTTATGCTAGTGAAAACGAACGTCGACATGAGCATCGAAATCATCCACGGTAAACGTCATTTTATTGAAATGCTCAGACGCGGGGAACCTGGAACGAGTGCTTCAATTGGCCAGACGCAACAAATTTCCTGGTGCTTATGATGCGTTTCGTTTTCACGCAACGCAAGCGAACGCAAGCATAAGTGCAAGCACAATGAAAAGGACAAATTTGATCCTTGTGCTTACTTGCGTCAACCCCGTTTTCACAGTGAAATAAGCGCTCTTAGGGCCGATTTACACGATACGATTTTGTCGCATGCGACAAGCTCACGACAGTCCTACGACATGAGTTACGATTGTAGCAGCGTTTTAAAACATGTTTTAAAATGCTACGACATTTTTTCTGACGTACACAACAATCATGTAAATCATGTCGTGGGCTTGTCGTAAGCCGTTGTCGCATGCGACAAAATCGTACCGTGTAAATCGGCCCTCAGGCTTGCGGTTGTGCTTGCGTCGCTAGTAAAAACCAGGCTTAAAGAAAAGGTATATCCTCACAAGATATGGCGCTGTATACCGACAGTTTTCAAAGTATTTGCATGGATTCTGTCTGAAAACGTCCTCGCAAAAATATTTTTACCATTTCCCCGTTCCCGTATTTTCTGATTATTTCTTAAACAAAAACCCTCCTATAGTAATTATGACATCCTTGATAAGTATTCTATTCTATTTACCTTTCCAGTTGCTCTTTCAGTTTTTGTTTGGCGAGGAATTGGTTGTCTTTTCTGATTTCTCTTATCGCGCCCTATGGAGAACAGAACGAAGTCAGGATTGCAAAACAGTTACTGCACAATGTATTTAATTTTATGTGACAGGGTTTCTCGTGCGGATTAAACAAATGATTACCGAAAATTTGTTTTTCCGCGAAAACTGCTTTTCGGATAGTAAGGCGTAGATAAAATAAACCGAGAATTAAAAAAGCGGGTTGATCGCTGAAACCTCTGATTATTTCATACATTTAGGACAGGACATTCACACGGACTTACGTTTTCTCGTGTACCTGGAATAAAGACTTCGCCACACGAGGCCATTCAGTAGTTTTTTCTCTCAACTTGCTTCGAGGTTTGGACAGGCCCGCAAATAATCCCTGAACCGAAATGACCCCCAAACTGGACCGCAAATGATCCCCCGACCGGAAATGATCTTGATAAATGATACCCCAAAAATCAGGAATGGTGTGGACTCCACGAAAAGTCCACGGATATATAGGGAAACTACCAGCAAGATCCTCTGCCATAAAGCAACAATAAAAACTGGGAAATATCCTTTACCAAATAACCAAATTAGCATGTATATTTTTAGGCAAAAAAAAAAAAGAAAAAGAAAAAGAAAGGATTCATTTAAGATGCTTCCCCAACACTGTGGAAGTGTACAAAACTTTAACGTGTCAGTTTTATGACACCTTTGAGATTCATATTCTTTCAAAATACATTATCGTTGACAATACGCTGTTGCTTTACGATTTCAAAACTCTATTTTAGAAATTTTAGAAAGTTTTAAAAGTTACATGATGGGCGTTTGAACGGTAATGGCTGTTGCGTTAAAAAGAAAAAAATAAGTTAAGTTTAAATCCTCTCTAAATTCTTGAGTCCATTCCATTCTTAATTATTGATGAGGCAACCACTTCCACTCGGGGATCATTTTGCGGTCCAATCTGGGGATCATTTCCGGGCCGGGATCATTTGCAGGCCTGTACAGGATTTTCTCCGGGTGCTCAGGTTTTCGCTTCTCTTCAACGACGCCTTAGTTACGTGGTGGAATTCAGTGCACGGAAGGCCCTGAAGTTGCCGTGCGTGGCTAAAACACGTCGCTTTGCGCAAGCTTTTAACCTGTCGTGACAATACCACATTTATATTGCTAAGTATCTTTTCCCTATTAGAAACGATTACTTCAAAAATCTGGGAGACACCATTGTTCCGACATGCAAAATGTTCACTTCCGGTTTCCGCACCTGGCTCAAAAAGGTCACCTGCTTAGGTTCCTTATTCCCATCGAACACGAATCAATCAATCAAGCAATCAATCAAGATTGTCACAAAAAGGTTTATAAATTTGCGTGTGGTATCAGTGAAGAGGAACAGAACCGTACCTTTAATTCTTTCTTGTACTTATATCTCAATTTCTGTCTCTCGTTGGTCGTTTTACATCCTTCTCGTCGTGATCGAATTTCGTAACTTCGAAAAAGACATACAAAAAGCAAGGCAGATCTCCATTAGAAACACGCTCTGCAAGGAAATGCTCTGAGTGCTTTAAATAACCAGGGGCCAGTTGCCCAAGAATTTCACACCCAGGACTTTAAGACAACGTAAGAGATTTAGTAATTCGTGGTATATACCGGTACATTAGTTGTACCCTCCAATGGGCCCCTTGTAGCTTAGTGATCACACGATACAAACACCGCCATACTGGAACGCAAATTGCGCACTGAGACATCTAAAACAAAGCAAGTTAATTTAAATTCTCTTTGTTTTAGATGTCCCAGTGGGCAATTTGCGTTCTAGTATGGCGGTTTTTTACCATGTGATCACAAGCTGCGAAGGGCCTATTTTCAATGGTACGTTTCTATCCCATCTTCTTTTTAAGCGACGTAAAATGACCAAATTGAGTTGAGAAAACTGAATTCCAACTTTAGTCTATGCCGGTTTCATTGATAAACAGTTGATGCACATCTTTAGATTCGGAACGACTTAGAACAGTTGCTTCACGATACCAATATTTCGAAGTTGTATTTTGAAAAAAATCGACACCTCGTAGCTGTAATTATGTAAGCTCCCTTTAAGTATCTTCAAACGACAAATTGATGCAACAGACGTCAACGCCTACCTAACTGGGACTTTACTATCTACGACGGCTACGAAAATGTCACTTGAAAATAGAATTTTGCACTATCGTAGGTCTTTCAGGATCATTCCATTGGTAGGAGCGATTTCAGAGTAAAAATACAGAATGAAAGGTTCACAACATGTCGTCAAAACCTCAAATTTGGTAATTTCACGTCGTTGTTACACAGAGTACCGCAAAAGTATGTTCTACAATGGGCCTTATTCGCGCGGCGGCCATATTGGCCATAAACAATAGATTTCGTACCCCGAGCCTCGAGTTGAAATGTTTGGGAACGAGTTTCACAAAAGTTTTCAATCCCTCGGAACTCAACATGGCCGCGGACCCGCAGTGCGATAAAGGTCCATGGGTGCCCTCGCGTGCTGCACGATTATTTTTCCACTTTTAACCGATGACGTTATTGTCTCATGGCGTTGTCGTTGCCGCATAATAACAGACCTACATTCGACTCAAGTCGGGTCTAACGGCGTCTAAGGGCGTAAGGCAAGTTTCAGGTTTGAGTCCACTTACGCAACCGGCTCCTGAAA
>OX421445.1:53530441-53532941 GCA_949126865.1 Montipora capitata
GCTTCTAGTACGTGTTGTCGTGCAACTGCTGTACTCCCAGTTGTTCAAAAGCCGATTAACGGTAACCCCAGATTAAAAAATAACCAAGGAGTTTATTTCTCTACTCCCAAATGCTGTTGAATGCTGATATTCGGCAAAACTTTACATTAGAAGAAGTCAATATTGAAAAACAAAAATCAACAAAAGAAACTTTCACCAAAAAGTTGAAAACATGAAACAAAACTTTACGCTAATCCTGGATTAAGTTAATCGGCTTTCGAACAACCGGGCCCTGGTCTTTAGTGTATATTAGTAAATAAAGGCTGTAACGCTAAACTAAGGTTAGGTCGAATGTTGTTGTACTGTCGAGAAACAACCATGTAGTTCCATCATTATTGTTGTAGAAATTCCGATACCGTACTAATCCATTAATCCCGTATTGACGTTATTAGTTTAGGGCTTGGATTAGCCTGGTACATTAATTAATATTGTTAATCCTGGTCCATTTCGGTTGAAAATAGTCTTTGTTACTTTAAGTTTATTAGTTGAGAAGTCACGTTCCGTCCAGAAGGTTTAGGGTAGTGATCCTGGTCAAGCAACCACTGCGATTGGTCTTCGATGGAATAGTTCATGCTCTAGCGTGACTGCAATTTCTAAGTCATCCGAGCATGGACCATGTTTCGTGCAGCCGTAGGGACACCTTCGTAGTTCATGTTAATCACCTCTTTTGTAGTTGACGTTATCACGTTCTAAGCCTCTAATCCTTTGACCAATAACAATGCGTTGCCTGGACCAGGAGCGCTAATAAGTAAACGAATCTTTCGATCTAAGGTGCTCTTTTGAACAACTACTTGTAGAGAACGTATTCCTAGGGACTGTTGTAAGAACTGAAGAGAAGATTAAAAGAAAGTGAGAAGTTAATTGCTGTTTGAGAAGAGAAGAGAAGATTAAAAGAAAGTGAGAAGTTAATTGCTGTTTGAGTTCCTGCGTTCGACCGCAGAAGGTAAAAGGGAACGCGAGCAAATCCCTGTCCGTGGCAAAAAGTTCCCTTCTTACAAGTGGTGGAGAATCCGGGTAATGAAGCTTTCGCCTTCTAGAACCTTGAGGCAAGACGAAACAGAACACAGACACACATAAAGGTGAAAGAAAAAAAAGAGAGAGAGAGAACCAAACAGGAGAAAGAGACGGATAGATTCCATAGAGGCCATCAGAGACCTAGGAGAACAGACCGATTGCCATCCGACTCCCGTCCTGAACTACCGAGAAGCAAGTGTCCGGCACACTCACTGAAGGAAAGGAAGACAGCCAGAAAGGAAAAGAAAGGAACCGTTTCAAGCAAGTAGACGTGTCAGAAGCGAGCCGGACAAGAAACGTAAGACAGAATGAACACTTGTACCGTTATCAATGTTAATATTAACAGGGGAGTAACTAGTCACCTCGAATTAGTGCCGTGGTATTAACAACTGTCGTAGAACGGGTAATGTGTTTGCCTGAGCTTTCCGTTTCTTGTTTTTGATATTTTATGCCACCTAAGCTGAAAACAACCACGCAGATAACAACTCGTTCGAAAGCAAAGCAATTAATATCACCGACTAGTAAGCCCGAAACCAGTGATATCTGTACTTGTCCCTCGAACATGAACGACGAGCACTGAGCAAAAGGCGTTGGAAGACCTCATTAAGGCGCTGAACGAGACGTTGAGGGCCGACTAAGAAAAAGAAACCGTGTCGAGGCTCCACGAGATGCAACTGATGCGAGACTCGCTTGACAAATACCTCCAAACCAAACCCCCTAAGTCAGATTTGAAACCCGAATTCTTTAATGGCAACTCGAATGAATTCGCGGGAGAATGGTTGGATTTTTATGAGCAGATAGCTGAGATTAATAATTGGAACACCTCCCTTAAGTTAAGTGCGTTTCCTTTGTATTTCTACTAGAAATAATAAACACGCTTCACTCTAAAAAGCTTTGCGCCTTGCAACCATTCGTTACGAACAATTAACTTTAGCTGCAGAAGCATTTGTTACGCACAATTAACTTTAATGATACGACAAAAGTACTTAGACGCATCGTTAACTAATAAGAGAAAGACACGATTGAACACGCAATTTTTTTACTTCTTTAACATACCTTTCCCCTTAGATTGAGCGACTCCGTTCGCTCGAAAACATGGAAAAATTGCGAAAAACAAGCCAAACATGAACGATGGAGTTTGCGTTAACTCCAAACGTGCTCTCACCTGAGCATAAATAACCGCTTAGACATCTGAATAAGTGGTCAGATCGCTGAGAGGTGAATCACACAAACTAAAATTATAACAAGGGGAAAGGCATATCATGAGAAATCACTAGAAAACGCGGGGTATGCACGCCGAACGGCTGCCCAACCTGGGGGCGGTGGAGGAATGGGAGGATTAAGAAAAGGGTCATCACTGTCGCTCTCGGTGAGTGGGGCACGGTCAAGGAGGGGCTCACTGTTAACAAGGCCATGGCGAGAAGGGTATGGAATGTACCAAAAGATG
>OX421445.1:53535441-53575441 GCA_949126865.1 Montipora capitata
GTCCTAGGTCGTCACTATGCAAAACGTCGGGTTGGTTTGTTCTAACATTACTGCTAGTGGAAGTTTCACCATTCTGCCCGGAATCAACGAGGAATTCTTGATCATCTCGGCAAGCATCAAATACTTCTGTATTTTGATGAGAGTGATCGTCCGTGCCGGTCCCTTTTGCCTTCTCTGCTTTGGAAAATATCAAAGTGGAAACCTACAGTTTTACTGTCATCACTCCGGCAAACATCAGAGCGGGAAAAATCAACTTCTTTATCGTCACTTTGGAAAACTTCAAAGACCCCATAAGCTTATAGCTTTAAACATTATCGTGTTTAAATAAAAGTACCGTACTTATTCGGCTACAAGCCGAGCTCGGCTATAAGCCGAGACCCCAAACTTCTCTCGGAAAAAAATCAACTCGATTGACACGAATTGTAAATGCATAATACTCGGCTATAAGCCGAGACCCATTTTAGGTCTATCTATCTATCTATCTATCTATCTATCTATCTATCTATCTATCTATCTATCTATCTATCTATCTATCTATCTATCTATATATCTATCTATGCATGCGAATGCTATATTATCACACTGTGCATCTATACAGAAAGTTGGAATCTGCTCGGCCTTACTGATAGAGGCGCTACTGTCAGGAGGGCATGTAAACTCCATCTCGTCACCCCTAGTGGCGTTGTCACGAAAACTAACACTATTTACATCATCTTTGGATGAAAAATATGTACAAATATCGAATTCGGCTCCTGTTGAGTTATATGGTGCCCCAACAAGAGCCCTTACGCGTTTCCCCGGGGGAACGACTGTCGCGAATTCGGTGGCCCGCTTGGTCTCGAAAAATTTGGGTTTGGTTGAAAATCTCTGGAATAAGGTATCCTTGGGTCACCATTTCGCTGGCGACAAGAACGCCAGGTGTGCCCTATCCTTTGGCAGAAACTGCAAATTGGATCTCCCTCGATACTTCGAAAATTTCGCCCATATGATCGGAATTCGGGGCGCCGCGGATTCTGATACCACCGTAAATCATTCTCCAGCCTAGCCACTTGCCGTTGGAGACCCCGTAGTTGAGGCGATTGATGTACCCAGGGTTTGGCTTGCGCCTGACCATTAGTCCTGGGTTGCCCTACCGAATTCCCGAAAGCGTTAAGAGGATACGCATTCACGAACTGTTGTTGCTGTTGTTTTTGTAATTGGGACATTTGTTTCATAGAGTCTCTAAACGCTTTTCTACCGATGGTCCGCTACTCGCAGCGGCAACGGCAGGCTGTTTTGGCTGGCCCATTTTTGACGAAAATTTACTTAAGATCGTTTCAAATTGGCGCACCACCGACTGGTCCTGGCCCACTCCCTGACGCTTATTTACGACATCCTTAATTCTCGCTAAGTCCTCCGCTTCCTGGAAGGTTTTTGGGCGTTGCAGAGATACATAGGTTTGCAAGTCGCTCTGAAGGCCATCAATTAATTATCGCATCGAATCCTCGTCCGAAAGACTTAATCGTTTACAGTACCTAGTAATATCGGCCACATAGCTATCAAGAGGTTCATTGGAAAGTTGCTTGCGCGCACCTAATTGTTGTAATAAAATCCATTTATTCGGCCCGGCAGTGAAACGTTCGTGAAAAGCGTTCTTTAAACGCCCAAAATCATCCTTAATATCAGGTGATAAATTTAAATACCAGGTACAGGCTACGCCGCGCATAAAAAAATTGCGTGTTCAATCGTGTCTTTCTCTTATTACTTAACGATGCGTCTAAGTACTTTTGTCGTATCATTAAAGTTAATTGTGCGTAACAAATGCTTCTGCAGCTAAAGTTAATTGTGCTTAACGAATGGTGCTGCAAGGCGCAAAGCTTTTTAGAGTGAAGCGTGTTAATTATTTCTAGTAGTGTGAAGTTATCTTCAAGTAGTGGAAAGTTATTGATAATTCAGGAAAGACTTGATCTTGTGCTGAAGTTATAGACAGTATGTTAAGAGACGGACGTGACCACTTCAACAAAGGAGCCACACCGTTGCCAGGCAAAATGCACGTGCTGGAAAACACAACTAGGTTTATACACAAAGGCGTTCTAATGTCTCTCAAGGAAACTTTCATGCGTGCGCTGGCCTCGTAAACGATTTAATTCATACCTGGACAAAATAGGATATATTTCTTATTCGGGATTAATCCATCAGGGTTAATTAACTAGAGAAGCTAAAAGAACTCTGTTGACAAGTCCCTCTAGTACGTGTTGTCGTGCAACTGCTGTACTCCTGGTCTTTAGTGTTTATTAGTAAATAAAGGCTGTAACGCTAAACTAACGTTAGGTCGAATGTTGTTGTACTGTCGAGAAACAACCCTGTAGCTCCATCATTATTGTTGTAGAAATTCCGATACCGTACTAATCCATTAATCCCGTATTGACGTTATTAGTTTAGGGCTTGGATTAGCCTGGTACATTAATTAATATTGTTAATCCTGGTTTATTTCGGTTGAAAATAGTCTTTGTTACTTTAAGTTTATTAGTTGAGAAGTCACGTTCCGTCCAGAAGGTTTAGGGTGGTGATCCTGGTCAAGAAACCACTGTGATTGGTCGTAGATGGACTAGTTCATGGCCTAGCGGGACTGCAATTTCTAAGTCATCAGCATGGACCATGTTTCGTGCAGCCGTAGGGACACCTTCGTAGTTCATGTTAATCACCTCTTTTGTAGTTGACGTCATCACGTTCTAAGCCTCTAATCCTTTGACCAATAACAATGCGTTGCCTGGACCAGGAGCGCTAATAAGTAAACGAATCTTTCGATCTAAGGTGTTTTTTTGAACAACTACTTGTAGAGAACGTATTCCTAGGGACTGTTGTAAGAACTGAAGAGAAGATTAAAAGGAAGTGAGAAGTTAATTGCTGTTTGAGTTCCTGCATTCGACCGCAGAAGGTAAAAGGGAGCGCGAGCTAATCCCTGCCCGTGGCAAAAAGTTCCCTTCTTACAAAAGAGGCGGTAATTGGCGTCGACAAGAATAACTGCTTACTAACCGAGCGCGAGGGCCGTACTGGGGAATATTGGCCCGAGGTCGTGGCAGTACGGACCGAGCGCAGCGAGGTCCGTACAAAAACGACCGACGGCCAATATTCCCCAGTACGGCTCGAGCAAGCTCGGTTAGTAAGTAGTTTATTATATGGCTTTTTAATTACCTTTTGCTTTGTTTTTGCAATCCCGTAATCGGCTCATGAGCATTACAGGAGAATAATGCCCTACAAGTCAGTGACAATTAGCCAATCAGAGCGCGCGTTATATCGGCTACAAACACAAGCCATATAATAAGGTTAGTTAATGAACGTTTTAGTGCTTTCGGGGAAATCCTGAATCTCATCCAAAAGGACCAGGACCGGAAGCTGTTTGGCCGGAAGTAAACGAACGCACCGAGCTTTCGATGTTGCGGTCCAGCAAAAAGTGGATGGCCTCGCATTGATTTCACAAAAGGCTCAAGGTGTACAAGTGTACAAGGCCACCTTAGCAGAAGGAGCCATAAGTTAAGGGGACTTTGCCACAAGCTGGAACATGTAGATGTAGATGTCGGACCCACCACGCAAATGAAAGGAAACGAGGCAAAACAGCTCTTCTTACATCTTTCTACCAGCTGTTTTCTCACCCGCTGCCTCACGCTACTTTTCCGTTCGCTAATTCAGGTTAAGGGTCACAAAAATTCCTAATCAACGCAACTTCCGATGTTGCCTAAATTTGTACACACCTGTGCCAAAACTTGGGACATCAACAAAATGGCCGGGGTACAAACAGCGTGTTTGAAATCTGACGTTGAAAATAACGTGGACACGATCCGGAGATTCAGCAACTGAAAAGAGAACAATAGATTCGTGATTATCACTGGAAGAAAGAGAGATAATTTGTATTTGTTGGAAAGAAGTAGCATCCTGTTCAGTAGAGCAAATCTTCTGAACAGGTGAAGTCTCCTCCAACAGAGTCTACGGTTCCTCTTGTCTTGTGTTGATGTCTATATACAATTTTTTGTGGTACAACTTAAACGAGTGATTCAGTAATCACTTATCTTTTCTGTGAGAACCGTGCGATATTCTACAACTGACTCTAGAAATTTAAAGAAGTTTCTCGCTATTAGTGAGAATGCACCGTTTAGAAATTTCACTACCAGCAGTATAGGGGGACGATAAGCCATTTTACAGTTGTTTGCTCAGTGACCTAGCCTATGAATGGCTGCGAGGCTGCCGGTGATATTATACTATTGACCGAATGCATAAATGGCGGCCAAAAATATATTCTTTTGTTTATGTGCTAATGAGACTCACTAGCCTCGCTCTCAGGCAACTTTTCTTTTGTATTTTGTCCATGCAAACGAGGCGAGTGAGGCTAATTAGCACATAAACAAAAGAAAATTTTTTTGGCCGCCATTTATGCATTCGGTCTATACTGATACTTACTATATTGATACAGACCTCACTGCTTTTATCATGTAAATTGTGTTGTTGTAACAGGCCACGTTTGATATATCAATATTCACACATGGCTACGAGGCCTTATTGTTAAAATTGAATATTGTTTGTTTAGAAATCTCCCTTGAGACTTGTCAGACAAAGAAAAAGAAAAGAGAAAGAAAAGAGAACTGAGCTTGAAATTTGACCATAAAGCCTCGTATCCATGCCTGAATATTGAGATATCGACCTCGGCCTATTCTAATTAGGCGACATTAACATTAGAAAAGCACGAAAGTGGAATTGTATCCTGGTCGGGATACATTTGAATTTGATCAGGGCATCGTGACAAAGAATCAACCAATCACAGTGCTCGTTTTGTTGAGCGAAAGTCTAGGTATGTAACAACACTTTATGATCAATAATAACGCTCACCTCGCACAAACCCAGAAACATTCCTTTCCCACCTGTTAAACGAAAATTAAGTTGGGTTAGGCCTTGCTACGAAACAAATTTCTTTCACTTTTGTCCGCCATTACTGATCGGCTAGACATAAACGACGTCGGACTGCATCGAGAGCTCCGCAGAACGAGTTTCGTGGGCAAAATAATTGTTGTGCGCGTAGTTATCTACCACGAATCTCCTAGCGAGCTTCTTGCTTCTGAAAAAATTGCTAGCTGAACTTTACGAGTGCCAAAAACAGCCAAAATATATTATAATCCCTCCGAAACACAAGGGACTGGTCTTCTGGGGAGCAGTCTTTATTCGAAGCAGTCTTTATTTCTTTTTATAGGACAAATAACGGCAAAAAATTCACATACTCAAATAGACCATTGCTCATGCAGTTCAATGGTCACGTTTCCTGATGTACTAGAGATTTGTATATCCGTGGTATCAGTCCAATGATACGCATGCAAGTAACAATTCCAAGAAATCTAGATATCGTGACACGTGGATAGTCAACCGATCATTCGTACGGCAGCTTCAAGGGAGATCAGTGGTGAAACTTCGCATTCGTCAATGCTGAGTATCGGGGTTATATGTAACCTACAAACTTAAAGCACTTCACCTTGTCTATCGCGATTCTCCGTGAACCTCTCTTGGATATCTTTGATAATATGCTGCATATGTCTTGCTGCATGAAGCGGCGAATACTGTGCCACGTGAAACAGCTGTCTGAAAGAAAGAGCAAACCAACAATCGTAAGTTTTATAAGATGCTGTGGAGCCTTGATCGCATTTTTTGGTTGTCACAATGTTCTTTTTCCACAGACTTAGAATGTTTCAATTTTTTCACGACGTGCTACGACGACCAGATTGTCACGCCATGCGCTTTACGAGGCTAATGGTATCGACCCAGGTATCGATTTTTTTCTCTAAGACCCACCTTATCTCCACGAATTTTTTATGCAATATTCTTTTCTGCAAACAATTCGTCTCGATGAACTGACAGGCAATTTTCTATCGTGTTAAAGGGTACGGTTATTGGAAATGAGTTGCAAAGGCTTACACTTAAAGACACAACTTTGTGTTGGATGTCAAAATTGGGTGTGCATCTGTTCAGGGTCAATCCTGGGCATAAGTGCATTTACGATCAAAATCCTACCTTGACATCTTGTCAATTAGTTTCAGTTCCTCAGAACCCATCATCGCTAGTTCACTGACATACTCCAATAGTATAGCGAAAAATGCCTGTGATTAATAATGCGATTTCATGAATTTACAAAGCCCAGACTCAGGTATTACAGGCTGCGGTAAATCCGTCTGATATCAATTTTGTGGATAACGTTACAGCCTACGTAAGCTGGTTATAATTTGGTGTTGACCGAATGCAAAAATAACTGCCAATGAATTATTCTTTTATCTGTGTGCTAATTAGCCTGATTTGCCTCGTTAGCACCTGTAAAACTAAAAAAAAAAGCAGGAAAACGAAGATAATTAGCCTCATTAGCACAACTACTTTATGGAGCGTTTTCACTCACGTGACCAGCAGCCATATTCACTAATGAAACAAAGAAAGTATTTGCATAAAAATAGAGTTCGATTCGCGGAGGATTAGTTTGGTACACCATCATGGTCGCCATTCCTTTGCTTAGGTACACCAACAACGGAAAAACAATAACAATGACCACAACCAGGTTTTCTGAGCCCGCGAGACTGAGCACCCCCAGCAAACCATTGTTTTAACGAAAACCGCTGGTCAGCAACCTTGGTTCTGGTCATTGCTGTCTAAGGTCTTCCACACCAAGGTGGCCGCCGTGACGTCACGTGAAAACACTCTATTGGTACCAAAAAAGGAAATGGCGGTCATGTTGATTTACCAAATAAGGAACTGGTGACCATCCATTTTTTTTAAACTCACTTTTATAATAAATTGTACATTTTCTGGTTAAAAACAAGGCGGCGGTAAGTAAACAAGGCTCTTTTGAAGCAACTTCTAGGCTAAACCATTGTTTCTGTTGTTCGGTCTTCTGTTTTCGATTTGTACAACTTGGCAATAATATTGTTTTTCCAAGAGCAGCAACATTACCTATTTTGGTTAAGAAGGTTACTTGAATTCACTGCCAACTCCTAGTGATATTATCGCCGATGTCAAACTCAAGGAATTTGTTTTATGTTGACATTATTTTGTTGCTTACCTCCATTTTTGGTTTATTGTCCGGCGTTATCTTAGGGTGGTGGCATGCCTTGATTCTTTCAATGATTATCAACTGTTCCTTATATGACCTGTAAGTAATATATACATTCAGCCAAGCCTAAAGCGGAGCTCCCGTGTTGTTCATTCTTACAATAAGTTAACCTGGCTTCAGCCTGTGATCCAATCGAAAACAAACACCAGATCAGCGGTCATCTTAAATAAAAAAAACCAGCTGACTTCGATGAGCTTTAAACGATATGGTCACGTGATACTGGTCAGCGGATACCTTGTTTTGACAGGTGTCAGTTAACCATAACATGTATGTGCAATATCAAAGATGTTCCCGGTAAAAAACGCGGGTTTCACCACCGAGTTCCACATTGGCATACATGGAGGGGTGGACGTACGGTCGTACGGTGACCAAAACCAAATTTTCTCGCAGAGATGGGTTACCATATTTTTTTATCCATGGTGCTCCGTGCGCGCGCCTTAGCGGGCGGAGCACCACTGTAAATTTCAGATTACGGAATGAGAAAGATTGCCAATGATTGTTGCTGATTGATACTTTAGGAGGACTCAAGCCAGTTTCAACAATTTCAAAACTGTAGAGACAGTCTATTAAAATTGTCGAAACTGATTTGGGCCATCTTAAATGCTTGCAAATTGGGTAAAGTAAATCCTTACCTTAGCCAATAACAGCAAACGCCTTCCATCAAATTAACCAATCATAATGCAAGTTCATGCAAAAGGGGATCACTACAGTTGTAGACGTCGCAAGTATATTACGAGACTATGGTATTCTTCTGGAAACAGTTGCACGAGGATCAAATTAGAATGGGGCATTTTAATTAACAAATTTGTCGCTTACCAGTCCTTGACGAGTTGCTTGAATTCAGAAAATGACTCGGGTGCTAAAATTTCAAAGAAAAGCAAACTCTTATATAATACCAAAGGTGCGTTCGATTGACCGTATTCCGGAATAGAAATCCTTCGTTTTTACGAAGATTCACATCAAAATTGTCAAACACCTCCTAAAATGGTATTTTAAACATATCTTTATTATCCTTGTTGCTTCAAAACACCAGACATGCCATTTTAAATTACGCCACTGACGTGTTCTTATTCTGGAATAGGGTCAATCGAACGCACCCTAAAACAACTGTTCAAGATTAAAACTGAAAACTGTCTCAAATTTACCGTAATAAAAGCGATAAAAAACTGCTTTCAAGAACGCACTTGAGTGTCGTTTTAATCAATCGCTCTCAGCAGACATCACTAGATCAATGACAACAGCCCTGGGGAAAGGCCTTAATGAGTGAGGTACATTAACGCTAAGCCTTCTTTTAGTTTCGTGCGATTTGTGGTCCTTTATGAAAGATCAATATCAAATTATGCATGTTTTGTGCTTGCTGTAAGTCGTTGTTTGATCAAAGGCAGCAACCCAGTACGTTGGATTTGCGGTTAATACATCATCGGCACATTTTTGGTGCGCTGCCAAAGTTAAGTTGTGCGGCATAAGCTCCTTATAAGCGACCTTTACCTCATGAAGTTTGATCGAGTGGCACTATTCTCGTAAATGACCATCCGAGGTGCAGAGGGCTTAGGCTTATGATAGCTTCGAAGGTATGTACAATTGTACATCAAGTGTAGTCTCATATTCACCTTTAAATGTGAAAGGCAGCTCTTTCTTTGTCTCTTCAACATCAGCTCGCTTCTTTTAAAAATTAAAAAGGAAAAAAAGTGAAGATGAGCAAGACCATGGAACAAGGAATCAAAGACACACTGTTGGGACGGAATGCCAATCCTACTATTTTTAGAAAAATAAATAAATAAAAGGACAAGAGCCTTGAAATGTTCCCATAAAAGGAGGTTTTAAGTCTTACCTGCTTTTCTTCTTGTTCCTGTTGTTTTAGAATATTACTCTGCGTTCTATCTTCCTCCATCTCATCATTGCTGACTAAAGAAAAGTTTTAAGTAATGTTTTTGTTAGATCCACTGGTGTAAAAATACTAGAGCCACACTCTACAAAACCAATCATTTCAGTGGAAAACGCAAGGACCCATAACTCATAATACGGCAAAATAAAACGAGGTTACGATAGAAAGAATATATCAAATTTGTCATGTATTTTAATTGCAAGAGTATGTAGATCTCAGTGAAAGTGATCAATGCAGTTATGGTTGCGAAAGAAGCCTGAAAAATCCAGACTTGAACGGGAATTGGGTTCGAGTTTACCACATCTGTTGATCTTTGAATTCAGCAAGAAAAACTAACCATACCAATAATACGGTCCGCTCATATGGCACTCATGCACAGGGCGTGTATTGTCTGAGAGATGTAACAGAAGTTTGTATACTGACTGATTACAACTTCGAGTTTGCTGGGTCACTTTTACAAATATCAAAGGAATTCGGAAGGATTTATGTTATGTTTTATCGGGTTTAAAAACACGACGTTATGCCTTATATAAAGAATTCTAACAAGGAGTGTTTTATCGGGTTTAATGCTCATGCACGTGACGTTTTATCGCATTAACAGCGACCAAAAAATGCTATTGCCTGGGCTATGTTACGAAATTTAACCAAATTTAGCGACTGGGAACTGACAACCAAATAATGTGAAATGTAAAAATTACTATATGGAAAGAACTCAAGTAAGGCCATCGCTACTGTGTGCATGTGATGGATGAAGAACCTTCGCTGATCCACAGCATCAGGAACTTCTTATGCAACACCCAAGGACAGAGAAAAATCTCTGACCCGGGTGGGAATCGAACCCACGACCTCCGGAATAGATCACCGTTGCTCCACCGACTGAGCTACAAGGCCAGACGGGAGCAGGCCGTGGGAGTTTGAGGACAAATCGGCTCGGATCACTCGAGTCACTTGAGTTCTTTCCATATACATGTATACATGCACACGCTACTTAGGACAACACGCACTTACACGTAAAATTTACTATTACGGAGTTTAAGATCTACGACGCGACGGTAACGAAAACGTCATTTAAAATTGCAACTTCAGGTTCATTTATCTTTTTTGTCATTATGTCGGTTTGTCTAACTTCTAAAACCTAGCGCAACTTTCCTGGAACTGAATTAGGAGGTGCGGTGTTGAAGCTACGACAGGAAATTCATGCAAATTCGTTGCCTTGTGTTCACGTTCTCCGTAAAACTTGAGAATTGGTCATTTCACGTCGCAGATTTGCAGAAAACGTGAAAGAAATGTAAAAAATGAAAAATGCACGTGCAAAGCGTGCAAAGCTATTGTTTTTTCTCGTTAAATATGCAACATTTGTGACGTTTTCGTAGCCGTCGAGTCGTAGATCTTAAACTCCCTATTTATCACACTGACGGAAGGTTTGAATAAAACAAGAAATACAAAAGGAGGTAGAGAAGTGGAAAATTGAAAAGATTAAAAAGGATTGCAATTGGCGTTCACCTAACAGTTTTTCAAAGTTTATCTCTGTTGTTTGAAACTTAAATTTAATATGCTCCACAGACCTTTTTTCGCCACGAAGATTTGATTTTCCTGTGTTGTTTAATTAGACCAATTATTAAAATAACTCAAAATGACCTGTACTGCTATGACACAGTCCCTTTAAAATGCTAACAAGCCTCACAGCAACAACAATTATCATGAATAACAAATTTCCGATACATACTTCTCAGCTTAAAGGGGTACTGGTGCCAAAAAGATAACCGCAGGTTTGCCAGAAATCGCTCCCGGGGGGGGGGACTCCCATATGAAACAGACGCGGATGCTCGTCGTCTCGCTTAGGGGTGTAAATTTTGGATTTTGGTCTCGCTTAGGGTGTTCCGGGCAAAGCGCCAATATTTTATGCCACCAAGGTCTCGTTTAGGGTTCCGCGAAGTAACACAGAATTACGCGAAGAGAAACAGAAGTCAAATTTCCTTTTAAATTTCTTTTTAGATAAAAGCATTCGATGATTATGCCTTTTTATCATTAAAACTCATTGCGTGTCGTATTTTTGTGTTTTTAAACGGTCTCTTTTAGGGGTCAAAATTTGCTTAAGCCACGCCTAGATTGGTCTCCTTTAGGGGTTAAATTCAAAATTTACGACGAGCATCCCCGTTTTTTTCATATGGGAGTCCCCCCCCCCCCCCCCCGCGAAATCGCTATCAGCAAAAAATTACCCGTAAGTGCAAAAACAGATTATGTGTGGGTCGACACAACACAAGTACAAGACGAAGGAACTGTTACTAAAATTGCAATCACTTAAAACTCTAGGCACGTAGAGAACCTTGGGTGTTGAGTGCTGGCAAAACAATAACAACATCGACAAAACTGAGAAAACGCTTCAAATATAAAGAGCAAAGATCAGATTCGGTAGGACGTGAGGAAGACTAGCCTTCTTGAAGGACGTCAAGAAGAATTTTCGCCCTAATTTAAGACATAAGCTACTTTTCTCTTGAGTGATTACAGAACAGTATTAATATAGAGAAGAATGAGAACAGACACAGGAAAAAAAAAATGATTTGACATAGAAAACAAGGCTAGGACGTGACGAAGACTGGACTCCCTTGAAAATAACTTTTCCTCTCAGATTGTGAAAGTTGTCTATGATAAGCACGTACAGTTTTGCAAATGAGCATCTCAGTTATTGAATTCATTTACCCAGTGCTGGAAATAATTTTTCTTTATTCAGAGGACATATGTCCTTTCAAATCTTCCTTTTGGTCGGACATTTGACAAATTGGACCGGACATAATTTATTGACTGACAACACCTTGACGAAGAGAACTCAAGATGTGCTGGTGAGATGTTCGGTCATCGTGTCCGATCATAATGTGAAATTGGCCGGACATTTTCAAAATTTGGTCGGACAATGTCTGATGACCGACTGTTTTTTCCAGCACTGTTTACCGGTAAGCATAAAATGTTTTCTTAAACCTTAAAGGTGGAACAAAAAAGAAAGCTCATTTTACCATCAGATTCAATGTCGGAGCCACTATCCTCGCCCCCACTTGAATCATCATCACCACTGCTTTCATCATTCTCATCATCATCATCATCATCATCATCATCATCATCATCATCATCGTCATGGCCGGTGTCACTCCCTTCTTCATCATGTTCACGTGAATTTCCTCCACTGTCAACTTGTTTGCATTCATCATCCAAATTGTTACCAGCAATACTTTCGTTATCACCTTCTTCATCTAGAAGACAAAAATTATGTGTTGCGATTCTTGCAAAGAAAACATTTAGACAATTTTTTGTGCCATAGCTCATGAATATTATTAATTTTATTATATACGTTATCGTTTTACGAAAACTTGAGCACTGAGTATAATCTCACCCATAAGATTTATCATTGATCCATCCTGGTAGCACATCATTACTCTGTTATCCTCAGCTGGAGTAAAGCTAAACAAAGACAAATTCCCAAGTAAAGAAAGAAATACAGAATTCAAGGAAATACACAAGGTGAAATAAATCCATTGTATCACTGCTCAGGGTAATAGAGTCAGGTGCCTCTTTTATCGCTCACGAACTGGCTTGGATTTCTCAAAAGTCCAAACAAAGTTTTGGGCCTGGACGTGGTTTGATGTGATTCTAGTTTGAAGAATAATGACCCAATGTTCTGACACTAGTACTAGTGTCTTCATCAGGGCTAGTAGCAGGAGAGTTCAAACAATTTATTGGGATTTGAATGGTAACTCTGTAGCTCACATTCAACACTCTTCCAATCATAGTAGCATCAAGCCGTAGCATCAAGCCATGCCTGGTGCTACATTCAAGCAGTTACCTGTCACCAAGATCATCAGCAGACACATGTTTAGTTTTTTTCTCTACAGCAGGCAATCCTTTCATTCTCCTCTGCCTCTGAAGCTAAACCAAGGACAGAAATGCAACTCGATGAAAATTCACCATAACTGCAAAAATTAATAATTTTCAATCCCAAGGAACATTTACTTTTCTAGTTTCTCCAGTTCTGTTATTTCCTTGGAAAAATTCTTACTTTTTTCATGGTTTGTTTGTTTCCTTAAAGCATCTAATAATCATGTCTCTTTTTCCTTGCCTCAATTCACCTAACATCGACATCCCTGCCATAAAAAAACAAGTGACTCATACCTCTAGTTTTTCCAATCTTTCTTGCTCTTCCTTGGCTAACTCCTGTTCTGACTTTAACCTGTCAGTTGCCTTAAGAGTAATAATAACCGATTTCATCAACCTAGATTTGTCCTGGAATTTACTAATTTAAAGACAAAATAACATGAATGCTGTGATCAGATAGCACAAAACGTTTTGTCTGGCATTAACTGACAAACCTGATACATAGAAAAACAATTTTATCTTGACAAAAGTAGCAGTTAAATGATTGGCCCGCTTGATGGATTGAGTCTTAAATTAACACAACCTGGTCTGCGCTGAAGTTTTTCCAATGGAAAAAAAAAGCCTACATGTAGCTTTTCCTACAGTGTATTACCTTGTTGCTTTGCAGTTACTGTTACAGTAATTCTTAAACAAAATTTATTCAAAGATAATGATAAATTTATTTGGATAGTTTGTATTTGGTCAATTATTACAAACTCACTTTCCCCTTGAGCTCAAATGCAAGTTCCCTGACAGATCTATCATAATCATCAGCCTTGGAAGCTGTTACCATAGTTTGTGGTCCCTTTGAACAAGAAATGAAAATTTTGAGAAACAAAACATGGAAGTTGGAAATCATCGCAGTTAACAACTTAAAAAGTTGAGAAGAAAGCCCGAAAAAAAAATCCAGGCTTAAAAGGGGCTGGAACTGATGACAATGCAATTGTGCTGCACTGCTCTGAGAAGTGCAATAATAGTTTTTACAATGACTGCAAAATTCTCGCGTGCTCATTGGTTAATTTTTATTGTCAATAAGCGGACAGACACATAAATTTATAATTTATGCGAGGATGACGTGATATTGCTTTCATCAGATTGAAGTTTCTCACATTTTTGTCTCGCATTCTTCTCATGTTTTGACTTAATTTTGACCCCTCTGCCTTTTTGTTATTGTAAAAAACAAATTGATGTCAGTTTTTCATGTGTCTGTCCTGTTATTGACAATGAATTTCGTCTTTGACAACGTTATGATGCAATTCATGACCAATAACAGGACAGATGCATGAAAAACTGACATCAATTTGTTAAATGTTGCAGGCTCTTTAACATTAGTGGCCTTCAGATTGGAGTACGAGGATGACTATGAGTTCAAGTTCTGAGCATGCACATGTAAAAAATTTTCATTCTTTAAACATAATGCGAATGCCCAGTTCAAAAACTCGTACTCCTAGTCATTCTCATACTCCAATCTGAAGGTTGCTATTTACACAACAAGTACTGTCAATGCCATCTTCCAATTCCCAGAGGATTAGCAAGTGGAAATATAACTGTCTTCTCAAAATATAACAGTAAATAATGGTTTCAATAAGTTCAAACAGCAGGTGCAAAGCATTATTTGGCTACTTCACTCCGAGAAGTCAGCTACATGCATGATTTGGCCAAGGCAAATTCTTTCAAACCTAAGATTAAAACTTATTTCAACTCTGACAGCATGGCATTCCCACAGACCCCCAGCCTAGAGAAAGGAGACATGAGGCCCCTTGTTGATAGAATTGGTTGCTCCACTCAAAACAGACGCCAACTTATTTAATTTTATTGAAACTTCTGCGTACAGTATAACTCCAATAGGACCGTATTATAGTTATTTGCTTAATTACCTGGCCTTTACATGAAAGTGAGGCTGGAGTTGACCTTGCCATGATACAGACCTCTGTGCCTTTCTTATATTGATGATGTTATTCTCATGCTAATTAGTTGGCATTTACATAAGAAAAGCAGTGAGGTTTCTATCACAACAAGGTCACTTCTAGCCTCACTTTTATCCATAGACCAGGTAACTAAGCACAAAACTGTAAAATTCTCTATAATTTTATTTTTCCCCGATTGTTGTGATTCTTTTGCTTGAGCAGTACCAAAAAAAACACCCTAATGACTTACTGGAGGAATAAATCCAGGCTGGACATTAACAGAATCTACAGCCTCCCAGTCAACATCTGCCATTAAACTTTCTTTTTTTAAAAGTTCCAAGCTGTTAGGTCTTTTCTTAGGATCCTGCTGGAGAAGCTGTGAGCAAAAAATTTAGCATAATTAGACATTATAAAATACATTATGACAAAGCCCTGTTGAGACTGAGATGAAATGGAGACAAGACAAAATTAATGCAACAACTTACTACTTCCCAATAAATAAAATAATTTCATAAGCTATTAAGGCTTTGAAGAAAGGTTAGTTGATAATCAAAGGGAACTGGCCACTGAAGTATCCATGGGATTTATGGTGCCAGATTGCATGATTGATTGACTGATTGCAGGGTTTTATAGGTTGGTAGACACATGTCAGGAAGTTTACATCAGATTGAAGTTTCTCGCATTTTTGTCTCGCGTTCTTCTCGTGCTTTGACTTAATTTTGACCCCTCTGCCTTTTTGTTATTGTACAAAACAAACTGATGTCAGTTTTTCATGCGTCTGTCCTGCTATTGACAATGAATTTCGTCATAACATTGTCAAAGTAGTCTGCGGATCCACTCGGCGATCCACAGCTACTTTGACAATGTTATAATGAAATTCATGATCAATAACAGGATAGACACATGAAAAACTGAAATCAATTTGTTAAAATTATAATGATGATGACTAAGACAATGATAATGATAAAAACAATTTGATTTAGAAATTTAACTAGGATAGCAAATTACTGATACTAAACCCAGTAGTTTTTACAATCGTAAGTTTTTTTTTTAAAGAATCCAAACTAGTGGGTAGCAGACCAGTTGACCATTCTTTGATCATTGCACTCATGTGATAAGATGGCCATGTTGGTGTCAAAACAATTGTATAAAAATGTAGCTCAAGTTTTGCCTGATAAAGTAAAGTAAAGTAAAGTGGTGCATTTATATAGCGCCCTTATCACTAACGTCTCAAAGGCGCTTTACAATGATCAATTTACCCCCAGCGGACTGGAAGCATATACAGGCGCAAATAGCAGCCGCTTAATATTATACTGGTACTACTGGATAATAGAGTCAAATTCCCAAAAGACTTTTTTGCTATTGTTCGTTCCACAAACAAGGCTGCCATAATGTCAGGTGCAATCAAAGAATAGTATCTATGAGTGCAAACAAAAAGTTGTTCTTCGAATAACATAACAATGTCCAATAGTAGCTGATTTTCAGGTCAAAAGTTATTAAAACCTAGGAACAGCATATTTAATTAATTTACCACTCTGCCAAACAGCCATTTTTAAGGCCATTTGAGAAGCAAAGATATACAAATGGTAAATTTTAATGTACAAGTACACTGTACCTTTTTTGATACAAGCCTCATGACAGTCCTCCAGTCTTCGTCAAGCTTTTCAGTCATGGTCATTGTTTCCTCTTTGGCCATCTGTCGTTCATGCTAAAATTAGAGAAACCATTAACATCATAATATATATAAATGTATTTTAGAAAGGTGAGGCTAATGAAACCAACACATGATTCACTGTTACTCCGAGTTTCATGCTTACGCACTCATCAGACAGTATGATGAGTGCGTAAGCACGAAACTCAGAGTAACAGTGAATCATGTGTTGGTTTCATTAGCCTCACCTTTCTACGATTTAGCTCTACACTTATGTGTATTGAGCACTATTTAACAGTGTTGGCAGCCTTATTATTATTATTATTATTAAATGTATTTTAAAATTATTTTATATCAGATCGTGACCCATAAGGTATTATTTCAATGAGAGCCAAAAATAATAACTGTACAATGATAAATCTTGACTTTCTGTGGACAGAAGAACCTGCAAATAGATGGTATTCACTCTGCAGGCATAAACACTGCTCACTGCTCAGCCTCAGTCTAAACATCTTCTGGATGATTAGGGTGGTCCCAATGACTGTGAAAGCCTGCATTCCTCCTCACACATCTGGAATCCCAAGATCTTTCAAAAAACCCTCCAACTGACAAGACACCACACCCGCCAACCACCAACAAACGGCACAATCTCTATCAACACTCTATGCAACTTTCGATTTCCGTTGCCAGAGAACGGGACAGTAGAACTTTGATGATTTTCTCATCCTCTTTAGTCACTACATTTCTAGCCCAAGACACCGCAAAATCAACAGTAATGTCTGGATGATTATGGTCCATCTTCTGTGTTGTCTCAATGCTCCTATCCCACCAGATCTCCACATTTCCATCCTCTGACACCCTCACCTCATCTGGAACCTCCTTATACCACACTTCACACCCTCAAACCCTTGCCTCTGTACCAAACCGATACAACCACTTGCCACATGCCCCAACCAACTCCACCTCCTCGCCACAAACTCTACACTAACTCTTTGGATCTACATCCTTCTCAATTATGACCCGAAAAAACCTTGTCAGAAAAGCCTGCTCCTGATCATGACCAGCAAAAACAAAGCCCTCTGTGCTCGTCTCCACATACCCAGCTCTAAGGCACTGCCACGACCTCTCAACAGCCACTCCCATCCTTCATGAACTTTCTGTGCAAGCTCTTCTCCCAAAACATCTTCTTCCTTTCCTTCCACCTTTGCACAATCATACACACTCATCAATCCCCTCCCACCATCCTTCTTCCTCGCGTACAACCAAACTTCACCCCTTCTTGAGAAATGCCCCAATTATTGGCAGCCCCTTCCTCGTCTTAACATCCATCACCCTCAGTTCCTGTTCACTCCAATCCAAAATCCCTGCACTGTACCTAACTACACCTATAGCCCATGCATCTATCACCCTAATCAAATTCCCACTGTACAACTTCAACTTTGCCACCAGTTTCTCCCTCATAAAATATTCCTGCTTCACCTTCTCCTTCATAATATCTGCATCCTCCCACAAACTCAACTACTTATACCCACCCTCGTCAACCTCACCCATCACTTGAACATCGGGCAACACAATTCCTTCACAAGGACACCTTCAACTGCTGCTTTGACACCAACACAGCACACTTGTCTAACCCAAACTCCATCTTTATGTCCCATGAAAAAAACTCACACAACATTGATCAAACTTTCCATCTCCTCTTTCAGACCTTTCGTGCATCCTCTTGAAGGTTCAAATGGAAGTTCTTATTTGCACAGCACAGGAGCAGACTCTCAGGACTAATTGCAGCACATCACATTAATCAGACAGCTGAGTTACCGTTGTCTAGATTGTGTGGGGAAAACAGAGAAAGTGTGTGTCATCTAGTGCACAAGTGCAAAAAGTTGGCACAGAAGGACCATAAAAAACGGCATGACAATGTGGCAAAGTTTGTACATTGGAAATTGTGAGAGTTGTACCAGCTCGAAAGAAAGGGAAAATGGTATGAACATGTACCAAGAAGTGTCTTGGAAATTGGTGAAGTGAAGCTACTTTGGGATATGAACATTCAATGAGATAACATTGTTGAAGCAAGAAGGTCTGATATCATCTTAGTGAACAGGTCAGAAAACAACTTAAATAATATTGTGGACATTGCCATACCTGGATATAACAATACATGTACGATGCATGAAAAGAAATTTGAAAAGGTCAATATAGGCAGAGGAACAAGGGATGAATTGTATAATTATTACATCAACTTAAAGTGTGCTCCCTTTAAGAAAAAATAATTTACCTTCTTTATTTTGGCTTTTGCAACAACTTCCTCCATTATCTCTTTCTTGCTCCTGTGTTTACTTGCATTCTGTAATCGTTGTACAAGTAAAACAACATGTGAAACAAATGCCAATGAATTTGAATAACAATATAAACAAAAATAATAAGAACAGTAATTTATTATTTAGAGCAATGCTTTTCTATGCTGGACCATGCAAATTTAACCATTATTAACACAAACAACCAGAAATCCATAAGAGTTGAAACGTGTAACGCGCGTTCACAGCTTCCGAATATTCAGTGCGAAGTGATTGGTTGAATGTTCCAGTGCTAAGTACCATATTTGGAAACCCCTCGCTCTTGTTGTTCCAAATATGGTACTTAGCAAATTGAATATTCGGAAGCTTGTTTCCCAGCACACAAGGGGCCGTTACACGTTTCAACCCTCATGAGTTTCTGAAACAACTTAATTACGTCAACAACAGGACTGGTGTTAAACAAGTCCTAAACAAACAAAATAATGAAAGGAGGTGGAGGTCAGGCAATGGCCAATTTCTATTTGAACAAGCCATGTAACCTGAGGAGCCCCTCCCTAGTACTCTACACCCCTTTCTTGAAATTGCATAGTCAAGAAAATTAATAATTCTGCTTCATTTGTTTCTCTACCAGTGGAATATTGACAATTGTTAATAAAATCAATCCCTTTATTAATCATTATTACTTTGATCGGTAATAAGGTGGCAAGCTTTTGCTTAGAATTTCACTTGTGGCCTCTCGCATTATTTGCCTCTAAGTAAATTTATTGTAATCATTATGGTTCTCACCACATCCGATTGCTCTTCATCTGGATTTTTCTTGGTAAAGAATCCACCAAAATGCAATTCTTTCACATCCTCAGCTGCAGAAGTGAACAATCTATTATTTTTTTTGTAACTTGATACATGTACTCCTCGTCTTGTGTAAGAAGATAGTGTACAGTACATGGTCTACTGTCCTTTTCATCAGCAAGGACAAGCATACCAGAAGTTCTGATTTTAATCAATTATTTGTTTTCCACTACAGTAACTATCAATCACTGAAGAGGAACAGTGAAAGTATTCACATTTATTATTGCGATCACCCTATTCTGAGGGTCGTACCCCTTGTTGAACACTATATATTTCATTGGCTGTATAGTGTTGTACTTCCTATTGTTTTTTGTGCTAAAACTATTGTTATCTTTGTTTGTTCTATAACTGTTCTTTTGGCCAAACCTGAAGCCAGTTCAATGAGGTACGACAGGACCCATTTCTGATCCACTTATGATGAACTGCTGTTGTAGTAAATGCAGTTGATTGAAGTAAAAAGCCAAACTGTCGATTCAAATTTGAACTTTAGAGATCACATGTCGATGAAATGTACAACGAAAGTGGGAGGAGCACTGCAGAGACATGAAACTTACCATCATCTTTGTTATCTTCATCATCGTCACTCAGCTGAACATCATCAAACTTGTTAATTTTGCTAAGAGATTGCCCCAGATGAGTTAAATCTTCATCTTCTAATCTGTACTTCCCATGTCGTTCATGATGATGCTGGGCATGAAATCATACATGTTGAAATTAATGTTATTAAAATTATTATTAACTTATTGGTCAGATGAACTTCCTTGAAGTTTCCCATCATCGTCACTAAGCTGAACATCGTCAAAGTTGTTAATTTTATAAAGCGATTGCCCCAAATGAATTAGATACTCATAGGTCTGAAACAATCTGCAACATTGAGCATGTGGACCCCTGTGAAACACTGCTGGCCAGTAATACCTCAATTTTAAATTTGCCCAAATTTCATTTAGCTAGATTAAAATAAATAATAATTATTGTTGAACTTTTCCTTGGTGTGAATGCCCTTTCCAGGGTTATTTAATAGGCAAAAATATCCTAGCAATACAAATGAGCGTACTCAAACTTAGACTTGAATTTCAAGTGAACCCGAAGCTCAAAGAAAATGCACCCTGAGATCTTTCCTCAAGAAAAATAAATAATTTTCTTGGGTGTTTTAAAAAACAAAAAATTGCTTGATTTTCTCGTAAATTTGGAATAAACAGTTGCTTTTGATTACACACGCGTTGCCCCAGCAAAAGAACTGCTGAAAAATTACAGTCCTGGGCAGGATTCAAACCGACAACCTTTGAAACAGTAGTTTCATGGATTATTCTGCTCATTGAGCTACACAAGAACTCCTGCAAGGTACGGTCATCTATCTACATTTTGAATGGACAAAGTCTCCTGCTGAGGAGAAGGGTGGAGAGGTATAGCTTTATCTTGTTCATAGTACAAAGTGTCCCAGGAATTTTAACCTCCATTATGCCCGCCTAGGACTCTGATGTTTTAGTCATCCTTTAGCCCGTAGTGACGCAACTAGCCTATCATCTTTCCCTCTGCATTACACAATGAAATGTCAAATCCTTCCTTAGCTACAATAGGAATTTTCAGACTTTGCATGACTTTGTAGCTAGCCCACAGACCTGCTGGACACAATGTCCATTTAGGACCTACGGCAGATAACAAACCCATCTCCCTAGAGTTCTGGTAGCTCAATGAGAAGAGCATCCCACTGGTGTTTCGAATCATTTTCCAGTTGTCCTTTTGCCTGTCGCCAAGCAACAAGTCCATCATCTTTCCCATGGGTACATAACACCTAAGTTGAAACATCAATAGTTGCATGCTTTTAATACTAGTCTTGCAAAGCTCTTAACATGGACTCACATAGTAATTTATTTTGCAAAATTTCAAACATCACTTACTAATTTTGAATAATGTATCGTACCATTTCCAATAAAAAGATCTAAATTCAATTAAATTTCATAGTCATTTCAAGTTCGTCTTATCACGCTATAAAAATTAATAATGTAAAACAAAAACATGTAATTTTCAAAAAGAGAATAACATTGAAACCCAAAATAATCATGACATGAAATGTTTGAAGATTTTCTTTCACCTTTTTCTCCAGTGTGAATCGCTTCATCATCTTTTCTTCTAGAGACAGATTTTCATCGTATTCACCAAAACGGCGATCAATAAACAAGTTTGCCTGACACATTAATGAAGACAAAACTAGCATGTTATGAAAAAAGTACAAGTAAATTATATGCAAAATTGTTTCCATCCACTGTATAATGAGGACTGAGCATTGTACTAACAGGTATATAAAGCGAAAATTTGTGTCCTTAATTAAAATACTGTTACAGTACTAAGTTACTTAGCATAATACATTGCAAAAATTGTGTTGTCTCCATCTTTTGCTCTCTACTTTCATTTAGGGGCTTTTTGTAAAGTCACGATACAGTCACATAGAAATTTGGCAGGAAGTTTAAATTATTTGGCCTAATTAACGATCATTGTTGATTATTTTCATTCCTGCAAAGTTAGTAAAAGTGAAAAATCTTGAAAGGTGAATACAAATTACTTTTAAAGTCTATAGGCCTTGGTCAGAAACATGAGGAGCTTAAGCCGACTCAGGAATTCTCGGCTGGATGTCTCCTGACGGTGTAGATATCCATCAACAAAGGCTAAAAACATAACACAAAAGGTGTTTCGTATTCAGAAAAGTGTTAAAGCATTCAGGATCCATCAGATTGTACTGTGAATTTACGTTAAGCAGAAAAAAGTAGTTAATTTTTTATTGAATGACCATATTTAGGGGCGAGATGAATTTTGTGGGGAACACAAATCTATTTCAGTTTGTTTGCGCGTATCGACAGTGGCGGTTAGTGCTGGGACACGGAACCATTTTTCGTTCTATAGGATTTATGGATTAACTCTCTCACCCGGGGAAAAATGGTACAGGTCGCCGTCGTCTCTCGCCGACCAGCACTACTTCGACGCTCCTCGCCGCTGGTGAGCGAGAAGACCTCTGGCATCCAGGGTAAAATGTTGGCCAATTTGTCGAAGGAAAGTTTTTTCAGCTCTTTCGAAGAGAGATTTGTCGCCTTCAAGTCGGTAATTTTTTTGCGGGAAAATGGTGATCACGTTCCGAAATTCGGCGGGTCTAATCTGCAGATCGTAGGTCACAGGTCACAGGTTGCAGTCATTGTTTCACCAATACAGAAAGTATCCTAAACATCCTTAAAAGCTAACCTTAGGCCTAAAAACTTTTGTTTAGGCCTAAGTAGGCCCAATGTTAGCTTTTAAGAATGTTTAGGATACTTTCTGTATTGGTGAAACAATGACCTGCAACCTGTGACCTGCGACCTGTGACCTGCAGATTAGACTCGCTGTCCGAAATCCTGGTAAAAACGTGGACGAAGCTTACGGAATAACTTTGGTTGGCCTCTGTGGGGGAATTAATTGATCAGTCTTTGTCTGAATGTCATGGATTTCTGTATTCATGTTTTCAAACGAGTTATGGAGGCAGTAAACAATGTTGACGTTGGGGAATTTGGTGCTGGAAGCCTTCCCGGTATACAGGCTCACGCTCAAACGTTGAGGTAAAATAATTGCTGTTAGGTTCAATTTCATGATATCAGGATATCATGATAGCAGGAAATTGATAAGTCTGTGATTAATATTGAATGTGCCTCCCTGTGACATGCTGGGAAATCAATTAGCCCAGAATGAAATTTTACACAGCTACAATTGGGCATTCTAAATTTCCCACTTCCTCAGTTATCGAGTTCCATAAGCATAAAACTTAAAAATGGTTTGCTTTAAAATCAGAAAAGAACCAATTCACCGTTGCTGTTGAGAAAAGTGTATGCCAGGCAAAACAAGTTGCATCTCGATAGCCTGAAAGTTAACTGACAAAATAATTTGCCCATGTTTAAATTAACAAATACACCAATACATCACTAACGTTTCATGTTTAACCGGAGAATTATGTTCGAAGGTGTAATAGCTGTTGAGTTTTTTTCCTCAGTTATCGAGATCCATGAGTATAAAACTTAAAAAATGGATTGCTTTAAAATCAGAAAAGAATCAATTCACCGTTGCTGTTGAGAAAAGTGTATGCCAAGCAAAACAAGTTATATCTCGGTAGCCTGAAAGTTAAGAAATAATTTGCCTTTGTTTAAATTAACAAATACACCAATACATCACTAACATTTCATGTTTAACCGGAGAATTAGGGAAGCAGATGTTTGAAGGTGTAATAGCTGTTGAGTTTTATTCCTCAGTTATCGAGTTCCATACATGAGTATAAAACTTAAAAATGGATTGCTTTACAATCAGAAAAGAACCAATTCACCGTTGCTGTTGAGAAAAGTGTATGCCAGGCAAAATAAGTTATATCTCGGCAGCCTGAAAGTTAAGAAATAATTTGCCTGTGTTTAAATTAACAAATACACCAATACATCACTAACACGTTTCATGTTTAACTGGAGAATTAGGGAAGCAGATGTTCGAAGGTGTAATAGCTGTTGAGTTTTATTCCTCAGTTATCGAGTTCCATAAGTATAATAAAACTTTAAAATGGTTTGCTTTAAAATCAGAAAAGAACCAATTCACCGTTGCTGTTGAGAAAAGTGTATGCCAGGCAAAACAAGTTGCATCTCGGTAGCCTGACAGTTAAGAAATAATTTGCCTGTGTTTAAATTAACAAATACACCAATACATCGATCACTAATGTTTCATGTTTAACCGGAGAATTAGGGAAGCAGATGTTCGAAGGTGTAATAGCTGTTGAGTTTTATTCCTCAGTTATCGAGTTCCATAAGTATAATAAAACTTAAAAATGGATTGCTTTAAAATCAGAAAAGAACCAATTCACCATTGCTGTTGAGAAAAGTGTATGCCGGGCAAAACAAGTTGCATCTCGGTAGCCAGAAAGTTAAGATATAATTTGCCTGTGTTTAAATTAATTTGAAATAAAGAGAATAAAGAAATAATTTTCCATTTTTTAATTGCATGATGCTGGCCGTTGTAAACCGTGTTTTAGAAAATATTTCAGATTGATTTACTGTGCCTCTGGACTATTTTGACACATCACTCAAAATTAATTTAAAGTAATTTGAGTTATTTGTCGTCATTAAAACTTTATGACGAAGTCGGCCCAACAAATGTGTTGAGATTAACACCTCTCTCTCCCTTTGTCTCTCGCTCTGCCTTTTTAGTGCGAGTCTTGTTACAACTCCCACTGAGATTTTGGTAATTTTTTTTAACCTAAACAGCGGGGACCCACATTCCTGACCCAAGTTAAGCTCCTCATGCAGTCCCTCTTATGAGAAAACCTTGGGCTCTGCGGATTTTGATATGAACAAGGGAGGGGGGGGGGATTTCAATATCAAACCTTAATTTTCATCTTACACATGGAAAGAATAATGATAATTATTATGTCAGAGTCAGAGACAACATTAAATGGAAGATTTTAAAAGACAGAATAATATTCCCTAAGTGAAAGAATGTGGAATGCCTTCATAAATGCTAAAGAAAGGCTTCTTGCCTTAATATTTTTTATCCTAAAACAGTTTATCGAATGCTGTGATACATGTATTACATGCATATTATTCATGGTAGTATCGTACCTTGTTTTTCTGCTTGTACTCAACTAACAAAGTCTTTTGCCTCTGGAAAAAAATGTTAAATAATATTAATGATCATTATTCTCATGACTGTTATCATTTTTACCATCAATAGCCATAATATGATTGTCCTTGTCACGATCACTGTCAATATTTTTAATTTATTACATGTATTATTATTTGTACTATTTCACTGTTAGATGACCTCTGGTTTTTCCTCTCTTTGAGCGTGGGCTGTGCCCAAAAGCCTTTAAAATAGGCCCCAAGTGTTCTCCTCAGAATTTACGCAGTCCAAAGTAATGCAGTTACACTGTACTAGGCGACAGAAATCTTGTGAAAGGCCGAGGAAAATTATATGCAGAAAACTGTTTGTTAAAATTCACTGTGTGAGAAGTGGAGACTCATAGTACATAAACTCAACTGGTTTAATGACTGAACTATAAGCTTACAAGCAGTCATGTCCAAGACTAGACACAATAACAAGCTAAGTCGAGCACATGTAAAAAGAAAGATCTGATTGGCTCTTACTAACAATGCAACATTGTCACACTGTGCTTCACACATCAGCTTATATTTGTAAACAAATTAAGTCTTTGACAAATACAAAAGAGCAGTGGACTTCAAATTAATTTGCAAACACTCAACCAAGCAATTCTTCAAGATTATAGCAACTGTATTAAAGCTCTCAAGGCTGGGTATTGAGAAGAAAGCTCACTGACAGGCAACTGTCATTGCAGTTGAATCAGTTTCCCCAGAGAAACAAACTTATTAGATGACTCTGTTGCCTCTGATATTTGCACACATGGTAATGGTAATTTTGCTGTACTTTCTACAACGCCTGTAAGACAGCCCATAAATTTTAAGAGGGTTCTGAACGCTTCTCCTGTTGGACCTACAGGTACCATTGTTGACCAACCGACTTCAGGAAGACTCCTCAAATGAATGAAAGACTGTAGTACAAGTTGAATTGCAGAAACATGAAGTCTGTCATTTTGGACTGATACAATGCTGCCTACTGTAGCTAGTGGGAACATTAATTTTTCATATTATTTATATCAACTTTTAAACTCTAGGGCAGACAGGAATATGATCAGTGCACAAGTGCAACAGCTGTCCCTTTATAGTATCCTAAATATTCATAAAAGCTAACCTTTAATAGGCCTAATTAGGTGAAGAAATTTATAAATCTTTTTCCGGAATTTAGGTCTTGATTATCAACAAACGTTTCGACTGAAACCATCAGTCTTCATCAGTGAAGTTTGTCACGTGATAGTGAACTATCACGTGACAAACATCGAGGAATGGAGGCCAGGGCCC
Source organism: Montipora capitata (assembly GCA_949126865.1). NCBI lineage: Eukaryota > Metazoa > Cnidaria > Anthozoa > Scleractinia > Acroporidae > Montipora > Montipora capitata. The sequence goes on from OX421445.1 coordinate 53,561,971, forward strand.
GGTGTGAGACAGAGAGAACCGGAGCCCCCCCTTTCTGTTCAGGGTTGGGTCCTCCACACTTTCCCATAACGCTTCTTTTATTCCCCTCCGTCGCCTCCTTGTATACACTTTCAGGCCTAATTAGGCCTAAAGAAAAGTTTTTAGGCCTATTAAAGGTTAGCTTTTATGAATGTTTAGGATACTTTCTGTATGGGTAAAACGATGACCTGTGACCTGTGACCTGTGACCTGCGTTTTGTACCTGCCGTGCTCCTGCGCCTTGAGTTATTATGCCCCGTTCTGCCAAAAGCTTCAAACTCAGTGGCATTTATATTACTGTACAGTAAGCTTATGTACTGTACTGTCCCTCCATGGCCTTGAATTCTTCACGACTTCAGTTACTCCGACTTAGACCTCCTCTCAAGAAGTGATGCATTAGCTCACCTTCTTTATTGCCTTTGATCGCGATATCCCAGGTAATCCTCTGTCATGTTTAAGCTTTCTCCCCAGAATATCATGTTTCTTCTTGTTTGTGTGAATTTCAAACGGATTATTGTTTGACTCTTTGGTCCCACCTCTTGCCTTGTTTCTTGCCAATTTGGCATCGGCTTTCTTTGCCTTAACCATTGTAATAACTTTAACGAAAGAATTACCAGAGAAGCTTAGAGTTTTGCACAATTCTTCAAAGTCGAATCCACACGTGGAGTCGGCACATTGGTCATGTTGATAGTGCAAGTTTTATTGTCTTACACAAATGAGTCTCATGTAAGCTGGGCATACTGCTGACCGGATCTCTGGATTTGCACCTCTCCTCTCTCCCGGCCCTTGACAAGCACTATCTTGCAAGATGGGGAGGCTAGGATCCTAAAATTGTGAGTCCCAAAGTGCACCTCGCGGTGCAGGGAATATAGTAGAAAACATGTTGGAAGAAACAAATTCAGCAAAACTTACGCAAGCTGTAAAACGCCAGTTATGTGAAGAGCGATTCCATATGGCCCTAGGGAGTGGGAAGTCGGTAAATAAAATTTGGACCACCAATGAAATCTCTGTTTACCTAACGTCACCCCTGCGCCATATTTTTACCTGTGCGGTGTGTACATTTATTCGCTATCCTTGCCAATCAGGTCCAATTCCAGCTAATTCCGGCAACATGAGAACCGAAAGTTTAGGGAATCGATTATCATAAAGTAAAGGTGTCTGCAGCTTTTTCTCCCACCTTCGGCATTTTTGCTGAAGAGGGGCAGATTCCAAAATAGGCTGCACACAAAGCATGGGTGCTATTCAGTCGAACCGCAAACCTTCTTATGATGTTAATGGTGAAGGTATAATACAATTTAAATCATGACTTTTGGAATTCAAGCCATAACCTTTTGTCTCCTTTTTTTGCTTTTATTGGCAGTCAATTTCGATCACTTTCAGATTCTTCGAGCGATTGGAAAAGGAGCTTTCGGCAAGGTACAACCGATCGACCGTTTTTGAGAATCAAATTGAAAGCGGGTGATCTAGGCCGCGGATTTTTGATAGATATTTTCTTGATTTTGTAGGTTTGCATTGTCCAAAAGAAAGACACAAAGGCAATGTATGCTATGAAGTACATGAATAAATCTGCCTGCATCAAAAAAGACGCAGTACGAAATGTTCTACGCGAGTTGGAAATTCTCAAGTCCCTGGAACATCCATTTCTTGTCAATTTGTGGTTCGCATTTCAAGACGAAGAGGACATGTTTATGGTCGTAGATCTCCTTCTAGGTGGTGACATGCGATATCACTTGCAACAAGTAACGAAATTTGACGAATCGAGAGTGAAACTATATTTGTGTGAGCTTGGATCAGCCCTTGGTTACTTGCGATTCAAGAGAGTTATACACAGGTTGTTAACATTCAGAGGCCCGTGTTTTGTTTGCTTTTCTGCTTCATCTTATTTGATTTCAGCTTTCGCGTTCATCAATCGATCATTGTTTTCTCTTTCCAGGGATTTAAAACCGGACAATTTGTTACTCGATGAAAAAGGTGAGTCTTCACTTCTTATTTCAGATTTGAAACTCAAGGGTTCATCGTCCTGTAGCCGCAAACGTCCGAACAGGCGTCGTGTCGCAGCGACTTGTTTTGCAAGTAGTACACACGGAGCAACTTGTCGCAGAGACACGTCGCAGCGACTTGTCGCCTAGTGTGTCCCGACCTTAACTTTCTGTGCCGCTACATTAAGCAATGCCCCAGCTCGGACTCTTCCACCTTAGGGGGCCACCCTGCTGGGATGGACACCAGAAGGGTGATGGGGAGGCCTGAAGACCACTTGGAGAAGAGCTACAATTAGGAAAGGGCTCACCTTGTGTGTTTATACCATTAATGTTAGAGGGGGACATTGGGGTTTACGGTATTGAGCTTTTTTTCGTGCGGAAATTCGGTAATTTAAATTGTTACGTGCAGTGTCGCGGTATCATCTAGCCTGGCGGTATGCGGTTTTTCATTATTTTGACTGACGGTATTCAGTAAAAGGAGGTCCTTCATGGTATTGCAGTACCGTTCATTTGCCCTCTCCTGTCTCATAGACCTCATACAGGTCAATACATCAGGCAAAACAAAACGCAGTAACGTTCAGTAAGCTATAAAGGTCAAGAAGTAATAAGCTATAAATCTATAAAATACACAAAGGTCGATTAAGGTTTTTGCCATAATGGTAAATGATTACGCAACTTCTGACAGTTAATCTGCAGTGTGATTGTTTTTGCATATAATGACAACGAGCCGTTTCCGTTGAGTTACCTGACCTGACTTTTCGATCTGTAAACCGGTAATTTGAGGTCTTCTCCAGGGATGGCACCAGGGTTTTTCAGTCTGGGTCCTGGGACCCACATGTCCGGCCAAATTGGGGTCCCAAGCATTTTTTGGGGGTCCCAAAATCTTGGTGACTCTCTGCGAGAAAAAAACTATCTTGTGAGAAAGAGAGAGTAACCAACTTTCTAGTCTTTCTTTTTCTTTTTCTTTTCTATTATTATTTTTTTACATCTTGCCAAAGCAACAGAATATACTGACAAAGCAAGGCAAGTTGTGTGAGTTAATAAAGTCAGTGTCTTGCGTCTTGGGACGCATTAAAATTTTGATGATGCATTTTTTGGAATTTATTTGGGTAAAAATGCACGATTTTTGCGTTAACGCGATCCCTGTTCTCACGTTTTCTGGTCTTTCCTCGGAATGGGTGAGGCTGCTCCAGATGACGAGGTCATCATTGAATGTGTGACTTTTTGTTATGTCTATGAAGAACACAAGGGGGGCGAACAGTATCGGATGAAGAATAAGTTTCGATGCACCGTTGCAAAAGGCGAAAAACGCCTTGTGGAGTTGCGAGAGAGCATTTCATTGGTAAGTTTGTTACATATGAGATGGTAAATAGCCAACGACGCGTGTAGCGCCGAGTTGGCTATAACTAGTCTCTTATCCAACAAGCGCGAATGGAATAATTTTTTTATTAAATTCCTTAACTCCAAAAGTTTGGAAGTTCGAAATAGGAGCAAAAAAAGCGAGAAAATCGGAGCGAAATCGAAAAAACTTGATGAAGATGCGATGTTGTGTAATACCGTGGGGTCAGACACTAGACAGACGCAATTGACAGACGCAGGCTCATCACAAAAACATTCCTTGCCTTTTCGCTTACTTCTACAATGTAAATGTCGGTATTGATCCAAACTTTCCACAAAAAGAATTTTTTTTTGCTTTATTCAGAGAGAATTTTTCTTTCCGGTGAAAAAAGTTTTAGCTTAGCAAACACTTTGCGCAATCAATTGCCATTTAAGGTCAAACAAAGGTATATGAGCTGATAACCGCTCACCGGTGGCTCAGTTGGTTGAGCATGGGGCTGCCATGCAGGAGGTCGTGAGTTCAACTCCGGCCGGACCAACACTCGGGGTCTTTAAATAACTGAGGAGGAAGTGCTGCCTTTGTAATTACATACCGCAAAAGGTTAGACTTTCAAGTCTTCTCGAATAAGGACTATAAACCGTAGGCCCTGTCTCACAAATATCTTCCATGTTCATTAGTTCCCTGTGGGACTATTCGAGAAGAGTAGGGGATGAAGTTCCCGGTGTTGTGGCTGTCCTCTGTGAGTATATGGGTGGGTGGGTGGGTATAGCAAGTCCACATCAGCTGAATAGCTGCCAAAAAATTCAACCTGCTCAAACAAATAAATAACAAACAATAACCGAGATTGATTGAACCAATCAGAGCGCGAGAAATCCACTAACCAAGGTTGAAAATTTAACAACACTCATTATTAAATTCTCAACCTCGGATAATGCATTTCTCATGCTCTGATTGGTTCACTCAGTCTCGGTCATCAGCTCATATACCTTAGTTTCACCTTGTATGGTAAATGATTGCGCTTAGCTTTGCTAAACTAAACACATTGTTTTGTGTGTACACAAGTTACTGACATCCATATACTTTATTGAAGTGTCAGTGGATTTAGCTACAAAAGCTAATTGGGGACACTATAGAGAAGATATCATTGACGTCACTTATTGTTATTTAATGTGGCAACCAGAGCCTCATTGGCTTTCAAAACAAAGGGTCTTTTGTTCCTGTGGTTGGCACATTTGAATAACAAAAGCAATGTTTGTAAACAGATATCTACCCTGTAACTTTACAAATGAAAAAATAAAAACTTTATAAGGAAAAAACAAGAAAGAGAAAAGAAATTAATGACCTCCACAGACAAGGCAAGTTGTTATCAATCACCTTTTAGTTGTTGTTAGCAAAAAGTAATATTGATGACTAAACATTACGTGACTGTGTGGATCAAGTCTTCCGCTACAATATAATACATCCTTTTCAAAAGGAAAACTACTTAAGTTGTCGGAGATAAACATGTTCGTTTTGTCATTAACAGCTCACTTTCTCCTGTCTGTGAGAAAGCTATCGATTACTTAAGTCTATTCTTCATTTCTTGTCACTTTTTTACCAGGCTCCCACAAGATGTACGGGTTATCAACAACTAAACTTTTTGTATGTGGAAATGCATTTCCTGACACCAACATATTTCACTGTAACAGTTGTAAAGCTGAGAACCAGGAAATCAACAAACCTCAAAAAATCTTATCTGGCTTTTTAAATATTTCACTAAGTTTCTCAGGAACCAAAGAGTATTTTTTTGTAATTGCCTTTTTTCACTTGGCTTGGTAGTCCAACCTTTTCTAATAACTCTTCATATGCTGCCTTTTTATGATTTAAAAAGCTGCACATAGTGCTCTTGCTTGAACACTTTCCAATTTAATAATGTGAATCTGATGCTTGCCTAAATAACGGCATGTCATGACAATAATAATAATTTTATTATGTAAGGTTCCAAGGTAATATGGCTGATATAAACAAAAAGCAATTTGGATATGTTGGGAATCATCTTTCAGAGTCAATTAACCTGTCCCCTCCACCATTGACCTCTGGGAGTGAGACTTGACAGATTTTACTTTGTCCAATGCCAGACGATTTTACTCTTCAACTGGGGGCATCCTGCAAATTATATTAAGGGCGGTGCCTACTGTTGGTATTGCGCATTCGTTCTGCGCATCTCGAGATACTCGGATTTCCTATCGGCAGTGCTTATTAATACAGGGATATTTTTGCGCGGTTCAAAACTATTCGGAGAAAGCAGAACTTGCTCTTGGTATCCAAAAAGAAAAGTGGGGGTAACCACGCATTTTTCAGAGATAATTAAGCTTCAGTTTGGAAAAGAACGCCATACATAGACCTTATTCATAAATGGCGGTCAATTTATAATTCTTTTGTCAAAGTGCAAATTAGCCTACCAAGCCTCGATTCTATACTGTGAATTGAAAAGATTTCTTGCTCTAAAATGAGGCTTGGTAGGCTAATTTGCACGTGGACAAAAGAATTATAAATGTGACCGCCATTTATGAATAAGGTCTATTGCTTTGTATTTTAGAGCTTTTTGCAAATATTATTGATTAATTATCTTCGAAAAATGCGTGGTTACCTGCTATTTTCTTTTTGGATTTCAATAACACTTGTTAAGATCTTCTTTTCCTGCATATTCAGTAAACCACGCAAAATACCTTTGAATTAGTAGGCACCGTCCTTAAAAGTGATCTTTTTTTCATTTTGGCTGTTAGCTTCTGATAGTGCTGTATCGTTTTTATACCCAGGTCATGTCCATTTGACAGATTTCAACATAGCTACAATCTTGGAGGAGGGTAAACTAGCAACTTCCATGTCTGGAACAAAGCCTTACATGGGTAAATATTTTGTTTCAAACCAGTAAAATTTGATGTTTTTTAGGCAAATGAAAGTGTCTTTTAGGGAGGTGGAATGGTCGAGTGGTTAGGGCATTGGGTTTGGGTGCCGTTGCCCACGGGTTCAAATCCTGTTCTCTAGCTACCATGCTCTTCCTTGCTTTGAAAAATAGGCAGCTGGTTTCCTCCTGCCGGTGAGGTTCTTAATCGTTAATTTTTCTTTCAGATTATTAAAGTGGAGTACAGAACTATCTAGCTAGCTCGGTAGTTAAGTGCGCTTAAGTAATGTTTAAAAAACGAGCAGCAGTGTTTTATCAGGGTTTAAAAACTATTTTAAATATTATAATTATCATTACCAGTGGTTTCAATGAGTACCAACAGACAACTAAAAGCTTTGGCTACTTCACTCAGAGTAGTCGGCTGATTTCTTCCCTAAATTTAATTCTAAATGGGCATCAATTTTTTGGTAGATTTTTGTTACATATAAATTATCCATTTTTAGGATCATTTCATATGGTTTGAGTTGGCATTTTCTAATAATTTATCTTGTAACTCTGAGCACTTGTGTGTAGAATCTCGATTTTATTCTCTTGCGGTAATAAAACATGGTTAATTTAGCTGCTGTCAAAGCGACAATTGTAAGAATTGGGTTTTTTGATGCCTGTACAAAGGTATGGTCATTTATGCTGCAGTCAGAGGAAACTAAGAATCAATTTTGGGAGACAACAGTATGAGGCAGGTGCAAGATGGAATAAAGGTTTCTTCAAATGTTCCAGTGCTACCTTTGCACAATTTTTTATCAGTTAAATTAAAGTTCATCATTAAAGTAACTTGTCTCCAAAAAATAAAAAAAAGAATCTTGAAATGTGCACAAGTTATTGCAGAAAAAAAGATTTATTGATAAGAGTAAGGTTACAGTTAATAATAAAACAGTGACAGTTAGTTTACTGCCAAGGTGTCCTAATCCTGTGATGGTGTGTCACATCTAGGGTCTAATTCTTTTTGTTCCAAATGTCTGCATCTCAAGTAATTAAGACTTTTTTGTTGCCACCTTTTTTGAAAATTCTCTGTGCAATCAAGTCATTTTGTCTACACGTAGCTGCTATGAATAAACAAAAAGTCCTTGGAAAAAAGAAGAAAGTTGGCAGATTTTGGACCTTTGCCTTGTCGTTTACTGTGTTCCAGGGTTCTTGCTACTCCTTGAAGTCCTTGAAAAGCCCTGGAATTCGAATTTGGACTTCAAGGCGCTTGAAAAGCCCTTGAAAAAAAGGACTTTCTGGAAAACTGCTTGAAAACTGCTTGAATTTTTGCTTGAGTGAAAATTGTTGAGATTGCATCATGCTAGGTTAAAGAGACATTCAAAAATTGAACCCAAAATTGACTATTAGGGAAACATTAGAACCGACAATTAAATGCCGTGTGTACACTTAACTTGCAGGATGTGGTAAGGAATATCAAGGTAGTCTTTTTCAGCAAAGAAAACACTGAAACACTATGTATGGCATAGAAATCGTCTTATAAAGATGCCTTGAAAACTCAATTTCTGGTTCTTGAAAACTGCTTGAATACTCCTGGAATTTTATAGACAAAATCCAGCACGAACCCTGGTGTTCGGTACTTTAGTTGAGATTGCAGACAAAGAAGTAACTGTTGAACCAGATAAAGCATAGGAAATCACAGTTGAGATGCTGGTAACATTTTTTAAACAAAATAATAATTGGCTCACACTTTTACTCAGTTTTCTTAGACACAAAACTAAACCTACTCCAGAGATTTCATTTTGTTCACTAGTGTCTCCTTAAAATAATTAATTTTATTGTATGTTTGCACTTGATCCCCATTAGCGATGCTTCCATTGTTTTCCCCATTTGGCCTACCCACCATTAGAGGGCAAAACCTCCTGGACCGGTCAACGGGCAATTGACGAATTTCCATAAATTTGGCTAGAACATGCTCTTATTCTCTGATTACTAGGGAACAAAAGAGTGTCTGCACAGCAAGTTCTTTTTAATTTTTTGAATGCTTTTCTTTTGGCGGGCTCTGATGCATTATGTTTCGAGACTTGACACCCCCGAAGGTTTGAAGTACATGTAACCTTTTGGGAAAGACTTAAAGGGACACTTAATGTTGGATGTCAAAATTGGGCGTGCATCCAATTAGAGTAATTTCTGGACATAAGAGCAAAACACCGACTCCCGGTCCGTGAACTACCCAAATGGACTACCCTAAAAATATGTATTTTGAATGTTATTGAGTACTATTGGTCTACGCACATGTAAGCAGCGTCTCAAACACCCATTTTAAATGACGTTGATCAACAATATGTAAGTCTAAGAACCCATTTTAGAGAGGTTAGCTTTCGATAATTGTTGTGATGGCCGATTTGTTCATGTGCATGTTAGTGAAGTGAGACCAGTGGCAATTCCTGGATTTAGTTGAATTTGGGGGTGCAGATGAACATAGACAAAGTATGTGCAATGTAAGTGCATAATCAATTCAGTTCTTCCAATAGTACTCGTTCAAAATTAGTATTTTGGGGTATTAGTACATTTTAGGGTGATGTGTTCCGTTTGGGTATAGTCCATGGACTGGAAGGGGGGGACGTCAGTGTTTAGTCCACCAACTTCAAAGCTAGAGCTACGTGGATCAGACGAAAGTCGAAACAGACATTGATTGAATGAGGCGGGGAACGAACTGGCGACCTCCAGCTCAGAAGCCTGTGCATTAACCACACGTTTGCAAATCATGACTGATAGTAAAAATAAGATTTTATGCTTGAATTAAAACTTAACGCCTTCTCTCTCTCTTTCATTGCCAGCCCCTGAAGTTTTTGCTTCAGCCTCTGATGAAGTCAAAGGATATTCATTTGGTGTTGATTGGTGGAGTCTGGGTGTTTGTATGTATGAAATACTCAGATCAAAGGCAAGTTGTTTTTGTAACTTTGGTGAGAAAGGAGGGTTAAATTAAACCACCATCTTGTCTTCCTTCAGAGTCCCAAACTTGGAGTTTCGTTAATCAGGAAACAGCTTGGCCTTCCCTGCTAACAGAGGTCTTTTCTTGTTGTGTTCACTGGCCTGACAAGTATAAGGGAAAAGAGATGATCTCTGCCATGGTCAAAACTCTCTGCGTTGAGCAAGCACAGAAGTTACTTAGTGACCAAATCCTCATGTGTTACTTCGTGTTGCGTGGGCTCACATACAAGTCATATAACAACTGTGGAATTACTGTAAAGGAATGGGTGGGATACAGTGGGCTCAAGTCCCAGTCATCAAATTACATATCAATGGCCATGCGGTTTGAAGAGTGTTGTCCAAGGTCATGGATGGTGGTTGATGAGTGAGTTTCGACCTTTGGCAGAGGCCCCTTTTCCCGTACAGTTCAGCCCGGTGACCGCATAAGAAAAGAGACCTTTGTTAGCAGAGAAATCTTGAGCCAATTAGTTTGGGCATTGGTATCAGTTTTTAAGAGCTGTCACTAGAGAAGTATCAACCTTTCTAATTAAGAAGATTAGCAATTTTAAGTTTACTTACTACTTAGATGAAGAGTAAAATTTAAGGGTACACAGATGAGTGCACTTGCTAGAGAGAGCATAGTCACACACACCAAGGTAGATTTTCCCACGGTGCCTCACCCTTGGGTTTTAGTATACCGTGTTACCCAGCAGTCACACATTACGAAGAAAAAGTGAAAAGAAAAAAAAGAAAAAAAAAAAGAAATCTCACGCAATTCATTGGTGGGAAATTTTATCACAACATCATCAGCATCGTAATTGGCTCTTGTACCTTGGGCATCAAAACACCCCTCCAACTTACCACATTAAATGTCATGGGCACTTCGTCTGACCTTTTTGACGTATCCATGGAAATTTACCATGGGAAATTTACTTTGGGAAATGTTAGGCACCAAACTAAAATTTAATGCAGTTTCCTGTGATAAAAGGGTCATTTACCATCATGATGGTAAAAGTGCCCCGTGTAACCGCACTTTGTGTGTCTTAAATTACAAGGAACTCAGAAACCCCCCTCTGAGGCGGCTTAAAGTTGAAATTTGTCGCTGGGTGCTACTGTTTCACTGGAACATGACTTCGAGATACCGGTGTGATGCTCTAATCAACTGCAAGGATCATAATATATATCTTCACTTGATTTCATATCCATAGTTCAATATATGATTCTTTTCATATATCATTTCATTCACTGTTTATAATTATAATAAAACGAAAGTTCATAGCTAACTATTTGCGATATATCAAGGAAATATCCGTGAGAAATTCAGAATCTCAAGAGTTAAGTTCAAAACTCGCATGCAGATTTGAAATTATACTTAGTTCAAATTTCGAAACTGCTGGTCACGCATGACTTACACCATAGCTTGCCAGTAAGCCAACTGACACAATTAACTACACATTATTTTTTAGAGACCATATGAAATTCTTGCTAGTTCAAGCCTGTCAGATGTGCGGCAAATTTTTGCATCTCAGTCAGTGCACTACCCAACAACTTGGTCACGAGATATGATACGTGTACTCCACAGAGTAAGTAGAGGGTGAACAATGTTAAAGTGCCCCTGTGATAAAAAAGATTTCTTCTTTTTCTTTATTCTGATTTTAACAGACTAGTGTGTTTGCACAACACCTGACTGGCAAAATTTTGATCTTTGATTTTTACCCAAAGGCCTTATACTTTGAGTACAAGTTTTTGATTTCACAGTCTGCCATTGCTAGCGTTCAAAACTGACCTATTGGACCTCAGAGGGTTTGATCCAGGGAAAAGTGACGTCAAATGCTCATTAGCTTTAGCTTAAAATTATGCATGTATTTGCACAACGCAAGTTTAAATGTCTGGTCCCAGTTGTTCGAAGAGTGGATAACTTTATCCACTGGATAGCACTATCCAGCGGATAAAAATCGCTATCCAGTGGATTATAAAAAGTCATTGCACAAAGCCTGGATAGCGTGGCGTTTAACTATCCTGTGGATAAATCACTATCCAGGCTGTTGCCATAGTGATTTACTTAGCCTTGCGTGAGCTTGTGGTGAGACAACATGGCGGAACATGTTGCACCTTCCACGGCCAAGCGCGCGAGAAAGCCAAACTTCACCCCTGGCGAGTGCACAGTTATATTTGAAGAGGCAGAGGAAAATATAAACATCATCAAAAGTAAATTTACGTCAACCGTGACGAACAAAAACAAGACCCGAGTGTGGGACAAAATAACAAACAAAGTAAATGCCCTGGGCATCTGTAAGAGAGGCGTAATAAGGGTCAAAGTTAAGTGGCGTGCCATGGTGGATTTTATCCATTGGATAGCAATTTATCTGCTAGATAAGACTTATCTGCTCTTTGAACAACCGGGGCCTGAACTTTAAATAGCGCAAAAATCTTGTCTTGCACATTAATTCTGTGGCATACACATGCATTGCATTCTTAAACTAGTGAGTCTTTGACATAATTTTTTCCTCAATCCAGCTCTCTCAAGATCTTAAAGTTAGTAATGGCGGACCGTTAAAGAGGAAAATGCCAGATGAAACAAACAAGCATGTTTTTGAAATCAAGGCTTAAGACTTTGGTCGCTTTAATAGTGTTTAGTTAACACAAAAACGTTTTGAGTAAACTTCCTGACATGTGTCTACTAACCTATAAAAACCTGCAATCAGTCATGCAATCTGGCACCATAAATCCCATGGATACTTAATCAGTGGCCAGTTCCCTTTGCTTATTAAGTAACCTTTCTTCAAAGCCTTAGTAGCTTATGAAATTATTTTCTTTATTGGGCAATAGTAAGTTGTTGCATTAATTTTGTCTTGTCTCCATTTCATCTCAGTCTCAACAGGGCTTTGTCATAATGTATTTTATAATGTCTAATTATGCTAAATTTTTTGCCCACAGCTTCTCCAGCGGGATCCTAAGAAAAGACTTAACAGCTTGGAACTTTTAAAACAAGAAAGTTTAATGGCAGATGTTGACTGGGAGGCTGTAGAGTCTGTTAATGTCCAGCCTGGATTTATTCCTCCAGTAAGTCATTAGGGTGGTTTTTTTGGTACTGCTCAAGCAAAATAATCACAACAATCGGGAAAAATAAAAGTATAGAGAATTTTACAGTTGTGTGCTTAGTCACCTGGTCTATGGATGAAAGTGAGGCTAGAAGTGGCCTTGTTGTGGTAGAAACCTTATGGCTTTTCAACCTTATGTAAATGCCATCTAATTAGCATGAGAAAGACATCATCAATATAAGAAAGGCACAGAGGTCTGTATCATGACAAGGTCAACTCCAGCCTCACTTTCATGTAAAGGCCAGGTAATTTTAAGCACATAACTATAATATGGTCTTATTGGAGTTACACTGTACACGGAAGTTTCAATAAAATTAAATAAGTTGGCGTCTGTTTTGAGTAGAGCAACTGATTCTATCAAGAAGGGGCCTAATGTCTCCTTTCTCTTGGCTGGGGGTCTGTGGGCATGCCATGCTGTCAATGTTGAAATAAGATTTTAATCTTAGGTTTTGAACGATTCTGCCTCGGCTAATTTTGTCCATTTTTCAGATAAAATAGTGGCTGACTTCTCTGAGTGAAGTAGCCAAAATATTAATATTGCTTTGCACTTGCTGTTTGAACTTATTGAAACCATTGTGTACTGTTATATTTTAAGAAGACAGTTATATTTCCACTTGCTTAATCCTCTGGGAATTGGAAGATGTCACTGACAGTACTTGTACTTGTTGTGAAAATAGCGACCTTCAGATTGGAGTACGAGTTTTTGAACTGGGCACTCGCATTATGTTTAATTAAAGAATGAAAAATTTTTACATGTGCATGCTCAGAACTTGAACTCATAGTCATCCTCGTACTCCAATCTGATGGTCACTAATGTTAAAGAGCCTGCAGCATACCAGTATTGTTCAGAAAAAGGTGACACAGGCTTCCTCCCCCCTGCCCATTGCAGTCTGGTTTCATTGGTTCAAAATGTGGACAGCACTTACCTGCGAGTGTTGTACCACCGGGCAAAAGGAGATTGGTGGGAGCTAGGCTAGTAATTAAACTATGTAGGGGTCGCAATATTGTTCCAATATTGTTGTCAAAAATATGGTTAATGTTAATCCTGCCAAATGAGTGAAGATACTCTGAATATAATTATGCAAGTTCCCCCAACAGATGTTGAACTCTCTAGTATCTCAGACTGCAAAACCAATAGTGATTTATTTATTTAGAACAACTTTATTAAATAATGCATTACAATAACCTTGTTTAAAAGG
>OX421445.1:53587941-53605441 GCA_949126865.1 Montipora capitata
AATAATGGATGGGCAAGCGGCTATTTCACCTTAGATAGAGGTGTTAGGCAGGGCTGCCCTTTGTTTCCCTACATTTTTATTATTTGTGTGGAACTTTTGGCCGAAAAAATAAGACAAAATAAAACTATTAAAGGAATCTCGGTGCAGGGCGAAGAAATAAAAATCAGCCAGTTTGCTGATGATGCTACAATTATCCTAGACGGCTCTAAAGAATCCTTCACAGCGGCTCTACAAGATTTAGAGCAGTTTGGGTCTATCTCTGGTTTACGACTTAATAACAAGAAAACAGAAGTTTTGTGGATAGGCTCCAAGGCCGGATGCAACGAAGTTTTTTGCCCAGAAAAAAATTTTAAGTGGGTTAATAAAGTTAAATCCTGAGGAGTTTGGATATCTACAGATTCTGAAGCAAGTATAAAAGCAAATTATGATGAAAAAATAGAAAAAGCACAAAATGTCTTAAGCTCCTGGAAATACCGGAGACTGAGTTTGCTAGGGAAAATAACTGTGTTGAAGAGCCTTGTTGCATCTCAATTTGTCTATATTCTGGCTCCCCTGCCATCAAATCATACAAACCTTAGATGAGATCAACCGGATCAGACTTTTATAACTTTTTGTGGGATGGAAAGGGAGACAAAATAAAGCGAGACATTATCATCAATGAATACAAAAGCGGTGGCTTAAGGATGATAGACATTTTAATGTATCTTTCAATAAAGCACTTAAGTCAACCTGGATTAAAAAATATTTAGATACTGGACAACCATGGAAAGTGGAAGTTGTTTTTTGATCTACATTTAACAGATTATGGAGGAACGGACCACTTTAAAGGAAATCTTAACAAAAATGATCTACACAAATATTATAAAATATCTGATACTTTTCTTTCCGAAGTCTTGCAAATATGGTCGGAAATTAGCTTCAATGGTAACATCACCTCGAACAAACAGTTTCGGTCAATGAACCTGTGGCACAATTCTCTAATTAAAGTGGGAAATAGTCCAATTTATTATAAAACGTGGGCTACGAAAGGGGTACGTGAAGTTAGACACTTAATGAAAGATGAAAACAGTTTTCTTTCCTTAACTGAGTTCAGGGAGCGCTTCAACATAAAGATCAATTATCTTACTTTTCATGGCATCATAGCTGCAATAAGGCCCCAAAGAAAACTCTTACGTGGAAATGACATTCTATCAGATACCAATGAAGATACTTTCGCCGTTGAATTCTTTCAAGCCAGTAAGCCAAATAAACTTGTTTATAACAAACTCATCAGTTTAAAGCAGACTAGCCCCAGCGGAAGCCAAAGCAAATGGATCGCAGATTGCAACCTGGAATTCCCTCAGTCGATAAACTGGAATGCGGTTTATGAAACCCCTTTCTGCTGTACAAAAGCCTTCAAACTAATTGTCTTCCAGTTTAAACTTCTTCATAGACGATTAGCAACAAACGACTACCTTCACAAAATTGGGCTCAGAAATGATGACATTTGCACTTTTTGTAAGAATGGTAAAGAATCCTTAGCTCACTTATTCTGGCATTGCAGAGAGACTTTTTCGTTCTGGGGAAGATTTCAAGACCTACTCACAAGGAATCAAGTAACAATAAAAGAAAAGAATTATTCCATGGATTTAGTATTAGGACTAAAAATAGATGTCTTCTCCCACTTACAACATTATTTCTACTTTCTTGTTGCTAGATATTTTATATGGACGTGTAAAATGAAGGAAATAATACCAAGTATAAACAATTTTCCTATTTTCTTACAACACTTTTGTGATCTAGAATATGACGAAAAGAAAAAACCTAAACCTCTCAAAAATTGATAGTCTTGGTATAGTTGGAAACCTAGCCAATTACATTATGAAAATTATTGTAACGTAAGAAGAGTGCTTGGAACCTATGCATGCTATATGGATGTTATCTCTTCGCCGGTGTTTTAATGTACGTAGGATTTTAATGTGTTTGTTAAAAAATAAAAAATAAAAAGAAGAAAAATATAGAAAACCTGACAATAGAGCACAATTTAAGACGTTGAATAACTCCCACTGCAAATTAGTTTTTTTTATTGTAACTTAAGATATGTGATCCTTACACTGTACTTCAAAATAGTCGACTGAATATTGATTGATTTGAGTCTCACGAATATCAACTATAAATAATTTTAGCAAGTCACGCTCAAGACGCGTGTCATGAAAATACTATATTTCTTATTAATAAATAAATAAAAATAATAATAATAAAAGTGACGACACATTTGAAATTAAATTTGCAAGACATGTTTCGGTCGTGCAACGACCATCTTCAGTTGAAAGTAGAATTAATTTGAAGTTACATTTGAATTTATAATATACTAAACAAAGATAAATAATAACGTGAAATAAATTGGGAATCTAACAAAATAGCCAAAGGTAACAACAACAAAAAAAGAGTGTACAATGGACACTATTAATTCGAATGAAATTAGAGAAATGAAAGTACAATTTGAGGCAAACGTCGCCTAAAAATAAGGGCTGTTCAAAAGAACGTATAAGTCCTCCTTTTTGCAAGGATAATTAGGAATTCTTTAACCCAGACAAAACAAGCAAGCGTCGACGAAACGGAATCATTTATTAATGTAGTACTCGATGAGCACGCTCCAGAGAGGAGAGAGATCTAAGAGTCAGGGCAATGCTTTGGGAGGTTATGGTAGTTCTTTCTACATTAATGGCTACTGCAATAATTTCAGTCGTTGCTCTTGATCTGATTTCAGTCGTTGTCCTAACCTTGTTCTTTCGTTATTATCATCATCACAATGGCATTTTAATTTTACCGTCTTGGATCAAAATATAAGACGAAACAGCTTTATTTTCTACTGGTGAGCAATGTAAACTTGTAGCTGACCTTCATAAACCTTGTCCTTTCTTTAAGAAGCGGCAGAAAGCGACTGAAATACAAAATCAATACATCTTACTTACACACCGCTACAGATCTCTATGTACAACAACTTACAACAAACCGTCCGAGATTCAACACTCAGTAAACCTATATCGCTGTTTGAAAAGTTTCTTTACCCCTGTAAGCTATAGTATACTTGATTTAGAGAAGACTGGCATTCTCCTCACGATTTATATTTTCAATCATAGGCTTTTCTTTTTGTTTCTCGGAAGTATTCTTTTGTTTTTGACCTTGCTCTTTCTCTGCTCCCACACGTTTAAGCCTTTCTTGTTGAGCTTTAGTGATACTCTTCATGCTGACGTGATCGGAGCTTGAGCTCCTTTTTGTTCTTCGGCTAACCAATGTCATGTTCTCAATGCTCACCAGTTGTGGAAAGGCTGTTCTGCCAGCTCGACGTCGGCCAAAGACTAAATGTTTGAAACCTGTTCGGTAGTTTTCACTAAAAGCAAAGCAGATGCAGGGATTTAGGGCTCCCCACGAATGAAGCAACATCTTATTTATGATGAATACAATGACCTGGGGAATTTCAGGGGGAAGCTCCCCATGAAACTTAAATATGATGATAAAAGAGCAAACAAACAATGGGCCAATACAGACAATAAACGCAGCTAATATGGCTATTGACAGTCTGACTATCTGTCTCTTGCTTGCAGGGTCTCGAGATCTCTTAAATTCGGACATCTTTCTCCTTTCATTTTGTCTTCGTTTTAGAGTCCAAGCTATGGTGCTGTATATGATAGTCAACAAACACACTGGTACCAGGTAGAATACGATGAACATGGCTGTACTATATTTATTGTTGGTTTCCGTAGTCCAGTTGGCTTTGAAGCAGCAATAACCATTCGAGCAAACACGGAGTATGTGAAGGTAATGAGCATGAGCAGCTATGGCCACAATCCACGAAACCAGGATGCAGACTAAACGCACTTTCCACGAGATGAGTTTTATCTTCAAAGGGAAGACAACAGCAATCAGCCTGTCCACTGAAATCAGCATAAGACTCTGGATGGAGACCAGCACAGAAACATTAGGAAGAAAATAGCAAAGTTTGCAAATGATATTTGCAACTTTCGGCTCAAGCCCGGAAAGAAAGCGATCTGAAGATAGTGTCTGTGCAATTATAAAGGGCATGATAGTCAAGGGAGTGAAGAGATCGGAGACGGCCATATTGACCACGAAATAATTGATTGATTTTCGAAGTGGCTTGTACTTGGAAAACACCAGGATGATTAGAACGTTTCCAATCAACGCGACAAGGAGTACGATGGAATAGGTTGCTATTAAAATGGCCTTCTCTTCCTTGGTCAGTCCGACGACTTCCGCGACATTGGAAGATCCATTCACGAAAGATAAATTATTCAGTTTGTCACTACCGCAGTTTTTAGACATGCTGGCCTGGCTTAGTTTTCGAACGGGAGAGCTGATAATTTTCTCTTCTTCCTTTCTTGTTTGAAACTGGAAATAATAGTAATCCTATATGGTTTTATCTTCGAATTCTTTTACCGTCTGTGTTGACTCTTCTGATCTAGTTCTCGAATGTCAGATCTTGATGGCGTTTTCTGTTGACTAGTTCTCGGGTGTCCGATCAGTTGATGGTGTTTTCTGCATGGCTATTTACACTAGTGCTTTTAATATATTAAAACCTCTGATACTGATCGGGGACATCCTTCAATTTAAGTTCCTTAATTACGAATAAACGCCACTTGTCAACCTTTTATTGGACTTAAAAGGTTTTTATATTACATAGTTACATATCACTATGGTGAAATTAAGGACCACTTTTTAAGGTCAAACCACGTTCCAAAACCTTGGGGGATATTCCAAAGTTAACAAAAATTGGTTAAAATATGAGATCCTTGACGTAACTTGAATTTTTGGCTGATAATATGAGGAAAGTGGAGTATCTGGCCGGCAAAAATGTCCTTTCGGCCAGGAAAATTCCTCTCGTTCACTTTTTATCCAAGTATCCAGCTTCATTTACACTCGTTTGTCGGTAGCTCAAAAAATTGGAAAACATTGGAGAGCATTGATATAATGGAAAACAGATAAACAGATATACAGATAAAACAGATATACAGATATACAGATAAAACAGATAAAAGAGATAAACAGATTAAACAGATAAAACAGATATAATTGGGTTCTCCCCAACATTTTAGCGTTGATTTTCACCTTACGCATTTGGCTGTTATCAAATGGCACGGTATTGGGAGCCGCATGGTTAACAAAACGGTTCAGCACGATTTGCATTAAACCCGACATTGTCATTATCCAGTTGGGTTCCAACGATTTAACAAGCGAAACAGCGTTACGCGTTGACTCAACGATTTTGTTAGGCTCCTGCACGATTTATATCATGTTAACCACACTATCATGCGCCAGGGCCCGTTCGCTTTTAATCGTAAGGCCAAGCTGTTAACCAAATACCTTCGGGTAGTTTTAGAGCCGGTATATAAGGCAAGCTAACAAAATCTGTACCTTGCTTAGTTCGCATATTTTGGCGTTAAAATAGAATTTTCGGGCCTATGCTTCTGTTACAAAGTGATATATTTTTCAGGTCACCCATCCAGATACTAACCCCGCCTGACATAGTTTAACCTCAGTGAACTTATGTATTGCAAAGCTGTCAGATGCTCAGAGTGCACGCTTACACTTGTGGTGAAAAGAAGTTGTGAGGGAACTTAGAAATGATTCAACATGTCAGCCTAGAAGGCAATGTTTCTCGATTCCCTTTTATTTTCTTCAATCTTTCGGGGTTTAGTACTTTGCTAGCAACCACATGTCTTCTCAGGGGGCTATTTAGTTTACCTAATACTTTTACCATGACACGACAATGATATACAATTCCAAAACAATATAAAAGGAACTTTAAAAAGGAACTTTATCTAAGTGTCTAGTCGTACTGGAGCACTAATTGGGGACACTGTAAACTGAAATTAACGAAATTAAATCAACTGAAATTAAATCATGTACTATTAGAGCTACATATTGAACTTGAATAACGCAGCTCAGTTGACAATATGGAATAAAGCGCTGTGTTACTTCACTACCACACGTAAGCAATGCGTGTCTATTTTTTCTAAAGATGACAGGAATTTCTTCTTTCTAACAAATGATTAATAGGCTAGTAGCCAGGTTTTTAACCTCAGAAAAGGATGTGTTTCGTGGTATGAACGTGGGAGCCAAAGGGCCTCTGCTGGTACGACTTCTGGGTGACCCCTTAAATGGTCTTAATGACCCGCGACTTGAAAAAATTGCCTGTGGAATGCAGTCTAATACTACCCAACTCAGTCCCTTCTGTTTTTGAGTAACACGTACCATAGGCAACCCAGTGTTATGTACGCTCATGAAGCGTCTTGTTTAAGTAAGTCATACCTTACGAGACTTTACCTGAACGCGGGTTTGGCTGTAAAAAGTCAAACCCTGCACAGTAAGCCTTTTTTCTTGCTGGGGGACGTTCCATTTGGAGTGTGGCCTGGACCTTTTTTTTTCATTTTTTGGAGTGTGGTTTCTTTTTCATATTTTGGAGTGTGGTAAGGTCTTTGTTGTAGTTTTCTTTGTCTTTTTTTGGTTTTCTTTTATTTTTCGGTGACCCTCCCGGGGACTAATGCTCCGCGTTCTGCGGTACACCCGGGGTAAAGCCGAGTCTTTTTGTTTTTTCTCTCGCTTCCAGGGCTCTTTGAGCCCTCGTTTTTGGCACTTCATTTAGTCTATCACTGAAGTGTCCTTTTTGTTTTTTCGTGTGGTTTTCTACTTTTTACTCGTGGATATATCCACGAGTTTTGGTGAGGTTCTTTATGCAAATGTGTCACTCCTGCGTAACCGGAAGTTCGATCTAATAAGCCAATCAGGATGGATATAGAAAGCCGTGACTTCCTGTTCCCGAGGTTGTGCGCCGCCATTGCTGTATGTCGCTTTTATACTGAAGTGTTTGAGCAACTTTCGCTGCATTTAGAAGCAAGAAACGGAAGAATTAAAGAAATGGCTTTCTTCGAAGGTGAAGCAAAATATTCAGAACAAGTACGGATTGGTGCAATTAATTGTGCACCGCTTTTCACTGACCAACGTGAAGACTTTAATACATGTCATGTAGAAATGGAATCGACAGACACATGGTGAGAAGACAGTGCCTGTTGATCCATCCCCTAAGCTCACGGGGGATAAATAAATTCCATGTGGAAGGTGACTGCCATTGTTTCAGAAAGGTAATTAGAAAGTGTATGGTGCATTATTTAAATAAGGACGTACCGAGCTCGTCTGAGTTGAGAAAGTGTTTATCTCTTGCTTTTGGAAAATATTATATCTCTATACCTAGACCGCAACTCAGACGTAACAATCTTCGAGAGTAGGATATTCTAATCGTCATTTTTATCTTATTAAAAAGACTTGTATTTCCATTGTGTATTCAAGATCGATCTGCTACTACGCATTCGACAAAATGAGAATTATTGTCTATCAAGAGAAAAGCTATTGATATCAAGAGACATTGACTCAAACCCAGGCCCTGTTGCTGATGGAACGAGTACACATGCAGCACATACAATACTGAGAAATCCTTCTATAGCACTGTTGCAGGCTCGATTAGCTCAAAAAGGATTGAAGCTCTAGAATGTACCTCAGATGGTTCATGCTTCTTTTCTTCTGTTGCCCACCAGTTATACAATGATCCTTCCTATCACATGAATTTGCATGCTGCTGGCGTTGAATCCATCAGGAACAACCGTCAAAAATTAATATTGGACCCATCATTACAGAGCAATTGTGCGTTTGTTGTCGCAGCAACATACATGGTGTGATACACTTATTGTGCAAGCAGTTTGCAATGTATTAAATGTTACTATACATATAAATGAATCCATTGAGGGGTGGGCACCAGTAACTGTTATCAGTCCTATAAGCGGACAACGGGGAACTACTGTGAACATTGGACATCTAGATGGAAGACACTATGTTTCAGCACTTCAGTTAGATTATAATAATGACAGTATTTCAGGTTATGAAATCAGCGGTGTTACCAATGTCAACAATTATTCAGAGCCTGGTAATAATCGATTAATTAACCATGGTCAAAAATTATGTGAGTGTCAGTAATAATTTCTACAAAGCAGTGGCAAAAAAGAGCTTATTTGAGAGAATCTATCAAGCGGAAGAGACAAAATCACTTGAAGAGTTCAGGGAAAAGAAAAACAATGCAAAACGCCAAAACAGATCTGAAACTATTAAAGCAGAAAGGGAATAGGAAAAGAAAAGCAATCCAGAATATATCAGAGACCTAAACAGAAAAGCACAAAACCATTTAAGGAAAGCTATGCAGAGCTCAAGGCTAAACCAAACTGGAATTTGTCAAGGTCAAGACTCTATTAGACATTCCATGTCAAAAGTGATTCAGTCTTTTTCGTGATAAGATAACACATGGCCCTGAATATATATGCACTTGCTGTGATCAGTTATGGTTCAGATCATCTGTTTCTAAGGGTAACAGTATTAAATATAGTGATAAATATTCCCAAGGTTTGTTGTAGGAATGTATAACTGGCACAAAAAGTGTTAATATTACTAAATGGATCTGCTCTACTTGCTAAACCTGATGACATTAACAATATGACCTGGCAACAAAAATCACACCTTATTCAAAATTACCTTGTCATCTGTGAAACGAACTTTGAACACAAGGTACAGCTCTTTATAGAGGATGTGTTAAAGAGTAATCTTATGCCTATTGGAGAAATGGTATATTTATTTCACAGGGTTGAATTCCAGCAAAGGGGATTACCTCACATACATGCATTATTTTGGGAATCTAGTTGCATATGAGAGCCCACCGTGCTGTTACACAATTATCCAACTATCAATGCTAATGCATAAGGAAAACGTCAGCCTGCCAATTGTAAACAATCGCGGTAACTTTCATATCCACGAGTAACGACAGTGGCACTTTGATTTGGTGTGTTGTTTGGTTTCTTGGTGGCTCCTTAAGAAAATTTCTTGGGGTTTTTTGTTTGTTTTCCATTTATTAAGGGTGCAAAGAGTGGTATTCAATTTATATAATATTCTGCTTACTGTATTTTGCTTAGTTTCCCTTGTGCTTTTTGTCCAAGGGTTTGTTGCTTGCTTATTTGGTTATTGAAAGACATTATTAATAGATTATTTGCTTAGTTACTCCGTAAGCGGGGGACTATTTAGTGGGCTTTGAGTGTTAATCCATCCATCTTTGTAGTATAATATTATATCTTACTATTTGAGTGAGGTTACATTTTGTGAATTAGTGATATATAAAGCTTGGAATAATTATTCATTATTAGTAGTCCTTTAGCAGCTGCTTAAGGTTTAATCTTAAGGTTAGTTTAAAATATTTAACAGTACCTGTAGTTGGTTTAAAATATATTTCCGTAATGGTTCCGCGCAACACGCGCACTATTATTGTAAAGTCCGGCTTCCCGGCTGGAACCTCCCATGCCGGGGTTGCCGGCATCATAGCTAACTCCCTGGCTGGCCTGGTGGACTCGATCCAGGTCTGCCCAGGGGCGATCATTCGTATCTCATTCCTAGACCCATCTCATAAGAAGACCTATGAGGAGGCCGGGTTCATTTCTTTTGGGGACGTTCGTTGTGACGTTGTGGTCTCGACTCCCATCACCTTCGTGATGGTGTATTTGTTTCCCTTCGAAGGGGGCAATGACCGTGTGAAGGAGGCTCTAAAGTTTTTCGGTGATGTGAAGGAAGTTCGGCACCAGCAGTGGTCGAACGTTCCGGGTGTTCATACTGGTACCCGTCTGGTACGAATAGTGCGCAAACACGATATTCCGCGCAATATTACTATTGATGGTGTTCACTGCCGTGTGTGGTATAAGGGTCAACCTTTAGTTTGTGATATCTGTAACGATAACCACAAGGCGGCTGACTGCCCGCTCAAAGGAAAATGTAAAAGGTGTCGTGAGGCTGGGCATTTCGTCCGAAATTGTCCGAAGCCCGTGTAGTATGTGCCGGGTAGACCGGAGACGGATGCGGACAGTGATGATGGTGATGGCAATGATAATGACAATGACAATGTTAATAATAATGAGAATGATAATGATAATGATGGTGATGTGGCTGCGGCCGATAATGTTGTAGAGCCTGTTGTTGTGCCGGATGGGGAGGTGGAGCCTGGGGTTTCTCGGCAGTGCTCTATGTCTGGTTTGGGTGCGGATGCACCTATGGCTGTTGATCCCGAGGCAATGGATGTCCGGGATAATGAATTAAACGAGCTGGATAGCCAGCCTTTGCTTGTCAGTGGGTCAGGGGGGGCTGAGGAGAGGGTTCTGGATCCCTCTCCTAGCCAGGGTTCTGCGAGTGTTTTGGGGGGGGCGGGGGAGAGGGTTCTGGATCCCTCTCCCAGCGACAGTATTTTGGGGGCTTCCACCGGTCAGTCTGGTGAGTCTCAGGAGGAGGTAATGGAGTCCTCCCCTACTTTTTCTCCCCTTTCGGGGTCTGTGTTATCGGTGGCGCCGTCATCGGAGAGTGTGTCAGAGGTTGGGGTTGATTCGGGTGATGATGCCCCGGCCTCGGTGGTGGAGTCTGGGCCTTTACGGTCTAAAATTCCAGTCAAAGTTGGGCGCAGTGTTTCGGGGGGGTTGCATCCCCCTCTTGTATCAAGGGAGGAGACGGCCAATATGGTCCAGAAATTGAAAGCATCTCTTCCGTCATCCAAGGATGATCTCGCGGCTTCGGCTTTCATTGTTCCAAATCTTCCTCCTCGGGTTAGTTCTCGTAGTTCTGGCTCGGGGATGGCCCTTCGTCCGTCCTCTCGTTCCCGGTCTCGTTCCGGTGACGAGAGGGCCCCTCCTAGCCCTCTTAGCCCGGATCCTCATAGGTCCCGTCGTCGTACTTCTTCGCCTAGCCCTGCTAGGCGCCGTTAATTTTACCGTTGTCTCGCCACCTTTTAGTTTTTTGTCATGGGTTTGTCACTACGTTTTTGTTATATTATGGCTCTCACGGTAATTTCTGTTAACGTTAATGGGTTGAGAGATGGTGACAAGCGTCTTGGATTTCTGCAGTGGTTGTCCCATCTCTCTCCTTCGGTAGTTTGTCTACAGGAGACCCACGCAGTCTCTAATGATGATCTTCTTTCTTGGTTTTCTCGGTTTGGTTATTTGTGTGCGGGTTCTTTTGGTACAAATCATTCTCGTGGTGTGGTTGTTTTGTATCGTTCGGTTTTGGAATGTAAGTCTGTTGTTTGCGAGTTTGATGGTCGTTTTGTTTTGGTTGAGTTTTCTCTTCGTGGCTCTGTTTTTCGGGTTGCTTCTATTTATGCTCCTAACCGTAATCCTGATCGTGACGCTTTTTTGGTTCGTTGTGTTGACTCTATTGATCCTGCTGTTCCTACTCTTTTGTGCGGCGATTTCAACACGGTCCTGGACCGTGTTCGGGATCGCCGTGGGTCTTGTCCTTTTGATGTCTCTCGTGAAAGTTCTGCTTTGTTGTCAGTGTTGTTTTCGGATTGTTGTGTGGTGGATATTTGGCGTGAAAGGCACCCAAATGATTCTGCTTTTACCTGGTTCCGGCCCGATGGGGCCCTTGCATCGCGCATTGACCTCATCGGTTGTCCGTATGCTTGGGTGCCTTACGTGTCTTCTGTAGACATTCTACCATGTCCATTTTCTGATCATTGTGCTATTTCTTTTTCATGGGCTCTCCCCAGCTCCGTTCCTCCGGGTCCGGGGTTGTGGAAGCTCAATCTTTCTGTTCTGGATGAGGCCGAGTATATCGACCTCATCTCAACTTTCTGGTCTTATCGGCAGTCTCGTCAGTCTTCTTTTCCTTCCCTTACTAGGTGGTGGGACAGCGGTAAAGCCCATATTAAGCGTATAAGTATTAATTATTGTAAAGATCGTGGTAAATGTAAAGTAGTTGAACGTAATATTTTGTCTAGTCTTGCTGCTCATCTTAAAAGTCATATTGATTCTGGTCGTCTTTCTTTCCTTCCTGTGTACCTTTCTACTCTGTCTCGTCTTCGTGCTATGGATGTTGAGGTTGCTCGTGGTGCTCAAGTTCGTGCCCGGTCGAGGTGGGTGGAGGAGGGTGAGTCCTCCTCTGCTTACTTCTTCCGGCTCGAAAAGAAAAACGGCACTGACCGTAATATCTCGGCGCTGAGAGCTAGTGATGGTACTTTGGTTACGGATAAGGATGGGTTGTGTGAGGTTTTTCGTTCTTTCTATTCGGATCTTTTCTCTGCTGCTCCTTGTGACTCCAATGCTCGTGCTGAGCTTCTTTCTAACATTTCTTCGGTTCTTCCTTTTGATGATAGTGAAGTGTGCGAAGGTCTTCTCAGCCAGGAAGAGTGTTTTGCCGCTCTCCAGGGCATGGCCCGTGGTAAAGCTCCTGGTTGTGATGGCCTTCCCATGGAATTCTATTTAAAATTTTGGCATGTTTTGGGTTTTGATTTAGTTTGTGTTTTGAATTCTGCGTTTGGGTTGGGTTCGTTGTCTCGCTCTCAGCGCCGGGGTATCATTACTGGGTTGCTAAACCCAGTCGGGATCTGCGTAGCGTTTCGTCGTTTTGTTTTTTTCCGTGTCGGTAAAAGTCTTGCCTGTCACTCCCCTGCTAAGTAGTGTCTTTGTGGGAAGAGTCGTCTGCGCGTATTTTTGCTAGGCTTCAGCGGGTAGTAGAAATGGGTAGATTTAATCTGGTTGACGCAGTAAAATATTTCATTAACCAGCAATGGCGTCGACAGTCATTGTAACGCGAATGGCGTTTTAGTGGATCTTTAAGGGAAATATACCCTTATGGAGCTCAAGAATGGAACTTCAATTGGATAAGCAAGACAGGCGGGGAAAATAAATCTATGGCATCTTCAAAGCGACGAGTAATGGTCTTCGACAACAATTGCATATTTTGCCGCAGGATATGACGAAGTGTGCTTTGGTTTTAATATTATTTTACAAACTGTGCTGTTTAATATGTACAACGCTGAAACCAAGTGGCAAATTCTGTATGGGTGTAATAGAAGGAATCGAACGTATTGAATGTATCACAGCGTTTACTGAAGTCGCATCTCAGTTGTCTGACAATTTACATTTATTTTGTGGTCAACCTTGCACAGTTTTCAGGTAAAAAAATAATTGAAAATGTGACAGTGAAGAATTATTGGAAAGAAAGGTTGTTGTCAATTTTTTGCTTCTTTATTTAGGGAAAAGGCTCTTCAGAAAAGGGTTTAATCTTGAACTGAGAAATTTATTTATGTACATACTGTATGGTATGTGACACGGATTGTTTCATGTTTGCACGCACGCAATTGGAATAGAAAGGGTTGTTTGCCTCTAATAGCAAATACGTTGTTCGTTTCTATAAATTTTACGCTGGAAAATATTTTTGTGAGAGTTTTCAACCGTTTTGATTCATTGTGCTGTGTAATATTCGAGCTTAACTAATTTACATACGTGAGTTGGAAATTTAATACGCATTAATATTGCAGGAATTTGTAGCCGTGATCTAGTTTTTAAGGTCAGAAAAAGATTTGTATAGTCCCCCCTAGCGTAGAATGAAGTTATTGTTAATTTGAGAAGGCAACAATACTTCTTTAACTTTCTTAGACAGATTTCGCGCTAATTTTTTTTCAAGCTATTCACTTGAAATAGGTAAAATGCAGACTGAGGGTAAAATAAATATTAATAATAAAAAAAAGAGTCATAAGGATAAAATAAAGATTGTTTGAAAGACAATCCTGTTTTACATCTGTCAACAGCTCACATTATTATGACTGCAGGTCGCTGCACCTTTTGGGGATGCGAATCATCTGTGCTTTGTTTTTGCGCTTCCAGATGCATTGCAATGTTCCAAATTATTTGTCACACCGGTACATCGAGGGAAATCGATCGAAAAACCAACAATTATTACTTCGAATACCTGAATAATCTCGGTTGTCTTTTTTCGGTGCAACGAAATGCACAAAGAATTTCATGTATTCCGAGCAATTAGGACGCGGGGATTTCATTGGTTAAGCTATGCGTGATAACCCCTAGGGAGAGGTTATAATTGAAAATTACATCTTCCAGATGCAAAACAAACGAGATGCTTCCGTGAAGCATACACTGGGTTGCCTGTGGTACGTGCTACAGAAAATCAGAAGGCGGTTTCTCACCGTAGCAAATATGGCAGACTTTGCACCAATCTCGTACCCAGAGTCCTCGGGCTTCTTGGTCAGCGGGTGGGCGCCCGGAGAGACTCTGGGATAATCGACTCCATTTTCCCCAATCTCGTACCCAGAGTCCTCGGGCTTTTTGGCCAGCGGGTGAGCGCCCGGAGAGACTCTGGGATAATCGACTCCATTTTCCCAGAAAACGTGGGTTCCGGTCTTATGACGTATGGTTGAGTTTAAACGGAAGCAGAAAAGAGAAAACCGTTAACAGTAGAAATGGCGGGTTGAAAGTGTTTGAGAAACAAGAATTTTAGCCTTACACAC
The DNA here is from genome assembly GCA_949126865.1 of Montipora capitata. Classification (NCBI taxonomy): domain Eukaryota; kingdom Metazoa; phylum Cnidaria; class Anthozoa; order Scleractinia; family Acroporidae; genus Montipora; species Montipora capitata. The sequence goes on from OX421445.1 coordinate 53,602,316, forward strand.
AAAGAAACTGGAGAAATGATCATTGGCTTGCTGTAAGAGCAAGTGAAGATGAAACCTCTGACGCTTTCGGTGAGTGTATTTTTGGTGCTTCAGCGTACATTCCACCGTACAGAATGCAATGAGAATGCCATCGTGCAACCAACAGGATCGACAAATGTTTTTTGTGGAAACGACACAAATGTCCTCTTCTTCTACAAGTTGATGTTTCCGTAATTCTGAATGGCTTCGACAAGACCTTATTCCACGGATTTCTCCTCAAAGAGACTGATGTAATGTTTTCCCACGGTACTTTTGCAAAAGTAATCACTTTTTAGCAGTTTTAGCAGCGTGGGAAAATTCCCGTGCGGTATATGACATAATTCAAACCTCGTCGTTTTATTATTTTTGTGATTTATATATTTCTGAGGTAGAAAAAATCAATCAGCACTGAAACTTGTTTTAGATTTTGAATCTCCCTCCAAATTCTGGGGCTTCCGAATTACTTACCGACTTCCTGTCGGACTGCCATTGTTACGCAAGCGGCCAATCAAAAATATAGTTCAAATTCGATTATCCCAGAGTCTCTCCGGGCGCTCACCCGCTGGCCAAAAAGCCCGAGGACTCTGGGTACGAGATTGCATTTTCCCAGAAAACGTGAAACCGGTCTGATTACGTATGCTTGAGTTTAAACGGAAACAGAAAAGAGAAAACCGTAAACAGTAGAAATGGCGGGTTGAAAGTGTTCGAGAAACAAGAATTTTAGCCTTAAACACAAAGAAACTGGAGAAATGTTCATTGGCTTGCTGTAAGAGCAAATGAAGGTGAAACCTCTGACGCTTTCGGTAAGTGTATTTTTAGTGTTTCAGCGTACATTCCATCGTTCAGAATGCCATCGTGCAAGCAACACGATCGACATTTTTTTGTGGAAACGACACAAATGCCCTCTTCTACTACAATAGGCCTTATCACGGTTTTCGACGCCATCTTGACGGGTAGGCAAAGCGGTCAGAAATTACAGTGTTTGTGTGGGAATTTGATAGCAAATAACTTCTTCCAAAATTGAATTTTACACAATTTGTGAATCAAAACGTTAAAATACTAGGAAGAAGATTGTATTCACCAAGTTTGAAGGATGTAGCTTTCCTATAAGTCGCTGAGCTATTTTTTTTAAATTTCCCATACATTTGTCTTTAAATTTTTTTTCCCGCGAACCGCGTCTAGAAGTTTGTCTACCAAGCCAAATTTACAGACGAACGTGTGGAAAATTCAAAAAAAATAACTGAGCGTCTTCTAGCCAAGCTACATCCTTCAAACTTGGTGAATACAATCTTCTACCTAGTATTTTAACGTTGCGATTAAGAAATTGTGGAAATTTCAATTTTGGAAGAAGTTACTTGCTATCGGATTCCCGTACAAACACTGTAATTTCTGACCGCTTTGCCTACCCGTCAAGATGGCGTCGAAAACCGTGATAAGGCCTATTTGATGTTTGCATAATTCTGAATGGCTTCGACAAGACCTTATTCCACGGATTTCTCCTCAAAGATACTGATGTAATGTTTTCCCACGGTACTTTTGCAACAGCAACAGTAATCACGCGTGGGAAAATTCCCGTGCGGTATAAGATATAATTCAAACCTCGTCGTTTTATTATTTTTGTGATTTATATATTTCTGAGGTAGAAAAAATCAAACAGCACTGAAACTTTTAATTTTGAATCTCCCTCCAAATTCTGGGGCTTCCGAATTACTTACCGACTTCCTGTAGGACTGTCTTTGTTACGCAAGCGGCCAATCAAAAATATAGTTCAAGTCGTTCAAGTCGAGTATCCCAGAGTGTCTCCCAGAGTCTCTCCGGGCGCTCACCCGCTGACCAAGAAGCCTGAGGACTCTGGGTACGAGATTGACTTTGCACCAATCTCGTACCCAGAGTCCTCGGGCTTCTTGGCCAGCGGGTGAGGCCCGGAGAGACTGTGGGATAATCGATTTGAACTATATTTTTGATTGGCCGATTGCGTAGCAATGGCAGTCCGACAGGAAGTCGGTAAGTAATTCGGAAGCCCCAGAATTTGGAGGGACATTCAAAATCTAAAACTAGTTTCAGTGCTGTTTGATTTTTTCTACCTCAGAAATAAATAAATCACAAAAATAATAAAACTATGTCTTATACCGCACGGGAATTTTCTCACGCTGGTAAAAAGTGATTACTGTTGCTGTTGCAAAAGTACCGTGGGAAACATTACATCAGTCTCTTTGAGGCGAAATCCGTGGAATAAGGTCTTGTCGAAGCCATTCAGAATTATGGAAACATCAAATTGTAGAAGAAGAGGACATTTGTGTCGTTTCCAAAAAAATTTGTCGATCGTGTTGCTTGCACGATGGCATTCTCATTGCATTCTGAACGATGGAATGTACGCTGAAACACCAAAAATACACTCACCGAAAGTGTCAGAGGTTTCATCTTCACTTGCTCTTACAGCAAGCCAATGATCATTTCTCCAGTTTCTTTGTGTGTAAGGCTAAAATTCTTGTTTCTCGAACACTTTCAACCCGCCATTTCTACTGTTAACGGTTTTCTCTTTTCTGCTTCCGTTTAAACTCAACCATACGTCATAAGACCGGAACCCACGTTCTCTGGGAAAATGGAGTCGATTATCCCAGAGTCTCTCCGGGGTAGGTACGTGATGTATGGGGACATATATTGTACCGAATACATAGCTCTCTAAACCTTTATTTACTTACTCGACGTGCTTTACCAGCTTGACATGCTTGCCTTACTTGAGGTGCTTGACTTACTTGAGGTGCTTGCCGTACTTGACGTGCTTGGCTTACTTCAGGTGCTTCATTTACTTGAGGTGCTTCATTTACTTTAGGTGCTTAGCTTACTTGAGGTGCTTGGCTTACTTGAGGTGCTTGGCTTACTTGAGGTGCTTGACGTACTTGAGGTGCTTCACCAACTTGAGGTGCTTGCCGTACTTGAGGTGCTTGGCTTACTTGAGGTGCTTGGCTTACTTCAGGTGCTTGACTTACTTGAGGTGCTTGGCCTACTTGAGGTGCTTGGCTTACTTGAGGTGCTTCATTTACATGAGGTGCTTGGCTTACTTGAGGTGCTTCATTTACTTGAGGTGCTTCATTTACTTGAGGTGCT
>OX421445.1:53610441-53635441 GCA_949126865.1 Montipora capitata
ATGCTGTAAAACTTTCTTGAATAAGCAAGTGAGGTACTTAAACACAAGTACTTTGACAATGCCTGCTAATATTAGTTATTACAGATGTCTTGCCTGTCCAAACGTGTGGAAATTGAGTGATATCATTTTCACTTTCCGGTTGAGTAGTTGCCCACAAGTTTGTCAATGAAGTTCTTCAGTTTATATTGCCAGATCTCTGGAAACTTTATCCTTCAATTTACATTTTTTCTAGGTGATCTTTCAGCACCACAACTAAAAGTTGAAGAGCATGTTGAATTAATATGTACATGAGAAGTGCATTCACTGTTTCCCTCTCTTGAAGCTCTACACAAATGACATGACAGAATGTGTTCTGTTGAGCATACTGCTTCGAAGGTGGTTCTCTTCTGTTGCAAGACCATTCTAAAAGACAAAACTTAAGTCAAAACAATAGGAATGAAAGATATACGGCCTTCTGGGCCTCTTCACCAGTCCCTCATCCACAAACACAATTTGATACTTTTGTAGAGGTAGCATCATCTAGGTTATCACACAGTCTGCAGCGATTCATCTCCAGGAAAAAAACTGCTCATCACAGTAACATTAACTCCTATGAAATAACCATTTTATTGCCAGATCTAATGCAAAAAAAATATAAAGAGAATCGTTCCGAACAAAAAAAACGTTTCTTCCGTAGACGTGTTCCTGTGCTCTTGCCAAAAGTTAAAGGATAAGTTACGGTAATCTCTGTAAACTAACGACTGTAATTCCCTATGTTGAATCCTGTTTGTTGCCCAACTTTGGTTGCAAATGTACATGTACACTTAGAGGTCTTTTTTACCTAATAACGATCTACAGCTGTAAAGCCTAGTTTTCATATGTCAGGAAAATCCCAGACGATCGGGGATTTCGCAGTTTCCTGACCGTCCCAGATTTTGCCGACATATCGGAAAACTACGGAGCCCTGTTAGTGCCACCCGGGTGTGCGTATACTTTTTATTTTTTCTGGCGAGACTTTTTTACTTTGGGCGTGACTCTTGTTTTTATTTGTGTCAGTGGCGCGACTTTTTTTTAGCTGGCGCGACTTTTTTTTATTTGGCGCGACTTTTTTTACTTGGCGCGACTTTTCTTAATTTGGCGCGACCTTTTTTATTTGGCGCGACTTTTTTTGTTTGGCGCCACTTTTTTATCTGGCGTGTCTTTTATGCCGGCGCCTGGGTACGGACCTTATGTATCCCTTATTATAGTGTAATAAATATTGTAAGCAATAATCCTATAAACCCTTGTATACCCCTGTATACCCTTGTATACATGAGGTGAGAGAACGGATCCCCCTGCTCCATCATAGTTTTTTAAATCTATTTTTAGTTTAAGTTCTCGTTCCCAATGCCGCGCTTAACTAAAGTTTCTTTACGTTATTACAACTGGCAAATCAGGTGCCTGTTTATGGGGGGTGGGGGGGGGGGGGGATCTGCTCGCTTACCTCATCCTCTTCATACCCTTGACTACCCTTGTAAACCCCTATATACCCTTGTAAACACTTGTATACCCTTTTATACTCCTATGCTGCCCATATACCTTTGTATACTCTATATACCCTTGCATTCTATACCCTTGTATACCTCTGTGTACTCTTGTATACCTCAGTATACTCCGAAAAAGCGTGATTTATGTAGTTGGCAACTGCCATTCCACTTAAGATCTCGTTCTCCTCTACAATATAATTGGCAGCTTGACTTCGTTACGCCACAGGAAGTAGTTCCACTACTTTCCACCACCTAGTTTCGTCCTGTAGTACAGAAATGGGTTTGTCAAGTGGGTTGATATCTCATATTGACCACCATAGAGAAATTTGAAAGCCAACGTTTCGAGCGTTATTGAAAAAAAACTACGAAAGCATCCAAAAGCTTGTGTATCTTACTAATTCTCCGAAAGTCAGGCTTCAAAACCGAAGTTATTATGTCAGTTTTTTGCTGCTTTATTAGACGGTCCGATAATGAAATATGGATGCCCAGTATGGCACACTGGATTACCTAACTACCTTAGCGACACTATCAAAAACATCGGTCCAGAAGAGAGCATCTTTTACTACAAACCCCGATTTGAAATATACGGACACAATTACAAACGCTTTTTAACTTTTTGTAAGGGATATATAATTATAGGTACTTATGTCCAGAAATGCACTTAAAGGTATACAAGGGCACACAGAAGTATACAAGGTTTTGTGCGGGTATACAAAGGTATTCAAGAGTATATAGAGTCCACAAAGGTATATAGGCAGTATAGGAGAATACAAGGGTATGCAAGTGTTTACAAGGGTATATAGGGGTTTACAAGGGTAGTCAAGGATGAGGTAAGCGAGCAGAACCCCTCCCCCCCCCCCCCCTCCCCCCATACACAGGCACCTGATTTGCCAGTTGTAATAACGTAAAAAAACTTTAGTTAAGCGCGGCATTGGGAACGAGAACTTAAACTAAAAATAGATTTAAAAAACTATGATGGAGCAGGGGGATCCGTTCTCTCACCTCATGTATACAAGGGTATACAGGGGTATACAAGGGTTTATAGGATTATTGCTTACAATGTTTATTACACTATAATAAGGGATACATAAGGTCCGTACCCAGGCGCCGGCATAAAAGACACGCCAGATAAAAAAGTGGCGCCAAACAAAAAAAGTCGCGCCAAATAAAAAAAGTCGCGCCAGCTAAAAAAAAGTCGCGCCACTGACACAAATAAAAACAAGAGTCACGCCCAAAGTAAAAAAGTCTCGCCAGAAAAAAATAAAAAGTATACGCACACCCGGGTGGCACTAACAGGGCTCCGTAGGAAAACCGCCAGACGATTGTTCTAGATTGTCCCGGTAGTGACTTTGGCGGAAAATGGAAAGTGCGCCAAAAATTGAAACTTACATTTTAGAGGATTGGTAACGAGCTAAAAACCATCGCCGACGTCCCCGAAAGTGCAAATTCGAGTTTTCATATGTCGGGAATGATCGCCGACGATCGCAAAAATCTGGGACACGTCGGGAAAATAGAAACGCCTCCTATTTTCTCGATTCGTCCCCGACCATCCCAGATTATCGGGGATGTCTACGATTTATGGTTTTCATTAGTCGGCAAAATCTGGGATGGTTGGGGAATTGCGAATTTCTTTGCCGTCATCTCCTAAATGACGACGTGAAATGACCAAATTCAAGGTTCTCTGGAGGACGTTAGCACATGACGATGAATTTTCAGTTCTCTCTCTACACTTCCAACCCACTCATACAAGTTTAATTTCTCGACAGTTACTACACATTTTTAACGCGAAACTACATGAAATAGCTTCGTAGTGATATGAATAACGCGAACTTGTATTTTTAAATGAAGTCCTCGTAGCCGTCGTCGTCCTCGTTTCGTAAGCTCCCTAAATTTGATGATTTCACGTCGTTGTGCAAAGTACCGCACGAATGTATGCTAAAATGCGTGCCGTACGTGCGCCACGATCATTTTTTCCTGTTTTAACAAATGATGTTGTTTCGTAACGTTTTCTTTGACGACCGCGTCGCAGATCTTAAAGTCCCTAATATCACTTACTGCGAACTCGTTGTATGATGTGCAAGCAACCAGTGATTCATCCCTTTTGCTGGTCGACTTGAAGCCATGAACAACTTGAATTGACGTATTGCCAGTGATGTCAAGTTTGCTAATGTTTCCATTTTTTTCTCCCAGAACCTTTCTTTTTCCTGCTAGTCTAGCCGATAGCCTCCTGGCCTCCGTCTGTTAATATGGAGACAGCATAATAAGTACTAGTTGTTGCTCATGCACCAACAGATCTTTTGCATGGCCGGTATTAACATCTTTTTTTAAAGGAGATCGACAGCTACAGTAACACAAACTTTCTGGATTTCCCTCGGTGTAAAAACCTGTGAAACTTTTTCCTTGTTTGTTAGCTCGTGGTAAGGTTAGGTTATTGTTTGATGTTTTTTTCCTCTTTTGTTTTGTGTCGTGGAAGAACCAACTTTCCACCCTTGTTTGGACTCACAAAAAGGTTGAATTGTGGCGGAAAAGCTTTATGTGGTTAAACAAAGAAAACAGGGAAACATATGTGCCATGCTCTTATTTAAGTGCCATTTCAATCAAAAATTCACTTGCCCTTTTTTTGTTTTCAAATCTTAAAACCTTGTTTGCTTACTGTAATACCCAACTGGCAAAAGCGAGTTGTAACTTTGAGCTTTAGTATTTTGATCCACAGGTTTTTACTTCGAATACAGAAGTCAATGTCGATGTCAATTTATATAATGTCGGTAGTTCATTCAGTTACGAAACTGCTATCAATGGAAGTCAACGGTGCGCCTTTTACCCCCCCTCCCTCTGTCTGTGCTCCGTTTCACGGATATTTAAAGCTATAGCTACACGGATCAGAGGAGAGTGGAAACAGACGTTGAAGTCACCGAGAATCGAACTGGGGACCCCTTTCTCCGAAAGCCGCGCACTAGCCAACTGAGCTGCGCCTGCTAATGTTGGTTTTTGAGGAGAGAGGAAAACCGGAGTACCCGGGGAAAAACCTCTAGGAGCAGAGTAGAGAACCAACAAACTCAACCCACATATGGCGTAGAATCTGGGAATCGATCCTGGGCCACATTGGTGGAAGGCGAGTGCTCTCACCACTGCGCCAGCCCTGCCCCCCAGTTTTGGATTTTATGGCCCATTATTACCCACATTTAAGACTGACCTATTTTGCCCCAGAGAGCTAGTTCCTAGTTCAAGGAGATTGTGACATAAAAGACTTAGTGAATAAAAAATGCAACATGTGAGAATGACACGATTGAACAGTGCAAGACAGTAGTTTAATTAGCTGGTAGCCCAAAACTCCAGTGCTTCTTGCTAAACTAGCGATGAACTCACGCAATCCATTCTTAGGCGACTGAGTGTTTGACATCTTTTTTTCCCTTGACCCAGTTCTATAAAGATTATATCGCAGACTGCTGAATAATGAGGTTTAAACTTGTAAAAATGCTGTGTTTGAAACAATGGCTTAAAATTCTGCTGGTCAAGTGACAAGCAAACACCCTTTGTATAAAAAGAACAGTAGAAGGAAAAAAAAAGGATTTTTTTTTTAAACAGAGAAGCACTTAAATTCTTGCCATGCAAAGGAAATTGGATTGAGTAGCTCGATGCAGAACTAATCTTGTTATACTGTAAGCAAACCCTGCTCGTGGCAAAAAAGTGGACAATGGTATACATAAACAAAGATTGATGAAACGTTTACCACCTTCTTCTTTATTGTCTTCACCACCTTTCTGATGCTAGGTTTGCTAGAAACTGGTGGTCGCCCAGCTTTTCCTGCAGAGGCGACGGGTCTTGGTGAAGGGCAAATGCTCGAGTGTAGGGGAAACTTTGAAGGTGTTGATGTTGTTGTCGCATCTTGCACCTAGAGCAGTGACGAAAATCAAAATGAGAGTTATGGGTTTTATGTCAAAGCCAAGCAAAAGGAAGCTGTGATTATAATAACCATAAGTTCAGGTTCACAATCGGGCATACTTTGATAACTACTTTGGTTTGGAGAATAATGAAGTGTAGCTTAACCCTATGATTCCCAGTAGTGATCGGTACGTAAATTCTCCTCACAATTTCAAATAAAATGCCAGTCAGACAGGTATTGAGAATAAAGAATATTATCAGCTTAAAGGGGCAGTGTCATGCCATTTAAGTCAAAGTTAAACACTAAAAGACATCTTTGCATCAATGAAGACCAAAAAAAGTAATGCTGTAGTTTTGTTGCCAATGGCCATTGAAGTGCACTGAAGATATTCTTTGTTGTTTGCAGCCAAGGATGAAGGGGATGGAAATGGATTGAAACTTGAAAAAATTGGCCAATTTTTTCTACTGCAGTTTGGAGACGTCCTCTGAAAGTCACCAAAAGGTAAAATAAATAGCTCTTGTGCCATATTATAATATTATTTCGTATTCATCTCAGCGAGTTGTCAGGAATGTTTTTGCGTGTGAGCTAGAGTACTAATTTAGATTTTTAACCAGTTTTGGCCTAAAAATAGTAAATAACTACGACAGTGCTTCTTTGAGAGGTGATCTTGATATAATACCAAATTCTTATGACTACCCAACAAATAAATCCATGATACTAGTTAGGAGAATGAACGTCTTGATAGTTGGAATGAAAAAGTTAAAAAGTGACGATTCAAGGACCCAATGTCTTTTTTCAATGTTTGCCAAACTCAAACTTCAAAGAACATGTTTTCCTGTCGTGTGTCCACCCTTAGATGAAAATGACGGTATTATTATAATTATTATTATCACTAGGGGATGAAAGCCTGAGCTAGTTACTTGAAAAATCTACTAGGCAGTGCATTCTTCTAGAAGTGGGGTGGCGAGTTTCCACAATTAAGTCTAGTTATTCAGGACAGTGAGTAGCATGTATATTATAAGATCAATGAAATAAACAAGAATTTGTAACCTGGAAATACAATGTAATAATAATTTAGCTACCCAAGTTCATACATGTACTTACCTTCATCCGTTTAGGAGTTCTTAAGGGAGTGTTGCCAGTCCTGAAAATAATTAAGAAATTTAATATAATTTGAAGAAATATAACATCATTAATTTTTTGGCCTGCAAGACATGTTTTGACACATTACTTCTGTCATATTCTTACAAGTTTTCAAAACAAATCTTCTCAGCTACATGTACTGTTAAAAAACTGTTTCATTTCATGTCATGAGTGCTCAACGTGTTCGATAAGGAGTCAGCTCGCAGATACATCGTACTCATAGACAATTAATTTTGATGTATGTACATGTAGAGTTGCTAGCTGCAGTATGTCGTTATGTATCCATAAACATTTTCTTGTTTCTTGTGAGGACAAAGGGGGTCCTGTGGGTGATAATCTTGTTTATCTGCTAACAGTATAAACCATTCTCCATTTAATGGTGACTGGTCTGTCACTGCCCTCACAGTCATTTGAAAAGCTGGTTAACAACACCACTGATTAACTGATAACAGTGAGAAAAAAAATTATTAAACAGGAGAGCGATACCTCTATTACTAGGTCTGTACTGTGACATCTCTACCACTTTACAAGGCCACCCAATCACTCATGAACTTTGGTTAAAGGCTTCTTTACAAGAAATAATTTGTACCCGCTGTTGTCTTATTCTGAATGGGTACTGACCTTTTCTTTGGTGTGGAAGCAGGCTTGCTACCATATACCATTTCCTTTTCCATTATTTCTTGCTGTCGCTTGTGCTGAGAAGGTGAAATGGCAAGATACAATGAAAATTACACGTAATGTGTTTGCTGTGATTTCATGATGGCAAAAACAAAGTAGAAGACTAAAAAGAAAAAAAATAATGGTGATTGCATGCCCAAGAAACATTTCGTTTGGAGAGCATTTTCTTCTGATTTTGAATGCAATAATCTGCATAATTTTATCGATCAGAAATATTCTGTGTTTATAGCGGTGTTTTCCTTTGAGTGAATCCAAAAACGGATTATTGATCCGAAATTTGCCAGACTTCGTGACCAAAAGAGACGCGAAATCCAAAATTCGATCTGTAACCTCATTTTTTAAAATCAATATTTCCATTATTTTGAAGTAGAACAACCTGCAGCAGCAACTACATTGTGCTCGCTTCTTCATACGGGAATCCCTGCCACTACACTCTTTCGAGCACATGAAACTTTACAAGAGCATTTTACTTCTGCAATCCCAGGTATCCTTAGGCTAACAAATCGAAATTGACAAAGGAAAAATAAGTTTTGAATCAAAAAGTAAAAGTCATGTGGATATTGTCATCTCAGTCAGCATTTTCAGAGTTGTAATATTCGGTCTGGCAATTCTCCAATGTCCAAATCACTTGACTCCATTTAGGTAGAAGGCAATTTAGCGTTTTCACTTGTTAAAACCTTGTGGTAAACAACACAACGAGCTAATGGCAACATTTCTATCTTGTGAAACAACGAACTCCAAACGCGATAAAAATAGTCAGCCGATCAAAATACGCTATTCATCAATTATTATTGTGCTATTTTCAAAACAATTATAACAAACGTGTTGCATCAAGGGTGAAAATGGAGAGAATGTGTGACAACAAAGCTGAAAAAGTGCCCAGGAAGGAATGCATATAATGATAACTTAATTTTACTCTTTTATTTCTCACCCTCTCCAGTTTCTCTTGTTCTTTCTGGGCATTAAATGCTGCCCACTGATTTGTTATTATGTCCATGTAATGGCAGCCATTGATGAGAAATAGACGTTCATGCTCCTCTTCCCACTTGCCAACATCAGTTTTTAGCTTCTGTTCAATCTGACCAGATAATCATTATTAAAAAATCTTTTTGCCATTGATTGAAATATAATGTAACTTGTAACAAATACCTATGTTTTTAATCCTTGGGTGTTAACATCATGTTAGTTTTGACCTTAAAAGACAATTACCTTTGGTAACTCTCTGCTAATTCCTTTTCTGATTTTTTCCTCCTTTAGAAGAGCTCCTCCACGGTTTGCAAGTCTGTTTGCATCATTCTTTTTACTCTGAAAAAGGAAATTTATAGCTTTAGCTTTTTATTTTAAAAGTAATTCCACTATGGCTGACCCATCATCTTTCATCCCATCAAATCCCTTGAAATAATTATTTCTTTGAATAAGATTTGAATCAGACCTGCACAGTTACTGACTATACATGTATGTAGTGTAAGCTCTCTTATTATACTCCACAGAAAATCATGTTTCTGATAGCTCAATGACTAATGCATTATTACAAGTAGAAATTACATTAGTCTCATATGGAAGTTGCCATGGAAACAACATGCATGGAGTAATAAAAAGTTGCATGAACTTACGCATGCGATTACAGTGAAACCAGTTTGCAATATTGTCACGCAATGTTGCATTTTTGATTGGCACTTGAGCAAGTTGAAGGTTCAAATTTCGTAACTTATGCACAGTGGAAGTCCAATGGTATATGTATGCCTTGAACTGTAATTACATTGTAAACCTTCTCCATAGTCGTTTTGGAACTGATAATTTTATATTTTGGAAGGCCCTTCAAATGGATTTGAAATGATTAATTTCATGGAAGAAAGTTTTCGTAGGGAATCCAGTATTGGCGAACAGAGTTTTCGCAGAAAACCAGTTGCACTTAATGCTACAAAATCGTGGTGTTGAATTGATATTTCAACCCCCTTACGTTCCTGAATTAAATCCTTGTGAGTTTTGTTTTAGGTCGATGAATTAAGGCGTACTTGAGACAACATGAACACTTTTCAATTGACTTCACAGAACTTGCGATAATTTAAGGTTTGCAAACAATCATGCCGGCAATACACTGTGGATTTTTAAATTTAGAAATTACTTTTTTCAGAGCCTCGCAACTCCTACCCAATGTAGAGTTATTATACTGTAAATTTATATTGTAAAAAATAGAGTTCAAGGTTGTTTTGAAAGGGTACAAATACCTGATTTTTGACTATGGTAACTTGGTAAACACTGCAGCAGTAAGTTGAAATTTGAACTTGAAAACTTCCTCGGAGCAAACCGCCAAACAACATTGCACGCAAATTGGCACGCAAATGGACAACCGGTTTTACTGTTAAGGTAACTTAATAAATTATGTTTTGAAAGTTCTCAAATTGCATCTATGGCTCATGCAATGTTAAAAACTTCACTCATGACCATATAAATCACAAAATGCAACCGCATTCATATACCGGTAACTAAATTAAGATTTACATGTTATTTATAGCATAAAGTTCAGCAGTTTTCAACAACAGTATGTAGAGTACCTCAAATTCCTCCATTGTCTTGAAAAGGGTTTCTCTCTTTTCAACAAGTTTGAAGATGTTCTTGTTTTCCTCATAATAATTTTTCATTACCTCCACTTGATGTTCATGAATGGTCAAAAGCTCTTCTGTGTAATTATCTAAATACAAAACAGCAATAAGATTACCACTGACTTTTTTCCATAACTTGGTCAATTTTCGAAAAAAATAAGGTAGCTCTCAATTGGCTTCCATGACTTTTTTTAAAACTATGCCAATAGTTCTATCTCAGGGCCCGGTTGTTTAAAAGCCGATTAACTTAATCCAGGATTAGCCTGAACTTTTGTTTCATGTTTTTAACTTTTTTGTGAAAGTTTCTTTTGCTTATTTTTGTTTTTTAATTATGACTTCTTCTAATGTAAAATTTTGCAGGATATCAACCTTGAACAGCATTTAGGAGAAGAGAAATAAACTGCTCGGTTAATTCTTAATCTGGGATTAGGGCTAATCGGCTTTTGAACAACCGGGCCCTGATTGCTAATTACTATTTTTACCATAAAAAATTGGGGGTCACCAAGTTCCATATTTGAGATATACTGTAAGCAATTAAAGGCGAAATACAGGGTGGTTTTGGAGAGCTTAAATCATGTTGCCATGGTAACCTATTACATCACAAATTATAGTGGAGGCATTAATTTTTGTTAAGTAATAATTGTTTACAACGTTACTGTTGCATGATACAGTGTTGTAGTGACAACCCTTCTAATAACAGCTCTCAAGAATTTGAACTCTTTACAAGCGAAAGTGGGCAGGGGAGTGACTCAGTAATTCAGGCCCATTCCACAGATCAGTGGTTTTCGTATTTCTATAATTATTATAATTATTACTCACCATCAAATGCTGGTGTGAACTCCTCACGCTGCAAAGGGCCAAAGAAACACTTATCCCAGAGTGCAGACAGCTCCTGTCTAATTAAGAAAAGCATAGGAGAACAACACAAGATGTCATCAACATTATTTCACAGGTTTCTACAATCATGCATTTACTTATTAATAGCGTCCACTGGAAAAGGTCACCCACCCATGTCCCAATATTGACCTTGCAGGTTGCACCATCCTGTCAGATATTAAAGCTGGGGTTACCCATTCCCTCCCAGAAGTGAAACTTCTGGGAGGCAAAGGTTAACTGCATGGTTTTGTTCATTCTTAGACTAATTCGTGTATCTAATCACATAAAGAGTGAACTCATGAATATCTTGAGTTCACACTGAAGACCCTCAATGATGATACATGTATCTTGTGGCTTATTCTGTGCCTACATGTATAAAAAATTATGAGTTTATTAGAAATTCTACTTTTTTTTTGATAAGTGAAGGAACTTTAGACATGTTTTTCTTTGTATTCACCATACCTCAAGCCATCAATGAATTTTTGAATGTGCTGCAGTTTCAAAGCATGCAGTCTTTCAACTTCCTCTTTAAGCTGAAATGAAGAATTGTGTGCATTAAATTTTCAACAACAGCTACACTTTTAGATGAGTGTGATTTGGGAATTCTTAATTAACTTGCAAGTGAGCATACTAAAGTCAAGGAAAATAAACCTTGTACTTGCAGGCTAAAAAGAACAGCTACATCAGTCTCAGAACATTATTATTTGGGATGATGTAGTACCGGTAGATGTAGCTTGTCATTACAGTTGTTATCTAGAGTCTTGCTTATTGTGCTGACACAGAAAACGTTTTCAGTAGTGACAAGGTTGAAATTTCTAACACTAGGTTGCAGCAGATGCCAAAGTGGAACAAAAGAACATTGGGGATGAGACCCTTCAGGGTTCATACTCTTTAAGAGTTTTTCAAATTTCATGACTTTCCATGACCTTTTCCATGACTTTTCCCAGTTTTCCATGACCTAAAGTTTGGCTGCCAGTTTCAAAAATTGTCAAAATTGTCCTTGTTTTTGGGGTATTTTGACATAACTCGCCTGCACTTTATTTTGTCCTTGCTTCCACTTCTGCAATAATTTACGTACACCATGCGTAACTATAATTTTCCATGACTTTCCATGACCGACAATTAAATTCCATGATTTTCCAGGCCTTGAAACTGAATACTTCAATTCCATGACTTTCCAGGTTTTCCATGACCTGTACGAATCCTGCCCTTTGACCCTAGCTCTTGTGCCAAAGTCTGATGCCAAATACCTAAAAGGGCTTTGTACTATTGTTTACACCAATACTACCTTACGGATCACTGAGGGTTTGCAGCCAACATTTTTGCTGATGAACTCCTCCCTTTCTGACTTGTCAACTCCAAGTTTGTCATACAACGACTTCATGCTTTCCCTGAGTTCAGATGCTTCCTGAATGTTTCTTTTTTCTTGATTCTCCAGCTAAAGAGAACATTTTTTGTTATTATTAAGTAAAGTAAAAAAACATGCATTAGCCAAATAAACAAGGTGCTGTTAATATCAGGACAATTGATGTCACAAGTAGCCTACAGTTTAGGGACCAAGGCCCAGTTGTTAGAGAGCCGATTAACTTAATCCAGGATTAGAGTTAACTTTTGTTTCATGTTTTCAACTTTTTGGTGAAAGTTTCTTTTGCTTATTTTTGTTTCTTGAGATTGCCTTCTAATATAAAGTTTTGCCGCATATCATTGTTGAGCCGCATTTGGAAGTAGGGAAATGAACTCATTGGTTAATTTTCAATCTGGGATTAGCGTTAATCAGCTTTTGAACAACTGGGCCCAGTTGTTCAAAACCTGATTAACGCTAATCATGGATTACTGGAAACATGAAATGAATCAAAACAGTTTCCACAAGATTTGAAGCCCTCAATTTTGAGTTAGCCTTTTTGCTTTACTTAGTAAGCATAGAATTACATACAATGTAGTTCAGACCTTTTTGAAGGGAAAAATTCAGACCTTGGTTGGGAAATGTGCCATTGTTTTTATTTAAGCATGGACACATACACAAAAAAAGAGTGTAGACATGTGACGGGAAAACATGCTCTAATTGGCTGCAAATGTAACAAGTTTTTTCTTCAATCATTCGAAGTTTGAGACATGTTTATGCAAGTTTTTTAGAACGGCGGCAAGACTGGACATTGAAGTCTTTTTCTAAGAAGTTGACCCAAATCTGCTAAAGTATGTTTCAAATAACTTCGAAATATCACGTGCAATTATAGTTTTAATTGTTTTCTTAACAGCTGCCAACCTCAAACTTCAAAGAACATGTTGTCCCCTCATATGTCCACGCTTAGATGAAAACGACGGTATTTCATCATGGATTAGTGTTAATCAGCTATTGAACAACTGGGCCCAGGTGTCTAATGAGGTAGTTCTACATGTAGTACTGTTTCATGGGATAACAGTTACCTTAACACTCGAATGCAAGTTTGACTACCTCCATGAGTTTCCCATTCTTACAGTTGCAGAAGCGCTTGAAAAAAACATTGACCTTGAAACGCTAATATGAGCTCAGAACTTTAAAAAAGGAGACAAGCTACGTGTAGGTTGTACTCCAATCCAGATGTTGGAAGCTCCTCAATGGCTTAATACATGTGGCACAGTCATAGGTTATAATTAGGAGCACAGAATTTTTGGGTTTTGCAGTCCTCTTAATGCATTTTGTCAAGTTGCTTCCCAAAACCCATTGACGAGTTAAATCATCTGCTGGTAGACAGTCAGAGTAAAATCTATCAAGATTGGATTAATTGTGCAGTGCTCGAAATTAGGGCTCTTTTGGTCGGCCCAGACAACCAGAAAGTTTACACAGCAACCAGTTTTTGGTAAAATGAAAAGCCTAGTTGCCCAAAGAAAAACAATGGACAACCCAGCAAAAAATAGAAAATGAATTACACAACCAGCAACCGACTTTTCAGTCTTCTTTTGTTTTAATATATGTTTGCCTTGCCAACAATGTTGTCGCTCAGTTTGCCCGTGAGCTTGTTCACACCAAGTGCTTCATCTTTTCCCCTGGCTCATAGTCTCCGTTCTCCTTGCTGTCCCTTTGAACAGCAGCCATTCACTGCCGGGCCTAGATTCTTGCTGATTCCATACAAAATAGTTTAGCAGAAAGTTGCTGGAATGTTTATCAATCTCGCCAACTTCTCTCAGTCAACTTGAGGGAAAGCGAGTCCGAGCCTCAGCTTCTTTTCGACCGGTAGAATTATTTGAATATCCTCTACCAAGCGTCACAAGTGAAAAGTCAATGATATCTTTGCCTGGTCAGAAGCCTTTAATGCTTGCAACCCATTTTCCTTTGAAATGGCACACTTTCTGCCAATTCCAAGGCGATGCCTGGCTGGTTTATGATACAGTATTTCACAAACATGCAGTATCACTGTACAGTTGCTGAAATTTCATGCCGCTGGCTCTTGCATTCGATGTTCCTTCACAGAACCAAGTGGGAGTTCCTCTTTAATGGTGTTCAACCCTTGCAATAACCATGCAAGGACCCTTTTTGCACATGCTGCTTCACACATGTATCGTTTCTCTGTTTGTTCTTCCAACCATCGGGTTTTAAGAGTGCCCTCAGTGCAAGAGGACTTTAACCAGATCCCCTACCCCTGAGAACAAGAAAATACCATTAGGCTTACTCAATTTGCCACTACTGCAATTCTGTTCTTCTTGTGTGATCCTTTGTTCTTGCCTTTTGGGGTGGGGGGAGGGGTGGGGAGGGGTTTGTTGGTTTGTTGTGGTGTGTCCTCATCTGTTGGGTGCAGTGAACTTCGTTTTGTCAGTTTTTGTTCTTGGGTCAGACAACTCAGCCCTGGTGGTTCCCAATGTTCTGCTGATGGGTGGACCCATTGTCTGTTTGCTACCCATCTCTCCTCCTTGCTTTGTTTGTCTCCCTTCAGGGTTTGTTTGTTTGCCATTTGTTCCATGCACTTTGATCTTGGCCTTCCCAACCCATTGCTTGGCTACCTCCTGTTGCAGAGGGTCCTGTGTGCAGTAAAGCTGACTCAGGGATCAACATGTTCCTCAAACATTCCTATTACAGCTATTACCGGTATTGCTCATTGTATACATTGTACAAGTCCCTCAACTTTTCTAACCAAGATTGTGCGATGTTCTGGGCTGTCTCCACCCTTGCCTACTTTGGTTTTTTTCTGTTTTTTCTGCTCCTCCGAATTTGCAGCCTTCAACCTCCTCACCCACCTGTCGGTCAGCACTATTGATGTGGATTCCGCATCTTGCCTTCTTGCCTTCAAATTAAATTCCAGGACTCACCCTTGTCAGGAGGGCTGCTGCCTCTGCATTGGCATGGGCTTGTCTCCTGGCCCCTTGTGTCTCCTTTAATCTGACCAGCCTCTCTCTGATGTCATGTTGGCTTGAAGATGTTTTCACTCTGTCGTTTGCCTGCACTTAATGCAGTGTTTGCCTCTACAAGGCTTGTCTCCTGGCCCCTTGTGTCTCCTTTAATCTGACCAGCCTCTCTCTGATGTCATGTTGGCTTGAAGATGTTTTCACTCTGTCGTTTGCCTGCACTTAATGCAGTGTTTGCCTCTACAAGGCTTGTCTCCTGGCCCCTTGTGTCTCCTTTAATCTGACCAGCCTCTCTCTGATGTCATGTTGGCTTGAAGATGTTTTCACTGCTGCTGGTATACAACTTTTGCTGTTCGCTCAGGCATTCCTGATCATCTTTGTAAGCCACGGGGCATTGGAATGGCCATGCCTATTGGATGTACAATGTACATTGCAGTGTGGAGGCTCTAGCTCAGACAGCCTCCTTGTAGTCGCATTGATTTTGGCATTTGGTGGAGTTCTCTGTTAGCTTCGCAATTTGCAATCTCCTGTGCCTCAACTTGCACAGCCATTCTTGTGATCTAAAATTCTTCTCAAGTGATATCACTGTACCAAAAGAAGATTCCTGCACCATAGGTCTGCCAGTTTACCTTATTTATCTGGTGACTGTTTGTTTTTGTTTTCATTCTTATTATCCAGCAGCGGGAAAGTATGGTATCTCGTTGCAATTGCCTGTGGCGCTGCATAATGACCAACCCTACCAATCAGCAGGTTTGCCTTTCACCACTTGCCATTGCTACATTTTGCCTGACAACTGGGTGTCTGCTATTGCCTGTGATATTTCTGACATTGTGAAAAAACTTGTTTGCCATTTCATTTGCTTTGGCTTTTGCATACTGCCATTGTCATTGCAACTGCACGTAGCAGTCAGTACTTCTGCTTTATCAGGCTTGGCTTACTGCTCTACCCCCAAACATCTTGCTGGGATTACGGGTACTGGTGCTTGGATGTTTTTACAGGTGAGGATGATCCAATGGCCTCTGGTCCACAGCCCCCCCTCTCCCCAAGCACCTGCATGCTTGGTGGATGCCCTAGGGAGGTGGACTGTGGCTCAGTTGCCATGGTGTCCTCCTTCCTGCTGAGGAGAGTGCTGCCTCCTCTCTGGCTCCCTCTATGACACCTACCCTCCAAGAAGTGTTTAACTAATGGACAACCAAGCATTTATCAGGACGACCAAATTTATGGGTTTTAAAACAGGGACAACCTGGAATTTTTTTTTATTTCAGGCACTGATTGTGGTGAACTTCTCAAGTTTAATATTTCATCCACAGTTCCATGTCTTCTATCAAGACATACAACATGAGCTTGGCTTCATGAATTACAGGGTACACACAGAAGTACATCAAAGGCTAGATACATGTATTTTTCAGGGTTCGTGCTGGATTTTGTCTATAAAATTCCAGGAGTATTCAAGGAGTTTTCAAGAGCCAGAAATTGAGTTTTCAAGGAGTCTTTATAAGAATATTTCAATGCCATACATAGTGTTTCAGTGTTTTCTTTGCTGAAAAAGCCTACCTTGATATTCGTTACCACATCCTGAAAGTTAAGTGCACGCATGGTCTTTTTAATTTTAGGTTTTAATGTTTCCCTAATAGTCAATTTTGGGCTCAGATTTGGAAATGTCTCTTTTAACTTAGCATGATGCAATCTCAACAATTTTCACCCAAGCAAAAATTCAAGGAGTTTTCAAGCAGTTTTCCACAAAATCCTTTTTTTCAAGGGCTTTTCAAGCGCCCTTGAAGCCCAAAATTAAATTCCAGGGCTTTTCAAGGACTTCAAGGAGTTGCACAAACCCTGATTTTTGCTAGAAAGGGATTTGCAAGTACCCGGTAATATCCAACAAATGGTTTAACAGGCACACATACTGCACGATAAAGGGAAAAGTGAAACCTACTTCTTGCCGTAATCCTTGTAATTTCGCAAGATTCTCAGAGGAAAGCTTGAAGGTGGTGTCAGCATCAGCCTTGGCCATCTCTTGCCCTATTATTGTTGATGGCTCCATCTCTAAGTCTCTCCACAATGTTGTGACAGCGTGTTTAACTTCCATCAAAGTATTTAGTCTTTTTGCCTGAAAATAAACAAGGTAACATGACCTTAGGCTAGTTTCCAAGATCAATTTTACATGACAGTTGTAGGGTTTACAGTGTAAGTGCCAACAGGAAACTACATTAATTTTTTAATTTATAAAGAGACCAAGTTGGATTATTTTTCTGCAACATTGCATAAAGGAACTCATACATATTTTTTACATATATACAGCAAGGTACATTACTTTAACTCTCACTGTGACACTGCATTTCTGTTTTCATGTTAAGTCACACAAATATACATTTAGCATTTGGCCTCTTCTTGAAAACGCTATTTTGAACAGCCTTCTTACAACAGTCAGAGCACGATATTATTTATAAATTTTTTCAGCCATCTTTTTGCTAAAAGCTGTTGGAAGACACCTTTTAATATTTGAAACCTTTATACAACAGAGCTTATCATATGCTGTACACTGACCTGCTCTTTTTCTAGGTACAGCAGATTAGCTTCAAGTTCTTTTAGCTGTTCCATAGTTGGCACATTCACATCTCCTAAATTATGTGGGGAAAGACACATACGCTCACAGAATTGTGATTCTCTTTCTCTCAAATTTTTCAAGGTCTTCAAGCGTTCATGCTTTTCCTGTGAAACAAAACATTTTCCATTATAATCAAGTTAAGATTCTTGTGAAGTACACTCTGTATACAATCATGTACCGTAGTTTTTCGGATACAAGGCGCACTCAGTTATAAGATGCACCTTTAACTTTCAAACTTGATGGCATTTAAGTCACAAACTGAAATACTCAGTTATAAGACGCATCTCAAATAGAGGAATTTGGTTCAACTCATCGCTAGTTATGCTGTCTCAACTGAAGATTGTCGCGTAAGTCAAGAACAGTGGCAGAAGGACACTGTGACTCATAAAACTGCTCCACTTCACTGATTGATAGCAGTGGCAAAGGAAAACCCCTGATTGAATTTTACATTTCCTTGCAATACATTGTAGACTTGCAAAGTCAAGACAATAGGGAGTTTAAGCAAAGACGACGGCTACGGCTACGGCAACGCCACGAAACAAGGATATTATTGGTTAAAAAAGGAAAAATACTCGTGCTGCACGTGCAGCACGAATTTCCGTGCATTTCTCTGCCGTACTCCACAAAACAACAACGTGAAATCACCAGATTTTAGGTTTTGTCGATAACGTGAGCATAAAACAATGAAAAAGTCATTTTCTGTTTTGACTTTAAAACCGTTCGTACCCATTCAGTTACAGGATAGTTCGCCTGTATTGTGCAAGGTGAACAAGACGGAATAATCGCGAAATACTTGCGATAGCGCTAACTTGTATTTTAGACTGACGTTTTTGTTGCCGTAGCCGTTGTCTTTGCTTAAACTCTCTAATGTCAACATACCATTTTAAGGGCGTCCACTTTAGTCCGCAGATCATTTTCCAGCATGAGGATGCTCATTTGTTTCTCAGGCTGAAAATAAAACATACAGTAAGTGAAAACATGTGGCAAGCTTGAAACATGTGACCTTTGGAAGGATTTCCCACACAGACCTGTAAGGAAACCATTTTTATCTTTTTACACCTACACAGTATGTAAAAGTACATTTACTAAGGTAGTGGACTACAAGAGCAGCGGGTCTAATTTGCAGGTCGCAGGTCGCGGGTCGCAGGTCATCGTTTTACCTATACAGAAAGTATCCTAAACATTCATAAAAGCTAATCTTAGGCCTAAAAACTTTTGTTTAGGCCTAATTAGGCCTAAGGTTAGCTTTTAAGAATGTTTAGGATACTTTCTGTACTGGTGAAACAATGACCTGCAACCGGCGACCTGCAAATTACCTACAAGAGCACCTTGACCATTAAACTCACCAAGAAGCCATGTCATAATTACCGATTCATGTACCTCCTTTCAAGCTCATTTGGACAATGACATTCAATTTTGCTGTTGAAATGTGGTGTTTTGGGTGAACCCACAGAAACCCCCAGAAAAAAAATTAATGGGTCATTGGGCCCCTTGTTGATACATGTACATTGTACAGCTGGTAACTCTTCTCAAAGCAATTTCATTAGAAGCTGGTCACCAGCGGTATACCACCATCTATTTGTCAGAAATTTGCCTCTCACAGTCACCGCTAGCTACTCTGCTTTGATTTTCACTCACGCCCCTCGTAAAAGACAAGAGTGAATGCTGCCTACATTGATTAGCCCATGCATCTACTTTAAAAGTTAATTGAAACCCCTGGGAATGAAGTGGGAAAAGAAACAAAATGCACAAATTTTGTTGGCAATCAAAAGAGACCCTACTTGAAGTAACCAAGAAAGCCATGATTACAATAATATTTTTAAAAAATACTTCAGCTTTAAGGGATTGGTGAAAATTACAATTTTTCCATTTGAAGGTGTGCTACAAACATCAGCTTATGTACTGTACCTTGTACACTGGGACCCCAAGTTCATGGCTCAACTTCTCCATCTCCTTAGTACAAGTTTCAACATTTGCCTGCAATGTGCACTTCAACTCCTCTTCTTCATTCACCATTTCTTGAAGCAGAGTTCGAAGATGATACAGAACAGATTTAGTCCTTTCCTCTTTTTGTTCCTCCTGCAGACCAATCTCTGTCCAGATATTTTGTAGTGTCTCCATTGCATTCTGTATACATGGTATAACTTCATTTTTGATCATTTGAACACTTTCTTCCACTGTTGAGGTTGACATTTGCCTATTATGGCTCTTTGTGGAGCTGCGAAAGAAAAAAAATAAATTGTATTCTTGCGGTTTTCATAATTCTGCAGAATCTTACCTTCAAGCACTAAGCACCAAACTGCATTTTAGCTTCTAACAATCAAATTTCCAAACATAGCCGGTAAGATCGACTCCGCCTTCACAGGGTTCGTACACTTTTGACCTGTTAAAATTCCATGACTTTCCATGACTTTTTCCATGACCTTTTGCAAAATTTCATGACCTAAGTTTAGCAAGTGTTCTCCGACATCGACAGTAATGTGAAAACAATCATTTATTCAACTAGATAGGTTGTGAAAATATGAACCAGTTCAAACAAAATGTAAGATATTCTCTTTAACTGTCAAGAGTCAATCCTTTGCCCTTTACATAGAAGATAACTGCAAGTTAGTTCACAAGTTAGAACTCTTCTTAACCAGCTCTCTCAGCTCATCTTCAACTTTCTCTAGGGCGCTCTCCTTTTCTTTTGCTGCTTTTCTAAGTGCATTAGACTTGGAGAGTAGAACAAGCTTGGCTTTTTCCTCAGCTTCTTTTGCTAGAGAGTCTGCATCAAGTTGTAAGGCACTAATATCACTGGCAAGGCGCTTTTTCTTTTTCTCTAACTCAGCTTTTTCCTCAAGAACTATTTTTCGCTTCCTGTTTTGAGAAGCTTGCTGTTGCTCTTTCTTCTGCTCTTCAAGATAGGCAGAGTAACGTTGTCTCCCTGCACTAGCTGCTGCAAGAAGTTCCCTGCTAACTAGCAACTGACCTAGCCCTCCAATGCTCTGAATGTGGTCCTGAATTGTACGCTGTGCAATAAAAGTTTTTTCTTTCATG
The DNA here is from genome assembly GCA_949126865.1 of Montipora capitata. NCBI lineage: Eukaryota > Metazoa > Cnidaria > Anthozoa > Scleractinia > Acroporidae > Montipora > Montipora capitata. The sequence goes on from OX421445.1 coordinate 53,631,088, forward strand.
TTCTCGATCATGACTTGCCGGTTTACTGAAAATCCCCTCTCAACAGTTGCTTGACCATGGGAAAGAATCAAGAGTTCTCTCAGCAGATCCCATAATTTGGACAGTGAAATAACAGAACCAATGTGTTTCTGCAAAAATACGTCCAGCCTGTCTACCTTGAAGTTGAATTCTTGGAAGGCTGATGTCTCAACCTTAATTGCCAGCTCAAGAAACTCAGAGTACTGCAAAACTAAGGCATCACAATCACGTATGTTTAATCTTTGGCATTCCACCATCTTCTTCAGCACTACTTTGAACTTTGCAGAGCAACCCTCCTTGTCAGCTACAATCAAGTTGGGGTCTAGACATGCCAGATTCCTTGCCAAAGAGTAGGCTATCGGGGTCTTCTCAAACACCTTGCTGACAATTTTACTTAAGAAGGACTGAAACTCACTCTTGAACTGGTATATCTGAAAGTACCAATAATGACAAGTTCAGAATGGGTAACAGTTTAGATTCTGGTATTTTTGGCAAACCTGTCTGCAACAGGTTAAGTTAGTAAGTCAATAAGTCTCTGAAAGAAGCATTATTTCATCCCATTTTAAGCGTTCCTGGGAAATTATTGTATTGTATTGCATTGTGTCATGTTGAAAGTAACAAAATATATATTGTTTGAGTACTGCATTGGACATTGATGGCCCACTCTCCGGGAAAAGGGAAAATTAAACAACTTTGTTCTCACCTGGCGATCACTGACTTTTTTTTCACCCTGCAATTTCTTGAGCTTGTCCACAGCAACAAATCCAATATCCACCTTGTTAATCTCAAGGAAAGTTTTCTTCTCTGAGAGGTCTAACTTTAAAAGCTTCACTGCTGAGATAGCCTTCTGGAGTACATCAGCCTTGATATATCTCTTCATCAGTCCTGCAATCATCTTTTGTAGAGTGCTAGCCATGAAAGGTAAAAGTGGGTTGTCACTTTGGAAAATTGCCAAGAAGGGTTGAAGCTGCTTTGCCACTGACTCAAAAGCTGCCATCTTTGCTTGCATGAGTGGATCCTGGACAGCATCTTGTATGATCTTGAATGACTTTGATGTTGGTTTACTGTATTTCTTGCCAGTTTGCACTTTTTGAACATACAGTATGACTTTGTCCCAAATTTCTTGAGCTCGCACTACAACGGGTACGTTCTCTAGCCATCTGTGCTTACAAAACTTCAGAGGAAACACCACACTTCCTGTTATTTCAGTAAAATCTTCTTTCCTTGCTGGTGAGTCTACAAATAGCCAGTGCAAAGATGAGAGGACCTCTTCTACATTCCATTCAGATGCCTGAGCACCAGTCTTGAATGCGTTATGAACAACATGTAGCCCACAAGAACCAACATTGATTAAAGTTGATGCATCCTCACCAGCCTCACAAATCTGTTCTTGTAATAAATCATGAAATTTCCAGTTAACATTGGGCCCATCCATAGATATCTGCAATATCTTGGAACTGTCAATTTTGTTACTTTTCAGACATTCAGTCATCTTTACTAGTAAGTCATTCGCAGTTGCATGCCCCATGAACAGGGAGGTCACATATCTTGTTTGCACACTTGAACATTTTGTGTCCCAGAATCTGATGTGAAGATCCATTTGTTTACTTTGTGTAACTTTGTTGAGGGACTCATCAAATAACAAAACAAAAGACTGTAACTTTTTAATCTTATCAAGAAGCTGTTGCTGAAAGAATGGTGCAACTCCAAAACATGCTAAATAAGCACATTTTTTCTCCCCACAGGTAAACTGTTTGGCGATGGTGCTATCTGCAAACATTCGCTGAAAGAGTTGAGCAATGTCCTCACTACTTTTATAACTGTAGTGAGATAATACAACCTTTAAGGCCCATAAAACTTCTGCAGTCACAGTTTCCTTTGATGAAACGTATGACATCATGTTTTTAGGTAGCTGCTCAGGTGCCCTAGAAGCACCTTCTGGTACATGTGGTTCCTGTACAACAGTTGGCAAAAGGTTCTTCAAGCTGACGTTACCCTTGGCATCTAAATACAAATAAATTTCACAGTTGATAACAAAAACGGCTTGAAGTTACCTGGCGAGGGTAAATTACTAATAAACTATTGGCTTGCATAGCTGTTAAAACTGCAGATAACCGAGGTCCAGTTTAATGCAACTTAATAAAGAAGAACATTTGTGGAAAAAGTACACAAATAAACTTAAGCTAAAAAATTAAGTCGGCCAAGACTTTTGTACAAGTTGTGGCTCTTAAAAGAGCCGTTGTAATTGAATGAGGTTCAACATCCAGAAAAGAGCTTTTTCGCCTTCTCCTCCAAGTCATCTATGTTGGCAAGAGCTTTCGCTGCATTATTTTCGAAGGAAAGATAGCCATTTATTAAAACCACCAACAAATCGCTGAAATCTTCATCCATGGGTAGATTTTCTATCGTTTTCCGCAAATTTAGTTCGTGTTCTTTCAGTTCTTCAAGTATATTTAAGCGTTCACCGCGTACGAAGTCAAGAACAAGGTTGGGATCATCCATAATGGCGACTGTTGCTCACATTAAGGTTTTTCGCGGGAAAATAACAAGAACAAGAGGGGGGTAATTGAATTGAAATTACCATGTCGGCTCATTCTCAGTACGAAATTTGGGGAAATCTTCAAGCCTATCTATTTTCATAAGTGTACGAAGAGGCAGGAGAAACAATTTACATGTATAAGCTTACCTTCAACAGCATCAATATGCTTCTTCGATTTCATGTGGCTTTTCACGGCCGCTTCTCCCATGTTCTGGATGTCAAAATCTTTTGAACAAACTTTACATCTTGCTTGACCACTCGACTTTCCACGCTCAATCCAAATCGAAAACTGAGGGTTGCTTAACCAGGCCTCTTTAAATGTACATTTCCCCGGCATAGTCCGCTTTTATACCGAAGCGAAAGGTCAAACAAAACAAAAACACAAGGGCGATGCTTCGCATAACTACTCGCACGTCCGCGCACGTATGTTCCACATGAATGAACTTGTGGGATTGAGCGCATCTCATTGGTTCATTCCAAATGTCTGAGAAATTTGCATATATTTCACGCAACAATGAGGTGTAAAAGCAAAATACCTTGCAATGTGCGCTTATGTTTAACATTTCTGCTGAAATCAAATCTGATTTTTGGACTCGTCAGTAATTTTTTTTAACTTTGGATCTTATTGCCTTTCACTCATAGAAAGCGTAATGATTTTCCATGACTTTCCATGACCCACACCTAAATTCCATGACTTTCCAGGCCTGGAAGTGAAATTATAAAATTCCATGACTTTCCAGGTTTTCCATGACCTGTACGAACCCTGCTTCAGAAAGTGAATTGGAATTTTTGTTTAATTTTAATTCAGTTTGAACACCATTATAATTATATGTTTTTAGAAATTCTTCTGAATCAGTAAAAAGATTCATACAGATTCCCATCGCATCCCATTGGCGTCGAGTATGAATGTACAAATGTACCATGGGGACCAAGGATGCTGATTGGTGGGTTATATCATGCATCAATTGATTTCATCATCTGTGGTTGGCATCAAAAGTTCAAATTATGAAAATCGCAGTAATGGTTACTTATCAGTGGTTTTAACAAGTACCGACAGCCAAGGAAAAGTGTCAATTACTTCACTCAGAGAAGTTGGCTACTTTTTACTCGAAACTAAAGTAATGATTATTAACAATAGATTCTTTCAAACCAACAGTTACTATTCTTGGTTTTCACCAACAGGACAAGGCCGCCATGTTGATTGGCAATACAACACAATTTCTTCTTGCCAGCAGAGAGACAGGTTATTGTTCTTGCTAACCACCACGGCCACCATGACCCCACATGCAAACAAGCACCCAAGTTCAAATGTCATTGAAACCCCTGCTAAGTACTATTAAAAATCTTATAGGCTCCATAAGCTTAATGAATTTTTCTTTGGTACATGTATGCAATAACCAGATAACAACAGATTCACGTGCAAGCAAAGCAAAGCAATGCAAACAAACCCAGGAAATCAAAGATGCAAACACTTGCTTTCAATGTCACATGATATACAGTATTACATGTAGGCTCTTTTGACTGGCTTCTTTGATTACAAAGAAAGTGCATCGTGTTATAACCATGCAGTGTCCTGTTTTCTACATGTACATTGAAAGTCTTGTGAGGTCCATAGGGTAAAGCTGGCTTGGTATGGATTCTTTCTTTATGCAATATCCAGATCACAACAGATTCACACACATGCAAAGCCACACGCAACCTCATTCCCAGGGTCCTCTCTCTTACTCTCTTGAGAAAGGACCCTGGGAACAAGCTTGAGCCATGCAAGCAAACCCAGGAAATCAAAGACTGATGTTT
>OX421445.1:53642941-53657941 GCA_949126865.1 Montipora capitata
GTTCTCTACTTAGCTCCGAGAAGGTTTTTCTCCGGGTACTCCGGTTTCCCCTCTCCTCAAAAACCAAAGTTTGATTTGATTTTCGTTAATTTGAGTTGATTTCAATTTCACTATCACTAATTAGTGGTCCAGCGCTAGAGGACTAAATACTTAAACATAGTTCATAATCGTTGCGCAAACGTATTGCAAATGGTGATCATTAGGCGCACCTTAACATTACGCCAGACACAATTATAGCACGTGAACTAATTTCAGTACACATTGGTCGAGATCCCTGCCTTGATTTTGAGAATAAGCGCAAGGTCTAGGTTGCGCACAGAAGTCCACATCACAGAAGTGTTGATCTGCGTGGAACGACAACTGCTATTCTGCATTTAGAATAATAAAATCAGAATCACTTCGGCGCGTAGAATCAGCCGAGTCCGATTCCACTTTCTTCAGCCTTGAATATTCCGCAGATTTACAAAATTTCACCTGATCATCGATCATGTATTGATTTCACAAGCCAGATTATGGGTTGTCAGTTGCCCAACATAACGAACAGCTCTCCCGATCCTATTGCGCACACCACATTCGCGCTAAATAATAGACCATTTTCGAATTCTCAAAGCCGGACTGGATCTAGCATGAAATGGAGCCTAATTCGGGCAAATTAATTTCCATTTGAAAAGATTTGCCCGCATTAGCCTCCATTTCATGCTATATCCAGTCCAGCCGTGAGAATTCGAAAATGGTGTATTTGGGTCATGTAGCAACTTCCGCAAGGTACAATGCGATTGGTTTGGCGCCAATAAGGCAAAACGCTAAATAACAGAAACAATTATTTAGATTTACCAAAAGAAAACGCTACAAAACGAAATAAAAGCCACGTTACAAGAGCTGCCACACATTAAAAATTTACAGAAAAACTCATATACCGGTAATTGCCTGACGACAAACATTTCCAGGGCATCAACAATCTGAATACAGGTAGCATAGTTACGAATTTCGCAACAGTAATGAGCAGCATTCACGAACTTTGTAATGAGAGCAAGTTGACCCTGAAACAAAAAGGAAAAAGATGACTTGTCAACGTTCACAGTGAAATCCAATTAACAAATAGATTACATGTTGCCGTGTGCCTGTTCAGTAATAGATCACAGATGACGTAAAAATGTCGTAAGAACAAGAAAGTGGCACACGAGGAGATAGCCGAGTGTGTCACTGATATTCTTGTCACATTCTTACGTCATCTGTGATCTGTTACTAAAAAGACGCACGGCAACATGGAATCTACTTCTTTTACAGAATTAACAATTATCCCATGAGCGCACATTGGATATGAGGTGGTAAATAGCCAACGGGGCACTTAGCGCCGAGTTGGCTGGCTATAATGTGCCGATCAAATCGAAACTTCAACATCCCCTCCGGGCAAACCCCGGGCAAACCCCGGGCATTTCACTATCCTCTGTGCCCGGGGAGTGGGAAATTGACCTTTGCCTGCGTGGGGTGGGGAAAATTGAACCGGAAGAATCAGGTTTCAAATGATTTTTTTTCCGGCGCCGAAGTCGCTAACTGCCATAAAACACGTGTTTGGACGAGATGGAAGAGTTTAAAGGAAGAGATATAGAAGAAAGAGAGGCAGTGTGGCCCAGTGGTTAGGACGCTTGCCTTGAGATCCGGAGATCCCGGTTTCAAGACCCGCTCTGACAACTCGTTGAATTTGTTCCTGGTAGTCCCTGGTTCAACTTCCCAGCTGCACTTGTTTGCACTGGTTTGCCTCCGGCCAGTTGGGATTCTAAACAGTTGTTGTTGTTCTGTTTCGTCGTTTCGTTGTGTTTCATTGGCCCTGAAAAGCCCCTATGGGGAGCGGTCAATTAAGTATGTATTGCATGTACGTATTGTATTGTATGTATAGCATTTATGAGCGATTGGCTTACAAAAAAGGTCTTCAAAAGTTGGGGACAGACAGACAAATCCTAAGACAGGGTAGGGCCTTTGAACACTATTTTGGCCCGAGGGGCGGGAATTTGAACGATCCAATCTTCAAAAGTTCAAATGCCCGTGGATTGCCCGGGGGAAAGGGATATTGAAGTTTTAAGTTGATCAGTGCATAACCAGTCTTACATCTAACAGCCGCGAATGCAATAATCTTTTTATTAAATTTTCATTAAATTCTGAACGCTTGGACACTTGGTAATTAAAGCAAATCAGTTTCCAGCTAGGCAATACTTGACGCAATCAGTTTTAATCGAGTCAAGCACAAAACATTTCTGACGGTGACTGGTTTTACTTTATCGAGCGCAAGTTTCAGTGTAATGTTGAACGTAGCACGTCTCACGGAGGTCGTCCTCTCGCCGGCTCCAAACAACGATCTTATCTTCACGGTTTGAAATTCGCCATCTTCTGCATAACGATTGCGAGAAATGCCATCCTTTGACATTTCTTCCTTTTAGTAAACAGGGCGCGGGCCACCCAGCGTGGCTAGTTTAATGACGTATCTGTAACTCAGTGGTAAAGCATCCGAGCTTCTAACTGAAAGGTCAAAAGACTTTTTTCCGAGAATGCCTGAGTCATTATTGATAAATACACATATTTTCGTTTTGTCTATTACTTTGATTTGCAATACTATGTACAGTGATTGGCTTAAAAGTCCAGCGCTCGAGTCAAAGCCAATAGCCCTTTTCACGGTTAGTTTTTCTCATTTGCATTACAATGTAATCTAACGTGGGTGCGAGGCAATTTCGGGTTAAAACTACAAAATAGCCCGAAATTGCCTCACATACATGCTAGATTATATTGTAATGCAAACGAGAAAAACGAATCGTGAAAAGGGCTATCAAGATAGCAACAAAACTACTTGTGACTTGTTCGTGTGTGTTTTTCCCGCGCTTTGGGTCGCATGCATGTATGAGTGTTGCGTTATGATTGACGTCGGTCATGATTGGCCAGATTACTTTTGTTCTGGTTTTACGGAACTGAAATCGAAGCCTCTCGATGAACGAAAACAGATAACAATAAGGAGTTTGCACTTAGCCTCGCTTTGAACAGGAGTCTCAAGTAACCTTTTAACTTTACATCACGTTGCGACGACCACATTGGTTTACTACCTCCTCCCCTAATACTTCTTTTTCTTTCAGTATATTAGTATGGCCGCAGGGCAGGTGGGTGGAAATGATCTATCGGTAGACAACAATATGCGAGTCACAGTTTTTACAATTCTTTCCTTCAAGAATCAAAGATGCACTTCTTGACGAGAGAAACATAACGCGAAATGAAGGCAAAATACGCGTTTCTCACCTTAACTGAAGACGCACTGCAGATCTCAACAGCCACCCACAAAGATACGTCTTGCGCATGCTCCAAGACTTGTTCTAAAGTCCCATCACTAATTGGTTCGCTCGCGTACAAATTGTTTCCACAAAGTAGAGGCCCTTGATCTGGCGCCGGGAATTCGGAAAATCGGCGATTTCCGGTACTGAAGCCAAAAATGCTGTCCCGTTCCCTTGTGGGAGACTGATTTCTTCCAACACCGATGCCATGCGCGCGAGAGTTTAGGAAATGTACAGGATGAACGTCAGCAAACAAATCCTGTGGAGCAGAAAAAAAAGAAATAAGATATTGCCATCAAATCGGAATCATAAACTATAGCAATAGAAAATGGACACTGCATAGACCACTTCCATAAATGGCGACAACTTTTACATTCTTTTGTCTTTATGTTAATTAGACCTGCTGCCCTCATTTTGAAACAAATATTCTTTTGAAATTTGCTCGTCGTAGCGAGGCTAGAAAGGCTTATTGGCATTAAAACAAAAGAATGTTTTATTTGGCCGCCATTATGAAAGTGGTCTACAGATGGTTTTCACCTGACATCACAGCAGCCATGTTCGTGCACAGAACAATAGAGAAAAAAAGTCTTTTGGGAATTTGACTCTATTATACTGCAAAATACGAGTCATAATTTGCTACTGTTTTGTGTACACAGTGGCCCTTTCATCACGTGATGGAAAACCATCTATACGGGCCTTAATGACACGGCGGCCATGTTGAATCCCGAGGGACTGAAAAGTTTGTTTTGCCCCACTTAAACTCGTTCCCAAACATTTCAACTCGAGGCTCAGGGTACGAAATCTATTGTCATTGGCCAATATAGCCGCCGTGCGAATAAGGCCCATAGCTAGGGATTTATTGTAACGCAAACCAAAAAAAAGTTCTGAAATGAGGAATTAGTGAAAGTGCGATGCACTCTCACCCGGTGACGTCACACTTACTCATGGACCTACTCATGGAATTTTGGCGGGAAACAGTTTATTAAACAATTCTCAGTATCATCTACAGCGTGACCCTTTATTCACCAATAAATGTTCATACTGTACCCCGCAAAACCACGAAAACTACAATGACAGTACCTGTTGAATGAGAGTAAGCTGCTCTGCTAAGACCCTTGACGAATGGTCTAGGACTGATAAAGCCTTGAGATATAACGTCGCTTTGTACGTGGTCTCCACTTCCGTAGAGGCCCTCCTAAAGCATTGCACAGGAGATTTAGATTTGCGGCTGCCCAGTGGCTGCAAGACAAATACAAGGGTGAAATCAACAAGTGGCCGCTTAGACGCCAGAAGAGTACAGAATACACAAAACACTCGAAAGCTTCTTATTTACATTGAAATCACAAATCTTTCTAATTGCTGTTAGAGCGGTTTTCAAATGAGTGTCGTAAAACCAAAACCAAAGTAATAACTTTGGCCAATCAAAAAGGACGGAGACAATCCATTAAACCAATCAAAACTCGAAATAATTACAAGTAGCCGCCACAAACAGCGGGAAAATGTGCACGCGCGAGCTACGATTGGTTTTGGTTTCACCTCTGATTGGTTGAAAAAATGGCGCGAGAACTTTGAACCAATCACTGAGTGAAGTAATGCAAAACCAAAGTAATTATCTAATTACTTTCGACAGTCAATTGAAAACCACTCTACGCGGAGACTAAATACACGAAAAAACGGTTCGTGTCAGTGAGCTGTTTTTATCGTCGCCGTTCGTAAATTTGATGGTCTTCCTTACTACTTCAGAACAAGTGGCTGAGGCCCATTTGTCGGTCGTTTAACGTTCATCCATGAAGAATATAAAATGACGGCCGTGTTTCCGTCCAAAACTAATCTTCCGGGAATTTAACTCTAAAGTTACTTAAACGTTATTTTTTGCTTGGGTTAAAGAACATGGAGACTCATCAAGTGAATGAACAGGATCTATTGCAGAATTGTTACTGAATAAACCTTTCTGGGTGAATCCTTTTTCCCTTCCATTAAACTGAGGCCTGAAAAAAACAAAAATAACAAAATAAAGGTCATGTTATTTTACTTTAAGTCGGTTGTTTCGTCAAATATAGTATGTCAGCGAACGTTGGATTGCGGAAGTGCGAGTTATTCATTTTGAACAGGCGCACTCAATCTCGACCCCAGAGCTCTTCTCTTTTTCGCATGACTGAGGGGAGAAGAGCTCTTGGGAACCGTGAAACAAAGTCTCTTTTTATTGGTTTTCGTGAAGAAAAATGAAAAGTGTCTCTGATTGGTGCAAAGGTTCGATTAGCCAATATTTGGCTATAAGAACCCTACGGCGCATGTTCCCCTACGTAGAGTTTTCCAGAGCCTCGACTCATACGCAGACAAAAGATCCGAGGCTCTGGTGACGAGAATGAGGCGCACTAAAAAGCTCGACCTTACAATCCAATGCGCATGCTCAAAGCTGAGCTCTTTGTCGTATGAACCCTCCAATCTGAAGGTACACTAATTTTATCTTGAAGGCTGTCCGCCCATGACCGCAACTGCCAGTTTATAAACAGATGTGAACACTTTAGTTTTTCAGTTTGTTGACTGACATTCTTGACATCTAAATAACGAAATCGGAGAAGCGGGAACAGTAATGGGTCTACAATACTTTTAGGAATGGAGGAGCAGAACCGGTAAAATGCCCCAAACAAAACGTGGGAAAATTAATAAAGTGAGTTTGAGTGTACACTCAAGTTCGGTTCATTCACTCGAAATGACTTAATGTATTTATACCTTGAGGGTCTTCCATCTGGAGAACAGCCACGGAATCCACCGTTTCCTCCGAAAGCGAATTGTTGTTGGAGTCTCGGTTTTGCTTCTCCGCAATAAGCTCCATTAGGTAGTGACCTCTTTCGCTTCTGTCCACTAGAATTAACTGTAGAATACAAAAACGATCTTCTTAACTGAATTAAATAAATTGTGATGTTTGTGTGCTCGAGCAGTCACTGTGATGTCACGCCGCTGGAGTGGGGCCGAAAGGGAGGGGGGTTTAAAGACTGTGAAATAGTAACGAGAAACCGCAACCTCTCCCCCCCGCCCCCCAGCCCAGATGCCAAGCTCCTGGGAACGAGGTTGGTGGGAATTCAGTGTAAATTGAAAAAAAGTCATTTTTAAAAACGGATCGAGGTGCACTCCGGAGACGTCCGCATAAGCAGGAGGCACAATCGACTATTTGAAAGTCACGTTCCCGTTTGAGGCGTTACTACGCAACGCCATGTTCTCGTGCTTTAAAGGATTTACATGGACGACATAGAGTCAAGGACCAAAGGGAAACCGACTTCAGTAGAAAAAATTATCTTCGTGAAGGTCACCACTCCTGGCCCTATGCCATACTCTCCTTCAGTGCTTCTATTTTCTTTTGAAGGAAGACAACACATAGTTTCACTTTTTTTCTTAACGTCCTGTCCTTATTTACAAAAACAAGGTTAAAGATAGAGGTGACAAGTTTATTATAAAGTTAGGGTTACTAATGATTACGTACAGTAATTGTACTTTCCAGGGTATCAATATCAACTCCCAGTTACTTGCATCTGGCTGCGGTTAAATGGTCCAAGTCATACATGGACCTTACAGCTGGTTCTCACGTTACGTCATGACCACGATGTTCGATGATATACAAACAACAGATCTCTCATTAGGGAGCTTAAGCACACACGTTTTTGAGACGCGGACGGCAACCGGAAGTGAGTTATTTTCCCTTTTAACTTGATTTTCACACAACCACATTTACATTGCTATGTATCTTTTCTCCATTAGAGATGATTAATACAAAAATGTGGGAGACATCACTGTCCTGGCACGCGAAATTTTCTCTTCCAGTTGCCGTCCGCGTCTTAAAAACGCGCGTGCTTAAGCTCCCTATTAGCTTCTTATGTTCGTCATCTGCGCCATTGTTGTATGCGTCTCTAGAGGTTGGCTGAGAGCCACCAATAGCGGTAGGTGCATAATGTATGTTTAAGTCCCACCTCGTAGAGCTACGCTCTCGGTTCACGACCACAAGAAAGGGTGCTACACACGGTTAATTTCTTTCATTATCAAAATTATAATAATTATCATAATTATAATAATTATCATCATTATTTTCATTAACAATGCCCTATATATCATACATTACAAAGACAATCCTACCACAAGTTTCTGTTGACATATATGATAATCCGAACCTACGCTTCCAATGAACCAGAATGATAAAATTAAAAGGTAGCTCTCACCTCGTCCTTCACAAACGTCAAGAGCTCCTCGATTAGGTTGAGATTTGTTTTGAAGTCAAACTGATAATATCCATCGATCCACTCCGACATCAAGTCCAATGACCGGTACCGAATTTGCAATTGATGATTGTACACCTGGCCTGAGGAGTCCGATCTGTCAAAGTAAACCAAAATGCTGTTTAAATGGAAACTCTCCCAAAGACGTCAAGAGAAGGCAGTTGCCTTGGCTTCGCATTACAGAGTTCATTGATTGGTCGAAAAATCGCGTTACCTTGACACCTTTTTGAACAATCAAATTAAAAGAAGATGCTGATCAGAGACGACTGAGAATTGCGACGTGACCACAAGGAAATTTTCCAAGCGCTTTGTAACTGCTACGTCAATATTCTCCGAGTAATGATTAGTTATATCGATGATATGGGTTTTTTGTTTTGGGACAAAATAATTTGTTTAGTTTTGCTGCCGAGAATCGATGTTTTTGCATTACATTGCCTGCATGAGATTACTATGTCTAGTTTTGTTTTTTGTAACATGCGATTAGGCATTCTTTTTCGCAATCCTAGCCCAACATGACCAAATAAAGAACGCCTGATCGCAGGTAACATATTGGGGTTCCCAAAAATCATCCGTCCAATAAATGCTCAGAGGAATGAAGCATTTTCGATGACCCACGTAAAGTTATCGCTGGTACTAACCTAAGCGAGGCTGAACACTTATCCCTAATGAAGTTAAACAGCTCTTGAGAAGAAGCAACATAACGATATGTGTAGAAGAAGTACCGCACAAATGACTGGCTTATTGCGTGCCTGGAAAGAAAAGAAACGATTCGTACTAGTCAGCATGATATTAGACGTATTCAAACCAGAGGTCGAGAGTTGAAACTAGAAGCTTATGGGGTCGGAGAGTTTTCTGTCGTAATGTAAGCTACAAGGTACAATTTTTTTTATTCGCAAAGGTATTTGAGAAATTTCTACTCTTTTTTGAAAACGTTAATGTCCCTGGGGAGGACCCCATAATCAGGATCCTACATCTCCAATATTTGGTCTATGTAACGGCATTTTAAGAGATCAAGCTATTTTTAGACGAGTTCTTAATATCAATCCCATGGGTAATTATTTCTAATCTAAGGCTTGTGATTGGCTGGAAAGGTCTGGCTTCTCGGGAAAATCAATCTAAAAATAACTCGGTCTGTAAAAACGCCGTTTCATTTTACAGCCGATTTAGCTAATTAAACCCCCTAAAAAATCCCCAAACAAATTTTTAAAAAATGTTCCAAGGAATGAAGCATCGTTTTTGTCTCCAAATATTATGGTGATTTTCCAATTGACTTTTTTCACCATCCCATAATGCAATACGTTTTTAGGGGTGGGGCATTTACATAAAAACAATACAAGTTATTTACTCTTGGGACTGTATCCTTCATTGAACTGAATATCTATTGTTTCAATGCACATACAATACCTCCCCCCCCCCCCCCCCAAAAAAAAAAAGAAATGTATTATGGGATTGGTGAAAAAAGCGAATGATCTTTAAAATTTCTTTCTGATATTCACATCAGAACATTTGCCGAAAACTGCCGAAGGCTTCCGAAATTTCCCGACTGACCTGTCGAAGAGGTAAGAAAACAATCCGAGCTTTGTTCCTGATTGCAGCAAGGGACCGAGAAACGACTCATCCACGATGTCGTTGTTTTCGTTCATCCTCTGGTTCCAGATTGGTGAGAAATTAAGGAAGCTATTGTTTAATTCTGGTTCCAGCGTCACACACGTTTTGTTGTAGCTGAAAAAAAGGAGTAGAAAGCTCATAAATTGCGATCGTTGACATGATACCGATAATAATAATAATGGAAACTTTGTCTTCGAATACAGTTGTAAATATCTCTACGTATAGGCAATTAACAACTGGCTACTTGAAATTGAGTGATATACTTGTATACTGTATTTACAAATGAATAAAATAAAAAATAAAATAAAAATTACAGTTTTATTAAGTCTGGGCTATCCCAAGTCTTATTTCTACGACAGAAGATAAAATATGTCGCTCTAATGGCTAGACTTATCATTTTTTTGATTATATAGTGTTGTTGCGTTTTGTCAATGCCAATGTCATTCATCATTTCTAAGAACGTAGAGCATTCGTTGGAAAGAACACCAAGGGAGCTCATGGAAAGGTTTACAAATTTAACACATCTGTAGTTACTTCTCATGTCTTTGACCACGTTCATGTATTTTTATTTTTTGCGTACTGCATTGTTTTCAAGGTTAGATGATGATGATAATAATAATAATAATAATAATAATAATAATAATAATAATAATAATAATAATAATAATAATAATAATAAAAAATAAATAAATAAAAGCTTAGATAGCGCCTACATTGCAGAGTATCCTGAAGCGCTTTACAATATTAAAAACTATATGTATATATATAAAAGCACAAACTTAAAAAAAATTACACTTCTTTCCTCGTTAAAATCTCATGATTGTTCACAAGCAAGTCTAAATAAGAATGTCTTAAGAGTAGATTTAAGACAGTCAGCACTCGTACTCTGCTCGATATATATCAAGCGGCAGGCCATTCCAAATCTTTGGCGCTGCAACCGAGTCCAACACTTGGTTCCTGGGACTAGCAGGAGTAGCTGGTTGTTAGTCGGGACCGCATAACGAACTGCAGCCTTGACTTGGAGAAGCTCTGTCAAGTAGGAGAGGGCCATACCATTGAGAACGTTGTAGACAAGAACAGCAACCTTGAATTACATACGAAACTTGATGGGCAGCCAGTATGGGCGTGATGCGATCAAACCGAGGCACCCAACAAATGACTCGAGCAGCGGCGTTAAGCACTCGTTGTTGCCGATCCATCTGATACCGTGGGATTCCATACGACAGAGAGTTGCAGTAGTCTAAGTGAGACGTGACAAAAGCGTGGATCAGGGTCTTGGTGGATTCCTCGGATAGGTATTTTCTGATTCTACGGATTCTGTATAACCCACGAAAAGCCTTGCTACACACTTTGCCAACATGCGTACTCATAGTCATGGAGCTATTAAGGACGTTCGCGCCAATTGTTTCTGCGCATTCTTACTGCGCACGCAAATGCACACGCCACGTCATACACAAGCGCGCGCGCTAAGTAATAAAATGAGAAATGATAGGGCAAAAGGCCATTGCTATAGCTTTGCCTGGATTTAACGGTCTTGGACATTCGGTGACCCCTATTTTTCTTTCCAGAAACGGATTTTATTTACATTTCTCTCCACGTTGTCCAAAAATGAACAAAAAATCAATGTGGGAAGTTAAAAAAATTTCAAGATTTCTGCTCACGGGGCATCAAATCCTGCCATCTTACGGCTGCAAGGCGCGTGAAACTGTGGTCACTAAATGCGAACTTGATCTTTAACGAACCTCACCAGTTGACTAAATTCACTTAATAAGTCCACTTAAATAATATTTCGCAGAGAAGATTTCACTTCAAAGATTTGATTGCAATATATTTGGGTTTACAGACACTGGCCTTATTCGCTAACGAAGCCCGATTTTGTCACATTTTGGGTGTTTTCCGGGCATGTTCTCTCCAAAACGAAGTCGGTGACCCCCCATTTTTTTTTACATTTCTGACATAACTAACTCATCATCTTACAGTGGTAAAAGTTTGAGAAAAAAATCAATGTTGAAAAATTTTCGCGCGAACGTCCTTAAACCAGGCACCCAGGTTGCGTACTGACCCAACGGGCTTGATTTCCGAAGCGCCTACTCGATTGGCGCGAATGTTCACCTTAGATAGTTGTTGTCTTGGCCCAATTATCAGGAACTCAGTCTTTTCGTCATTGACTTTCAACTGACGATTAGCCATCCAACCCCTGACATCTGAAATACAAGCCTCCGTGGCTCTGACTGCATCACCCTGTGACATACAAGATACCGGCCGGAAGGAAAGATACAATTGCGTATCATCTGCGTATCCCTGAACTTGCGGAAGGTGTTTCTTCACCACAGGAAATAGCCGACAAGGGGCGAGGTCAGCCCGGTTGCCTTTTTTCCTTTCTCTGTACTCGTTTGCATGATATACCGGTGCAAAATCTCATATCAGGATTTGTTAGACCGGTATCAGTTGGCTTTTGCCATTCCGGTTCTACGCGGCTAGTAGTTGGCTACTTGTCATTTCATGTCCAACGCGTGATCATGGAATCTTTGTTAAATATCTAAGAGGGTGGCTATGGGACATTGTGGCATGGCTCTTGTTAACGATATCTGGTCAAAATTCATGAAACTTCCACTTTAGACACCTTGAACACATTCAAATCGTTCTTGAAATACTTTTTTTGCACAATCTTAGGTCAATCTACAACAAATTATCAAGCGAAATGTTATGCGAGTTGCAACAGAAAAACTTAAAAACCTACACCCAACGTTTTCAAGTCATGCACACAACTCTTCCTTGACCATCCGTCGCCCAAAAAATACACCAATAGGCGTTTAAAGGAGTCAGTTTTGTAATTCAGATTTTGCGGCTGCCATCAACCGAAAAGCGTCCTTTGGATTTTCAGTGTGTTATTTAACTAAGCGTGTCCCTTTGAGAAAATAATAAGTTCTCTTTACCTCACGAGAAACGAGTGGAGAAGAGATGTGTCCAAACCAAACCGCTCAGCGTAAACGTTCTGAAAGAAAAGCAAGCTGTTCAAGTCGACGAAAAATAAGATTTGCTATTTCTCGAATTTCCAACAATGAACGGACAGCTCCAGTCATCAAGTTCTAAAAACTAAAATTATTTGAAACAAACCCGAAGCTGCCACTGGACGTGTTTCAAGTAGACGATCTTCTTGTCACTCTCTTCGATTTCGTTGACTAATTTTAACGCCAATTCTTTTACATCTGCAAGAGGATTTAAAAATACTGATTACAATGGGATCTGGACGAAAAAAAATTTGAAAACCTGAAGATTTTCAGAAAAAGAAAAAAAAAATCTTTTAACCCAGAGATTCATGGCGTTTACAAAGCTTGAAGGATTGTTTTGCCGAATGCCCAACATACGGCATAAACTCACCCTTTTTATTCTCTACATCGGCCGTCTTGTTGTAAGAATTGATGCACTTTTTCTTGGCTCTCCGCTCCAGCATCAGTTGCTGAGAGATTTCCTGAAAAAGGAAAGGGCGAAAATCGAAACGACCTTCTTTTGGCTGTGAGCAATGTAGTCATAACAGCAATGAAGGAATGAATATTCGAAAAAATCATAGGGTTGATGATGATGATACGATGATGGCGACGACGAGGCTAAGAAATAGATTCACAATTACTTCAACTCATCCAGCAAGTGCATTATGTATTTAATTTCCAGAGAAAGCTGGGGCCTTTCAACCAATGGTCATTCTTCAACATAGCACCCAACGTAAGTCCCTTTGAACCGCCGTCATCGGTAGGGTTGTCATCTCTGTTCACGTAATGCTGTTATTGTTCCTGAAAAGCCCCTTTGGGGAGGTTCAATAAAGTATGTATGTATCGTTGTAGTTGAGAGAGTGAGAATTATAAAGTCGGACTTCGCGTCTTCCATCACACAAACTTAAACCTGATCATTAAATGTCGTCGTTTAGCAGGGAACGGTGAGCATGAATGATCAATAAGTGTTAGAATTCAAAACGGAAAAATTATTTTTCAAACTTACCATGATTTTTGTTCCTAGCTTGTCTGACAAATCGTCTACACTTGACGCCAAATTAATACCCTGCAAAAACGACACAAAAATAAAATCCTGAACAAATTTGGTGATTAATTATGTACTTTGAAACACTCGAATCAAATGCCTGTTAGCTTAATGAGTTTCGGAGGAAAAGCCAAGAATCGTCGAAAAGAAAGTGCAAAAAAAACAAAACAAAACACGAATATGAGATTTCAATCTTCCTTGGATAAGAGAGTTTTTATACCCACTCATCAGGAACCACGAGAACTGTGATAAACGCTGTATTTTGCAGAACCAAGGAAGACGATATTGCTCCCGGTTGATAATGAATTAACCCACTATTCGCCGAAGTGGAGGTGGTTAGTGATGGATATTTACCGAGCCCCGAAATCTTAGTATATACTAAAACAGTGAGATAATACAGCACAAAAACTTGATTTCAACTGATTTATTTCAGCAATGATCACAACATTTTCGGGCGCAAATCCCTCGCGAGTTGCTCGGAGGTAAACAGCAAAGAAGACTATGAGTAGCCAGTCAGTCAGGGCACGCTTTCAATGCTATCCACTGTTCTAGTGTTTAAGGCCGTACTACGCATAAAAGGTGCTTTTTGAGTAGAAACGATCTTGTAGGGCCGATGGCTCGTGAAGCGCAGTTAGCTCGCCCCAATCCTCTATCAGATTTAACATCCAAGATGGCAGCGTCACTTTCTCTTTTATTCGCCTGAGCCCTGTTCAAAAGCCGATTAACCCAAATCCGCGATTTCATACCAACTTAACTTAAACTTTACCTGTCATAAAAGCCTTAAAAAGGTAATTTATGCTGAGGCAAAACGATAGTCAAATTTAAAATTGAAGGATTAAAATCATGTGAGAATTTGGTTTAATTATTCTTGTTCTTTGGACATTTAAGTTTGATCAAAAACAACACACAAATGGCGGTAACAGACATAGTAAAACGCATATTAATAGCTTCACGTTTCTAATGCTAACCCCAACAAATTAGATTTTCTCTTTATATAGTTTCCAGTCTTCTACTAAATTTAAATATAGTTTCGTATTTCCAAACGGAATATTGCTTCTGAGATGAATGTTGTAGAATTCGAAAACTCAAGCTATTAATATGCGTTTTACTATGTTCGTTACCGCTGTTTGTGTGCTGTCTCTTGGTTTAATTAGTCAATAATCTGAAATTTCAGTTTCCAGTAATTCAGGATAAGCGTTATAGGGCTTTGGACAACTGGTCCCTGATCTGTAGGCCATCATAGTGAACACAAACTTACCATTATTCTGTGATAATCCTCGAATATAGGTTCCAACAGCCCTTGGATGTACCCTTGCATATCAGGAGCAATGACTTTGATCGGCAGAAACTCCGTCGCTTCCCCAAGTGGAGACACCAGGAAGTCTCTCGCTCCAGCCCCACTCCTCTCGCTACTGCTTCTGGAAATCGAGTTTAAATACAAAGGCTCCAAGCTGAGGTAGGATTCCTCTCGTGACAAATTACTGGATGTAGAAGGGCTCATATCACAAACTGTGCTCTCAGATGATCTGTTTAAAAAAAAAGAAAATTCAACCAAAGCGTTGGGAAAAGTGTCACACACTACTATAAAATATTTGGTTGTAAGATAACAGATTCCGTTCTCCCCACATTTCCCCCTTCCCCTAATCCAATATTGGGGGGAGGGGAGCAGTAGATTTCGTTTGTGAGTGCATGTTAAGCGATGATTAAGCCGGGATTTTCTGAGAGTAACCTCGGATTGCGTAAGATAATCATACATGCAATAAACCATATTCGTATTC
>OX421445.1:53662941-53695441 GCA_949126865.1 Montipora capitata
TTGGAGCACGTGTACAAGACTTGCAAACTCGCACTGAGGTGTCAATATCGCATTTAAAAAAAAAACAAAAGTTGAAGAGCACAGTAAATGCAGATTTCTCACCCATATTAACGTCTTCCACCCCATCATCAAGGTAGCCGTCAAAGGCAAATTCGTCGTGAATCAAGTCTATGATCCTCGACAATGCGTCCTTCTCTTTCGACTCACACGATTGGTCCTCTACCTGCATAAATCAAAAGACAGCCGAAGTTTCATTTCAGCACCAAAGTATTTGGAACTAGAAAGATCGAAGACTCCAGCTTATGGCCCATCAATCAACGAAAGTACGTTAAAATATCAACTTAAGCCTTGATCTTACATACAAACAAATCACAAGAGAAACCACACATTTCACGAGTCCTGTCTGTCACACTGTCACTAACCCAGTTACTACAGCCCTGTTACTAACACAGTTACTGCGACTACCAAAGACAGTCAATTCTACTTGTATTTCTTACTTTGTTTTGAAGATTACCAAAGTCGAATTATATTTATGGCCCACGTAATTTAAAAGCCACGAGAGCGGTTGTTGTTCTTGTTTAATATTGGGAAAATTATTCAACTATCAAAAGTATTTGGGTACATTTAGCGGCACAAAACCGTTCAGACGTTTTCGATGTATTCCCACGAGTTTGGGACCAGAAAGTGATAGGGCATTCGAGAAACTAATTACCACGGCTTGGCAACACACAGTTGACCATTGACCATTTTGCGGTTTTTACTAACCTCGTACTTAGCTGGGTACCGACAAAGACTATTTCAGAATTTCTTCAGTTTTTCACTCCGTTTTTTGAAGTGCTCAACGCAAACCATATTATTAATCTGGTTTAAAAAATGTCATACAGATCAATGCATTCAGACACCATCTCTATATAGAAAGCCAAAAACAGGTAAGAAAAAAACTTAAGTAAAATATTAAAGGGCTTACCTGAACCAACGAAATTTCAGCCTGTGACAGCTCTCTTGGAGTCACAGATGTTTCCTTAAAATTTGACGGAGAGCCAGCTTCTGGAAGTTGAACCTGACATTTTCCTTTGGAAGTTTCATGAGATTCTCGGAATCTTTGTTCTTGATTTGAGTTTTCGGCCGACGTAATTTTTCCTTTTCCACTTGATCTTTCTTTTCCCTTCACTTCTGAAGTATGCCTAGGAGAAGAGCTCACTACAACTTTGTTTGACTGCTTTTCCTTGCTTTGCTCCCCTTCTGTCAAGGACGACGATTCGGCAAAAGACGCTTTAGGAGATGAACCTTGTTTGGCAGCGGCAGTGTTCAGCACTTTCTTCACCAATTGACCCAAAAGCTCTTTGGAGGCCAAATTTGACGACGATGATGGGCTCGGTGGGCTTTTGCCGGAGAACCTTCCTGTAATATCTGGTGGCGGTGTAGAAGGGGACAATTTTTCCTTTGAAGTTGACTTCAATATTCCGGCTATTGTCTCGGCGTTAAGGACAGCTTTTGCACCTTTTCGTTTATCAGGATGACTGCCAGTGTTCTCATTAGCATCTGGCGACTTTTTATCCTGTATTGATAATACCAGGCCTTTGGGATTCTTAACCTTATCCCCATCATTTCCAACAGTTTTGTTTGGAGAATGTTTAGAGTCTGTGGGCGTGTTCTTAGACGGGATTGCAGCTTCTCTCGGTCCGCCACTTAATAACATATTCGCCAAGTTCTGAGGTTCATTTCCCATACTTGCCAATCTCGTTTCTGAGAAATTTATGTTACTCTGACGGTCGACTCTTGGGTCGTAGAAAATGTTTGAGCCGATCAGGAATTTTGGAGTTTGCGGTGATGAGGTGCAATCCGGATTTCTTTGGACTCCTTGTTTCCTATGCTCATTTGGGTTCCTATTGCTTCTTTGAGTGTCTTCAGGATCGCAAATGTTCAAGCCACTATCCGACGAGGCATTACTTGGAAATCGTTTGCCGGTGGTTTCCATCGATATCGAGTCGCCCTTGGAAAAATGTTCCTCAAAAGACGGGGCATGAAAGACGCCAGAGTCTCCAAGATTATGCTCAGAACTTGCTTGATCCACGAAAGTAGCCTTAGTGGGTGAAGCAAATGTCGAAGAGACTCTTAAAACGCTTCCCGAAGGAGAAGCCATGGGGCTGCTTCCAACACTAGAAGATGGCATTCCACCTACTTCATTGCTCTCATTTCGCCAATTCGTTTTCTCATCGGGTTGGACGCCTTTCTGGCTAACGTTGCTGCGGTCAATGTTTGAGTCAATGGGGTTTCGAGATCCCATGGAGTCACCAAGACACGTTATCGGCGGAGTAAAGAACTTCTGAGTTTCCCTTAGGTCAGCTCGTAAGGTAGGATTGCTAGCCGATTTGGCTGGAAGCTTACTGGTGGAAGTTTCTTTTGCAGGCGTGCTTGCTCTTCGAGTGTAAGGGTACCTGATGTAACCGGACGCCGAATTTTGAGGTGCATCAGAAACTTCAATGTTGGTTTTAGCAGGTTGAACATAAGGGTTCGAGGAGTTCGGCTTTCTTTCTTGTGAAGCCTCTCTCTCTTTTGACGATGATGGAGAGTTACTAATGTTTCTAGAGTATGAGGTAGTACTCGTTGGACCCTTGGTCCCAACATCGTCTTCTTTTGAGCGTGGATTATTTAACTTAAAATAAATAGGATTATTCTTTTCCATCGGTTCACCGTTTTTTTCAAGAGCCAATACAGGCTTTTTGCTCGCAGTACTCGATAAAATATCTTTTTCTGAAGAGTTATTCTGAGTTTGCTTTTGGTCAAGTAATAAGTAAGTACGCGAGGAACTCTCTTTGCAATTCAAAGGGACATCAGGTTTTGTTGAAACTTTGCCTGGTTTCGAAGTTGGCAGGGAATTTCGCTTAGCCGACGCTGATAATGGCCGCGAAACATTGTCTCCTTTTGGAAGAGGATTTGATAACAGCTTTCTAAGAATTAACGGAGATCTTGGGTCTCTAGAAGATGAAGCATTAAGTCTCTCTTTAGAAAACTGGCCATTCTCACCTAGATGATTTCTTGATGCCGTAACCGGGTCAATTGCAGAATGGATCTTCGAGGTTTTAGAAGTCGTGAGAGTCTCAGTACTAGAGGACGCACTTTGAGTTGCAGAATTTTCACCGCTTTTATCCGCCATACTTGAGGAAAGAGGAGTATCCTTTGCAATATCGTGTTGTAAAACGCGAACAGATCTCTCATCCTTAGCATCACCCGACGTCCCTCGAAGAACTTTCCTATCGAATTGCATCACGGGATCATCCGTCTTTGCATTGCCTGCATTACATTCAGTTCCTTCCTTGTCACGCAACTTTGGTTTTTCAAAGCAGTCTGTGTCACGCTCCGGTTCCATTTCTCCACACTTCAAATTAACGTTTGTAAAGTAATCTGACGATTTAAACTCTTTGAATAATCCTGAGTCAACTTGAGCCTGTAGAGGTAGTGTGCTTCCTTCTTTCCCACCACGGAGTTGGCTCGAAGAACTCACTTGAGTGGGGAATGTCGCAAAGGTGGATCCCAAAAGTGACAAATCTACTTCTGTTTCAAACTTTTGCGCAGATGTTATCGGTGACCGAACAAAGTCCGCTGAACCCTTCACGTCATAAGGTTGTGTTGTTTCGTTTTGACGTGGTTTTGGAGCGGCCTTTTCGCGGACAGGCTCTGAATCGAGTGAAGACCTTCTGGCAAGTTCGGTTAAGAAACTGTTGTTTCTCCTCTCCGATGAATTGCTTGTATTGATAACGACTCCGTCTCTTAAATCACCGATCGAAATGCTGGAATCTTTGCTGGGGAAAGAAAGACTAGAGGACTTTCCAGTGAATTCTGTTTCTGGTCTTGTATTCAAACTGTCTTTCTCATCTGGAATTACTTTAAAAGCAGTTACTAAAGCATTATCAAAAGAAATCCCCGATTCATTCATCTGGGGAGCATTCAAGCGTATGTCTCCAACGATATTATCCTGGGATGACCATTTTTTCGTGCCCTTTGAAAGCCTCATCGTAGAATCCTGCAGACGTCTGTCAGAGCCAGCTTCAGTCGCTTTGTGAAGACTTTGAAGTGATGAAGATAGTCTACGCCTTGACTGCGCAGTGAAATCCTGTCGTTTGTTGTCATTCGACAATGACCGTGAGATGTTGCGTTGCACCTTTCTCTGATCTCCAGTTTCGACCTTAAACAAAAGCTCATCGGAATCGAAAGACATGGTTGTTGTTTTCTTACTCCCGAAGATAGGTTTTTCATGCGCTGAAACGGGATTACCTTTCGGTGGACACTCTGATGCCCTACCACTAATCATCGATTGCCGAAAGGGTCCAGTTTTAGAATACTTCTGAGGGCCCGACGCAGTTACGTTCGGCTTTAGCTGTCCTTTGACGATACGGTCCTCGTTTAACAACGAAGATGAACCAAACTTTGAAATCATCGATGACACCGAATTGCGACGAGTCCAAGGGCAGATATCTGAAGACGAAGACTCGCGCTTGGAAATGCGATTAGAAACAGGACTATTTGAGCGTGACCCCGCCGAACTGGCCGTCCTATTCTCCGTGTTTCCTCCAGATTTCTGCAAGAGACTGCTTGATCTCGATTTTGATCTGTGGAACACATCTGGTGAGTTAGGACTCGATGGTCTCGAATTTGGCAGGGACCCCTTAGACATATGTTTTTGTAGTTTAGGTTTGGCTGATGTGTCTACACCGTCCGTCGACCTGTTTACAGGAGGCGTTTGGGATCGAGGACTAGGTGTGGCATCAGCAGATGATCGTCTGCCAATATGAGGGGATGGTGTTCTTGCACGAACTCGTTTCTTCTCGTTGTCGGATGTATTCGTTTGATCAGAAGTAGGTATTCGTTGCCGAATGACATTGGATTTTTTTTCCAATTCAGTTGGAATCGATCTGCTCTTCGTACCAGTCTGCCAAATAGGACGCGGGAGCTTGGATGCTTTTTTGTCCCTCAGCGAAGGTGAGCGTCTTGTTCCCTGTTCAACATCTGTTTGCGAGGAAGACCCTACGTTAGTTCCATCAGGCCTTGGAAAGGCACTGCTTGCTTTCATCGTACGAGGTTCTCCATCGAACACCTCACTTACGTCACTGTCTGGTGAGATCACGGGTTGATTGGACGCCATTGATGTATCAACCGGGACAAACTGCACCGGAGACATTGCTGGTTGAGGGTACGGCATTAAACCTCCCTGGGGAATGTACCAGAACGGGGACATTGGTACAGGAGTCACACTGGGAACAGGAACAGCGATAGGAACAAATTTAGGGACGGCAGATCTTTGACTTTCACTTGTATTGGAGTACATATTAGGTGACATTGAACGACCAGCAGGCGTTATAGGGTCAAAAACTGCACAGTGCTCTGCTTGAGCAAAATGTGGGTAGCTATAAACTGAAGGTGAGGATGGTTTTACTTTGTTATGTTCCAGCGTTGTCTTACTCAGACCTGTTGGCTCGTTGCCTGCTTGCTCTTTATCTCTCCTCTCAAACGAGTTGCTATCGGGCCTCAGGCTTGTCGATGCTAGAAGGGACAAAAGTTGTTCTTTCTGTTCCTCGGTCAACGAATAGCGTGGATTCTGAGCAGTTAAGTTGTTATTCGCATCACACGCGACGGAAGGGAAATCATTTGTTGCGGCAAATGAAGAAACACCCTTTACCACATCCTCGTCGTTGTTCCTGATCTCTTTCGAGTTGTTCTCGACCTCGACAAATGCATCATTTGCGGGAATTTCTTTCAAAAGCTGGCTATCGGTTTGATTTCTCTGTTCTCGGTGTGCTTGAGTTCTTACAAAAGGGTTTTGCTCTTGAGGCCTCGGTGCCTGAAAAATATAGCAGAGACGATAACATCAAAGGGGTCATTTCTATTGATAAGAAAGAGCATTTTGTTATTAATTAAACTGCGGCACAAAAATAAGACTTTTATCGTGTCAGGCTACTTGAGTGAGAGGTTAACTATCAATAGAGTTATTTCAGTAGAGTTATGACTTAAGTTAGAGTTAACGACTGCCAAAATCCTGAATTCAAGATTTTGGACTGCCAAAAACCTGAATTCAGGATTTTGGACTGCCAAAATCCTGAATTCAAGATTTTGGCAGTCCAAAATCGTGAACGCATTTTTCGTAACAAAACAGACAATCATGAGCCAATATGCATTCAAACGACCAGCGTACAAGACGCACCCCTCTTTGTGAGGTCCCGGCTCCATTCCATCGACTGAAAAATAAACGTAGTCTTACAAATGAAGGTAAAAGAAGGCAAAAAGCATCGGGAAGAGGTTTTCGTCTAATAGGATTGGAGTCTTTCGTTGGACGGTAAAATTATTCGAAGTTCAGACCAGCTTTTATCTAGCTGTTTACTTTTACAATAATCTCAACTCCTATTCTCGAGGACAGTTAGGGCGCACTCTAACAAAGGATGAAGTTCTCATAATTAATTTCTGGGTTTCAACATTTTAGAAGTAAATTGAAAGCTCTCCCGGTCCGTGAACACCGCTGGCCACACTTGGGTGAATACCAAACAGCTTTAAGTAAAAATTAAGGATTCCGTGTACAAGTTATTCGTGGTTGGGCTTCCCGCTGTTATTGAGTTATCGAACGCTGTTTGCCCGAAAACAATGAATATTGAAGTAATACGACGTAAATCACTCTCGGGAGCCGGAAGCGCCATAGTCAAAGAACAAAACATACAACTAGGTTTAGTGGATATGAAAGGTTTCCAAACAGATTAAATCGACGTTGGCATATCTTCGGCTAGTGAATTGAAGGTAAGGGCTGCGGTGCTTTGCAAAGTGGACGCTTCAAGATTAAAGGTTTTACTTTCCAGCCATTACATTTCACGGAGACTCGATTCAAAGGGAAAGTTGCTTAGATGTGCCCGGCGGAGACTTGTTCTCAAGATGATTGCTTTACAAATCAGTAGTTTCACACTGAAGGTCGGCAATTCGTGCAGTAAATGCTCAGCTTTGGCATCAAATGAGCTTTTCATTGAGTTTGCGTCGCTGCTAAAAAAAAACTGGTCGAAAGCTGAACTTTCCCAACATTCGCTTTCTTGTTCACCTGATCAGACGTCGGACGAAGGGTTCTTGATGTTCGAAAACGCCAAATGCTTTTGTTCAATGTGGCCTCTTCAGCCACTTACTGTGTTCAAGTAGCTAATGCAGCACTGAAAAGTTTACATCAAACTAGATCAGCAAAAAGCAAATAACATATTGTTGCCACTATCGATGTGTTTACGACATTATACACGTACAACTCACCTGTTTTAGGAAACCCTTACAGGAAGCGGCTACAGCAATGGAACCCATAAGAGTGTCATGTTGCTTCTTCTCTTCTTCTAACGTTTTTCTTTGGCCAGCCTGTTGGAGGAATGCAAAATTTAAACATGCGGGAATGTAGCTAAAGAAGTCTTAACGAAAAAAACTTGCCTCAGACTTCTTTACGCCACGCCAAAGGGGCCACGGAGAGAGAGGGGCTGGGGGTGCTATACCCCCCCCCCCCACATTTTTTCCAAAGGCAAGGCAGAGACCGATGTGTGAACGATTTTAAGCGATGTATTTTTCCTTTGAATATGAAATACCTTTGGGTTGAACTGTCTTCGAAGTGAGATCAAAACATAATTCTGTGTTCGTGTCTTTTGGGGGTGGAAGTGTTCAAGGCAAGTTTGAACTTGACGCAACACAGGGGGGGGGAGGGGAGGGGGCCATTCTTCTCCTTCCTCTAAAAGTGCTTTGTAGAATTATATGAACACACTTCACATCGAGATGGGCGGCGTTTGACGGCGTGAACATCAGCTTCACCTGTTTTTGCACCCGTCTGCTTCATAGGCACCTTACGATCTCCCAAGGTGACCGGCGACAAGGAAAATGTAACTAAAAACAGCAATTTTACATTTCAGTTCATACTTTACAATCACACCAAACCGTAAAAGAACTAAATGAGAATGAACAGTTCAAACAAACATTTTCAGTTAATCTGCCGTTGTATGCTTGAAATATGTTTGCTCGTAAACGGGAGAGAAATTCGCGGGATCGATAAGCAACCTACCATAATCCACAAATGTTGCCGATCCATGTTGCTTGGTAATTCACCCAAGTTAGCCTTATTTGGATGCAAAGAAGGTGCCGCCATCTTGGATTGTGTCATATTTAAAACAAGTTCGATTTTACAAAGAAGTATCAGTACTTGGACTGTTCGATAATTTGGAGCTCGGGCGCAAAAAGTACACATCCAACTAAGATATGAAAGGTCGATTACCATTTAACTTGTTAATTATCACTGGAAAAACGCAAATATTTACATTTGGACATGTAGATGGTGAAAGTACATCTCAGCGTTAATCGTTTGAGAACAATGATTGTCACTCCAGGAAAATTAATTTGCTTATAATGGTGAAATGAAAATTCGACGTTTTCTCGGGTTTAAGTCTACAATTCTTGTAGTCCGTCAATCGAACTTCATTTGGAAAGGGCAAGAGTGTTGACAAAAGAAGTAGACTTTTTTGAGAAAAGACTACAAAAGTACCGCATCTAAAATATGTACACTCTCATTTAAAAGTAAACAAATTGGGCTGTTAACTTGAGGAAGTTAATAAAACGATGAATATTGAGATTTAAGCTCTTCAGAAAGGACCGTCTCCAAAGACGAAGGAACAATGAAACGAAATGCCTAGTAGCAGAGATTGCGGCGACATTTAAAGATTTGTCGCTCAAGTAACCACGGAGAAACTGGAACACGTTTACAATCAAATCTGATCACAAACAAAATCTAATAGAGACAACTTTTCAAAAGATCCTCCTTTACGAGGAAATTTATCAGCAAGTAGTTATAGACAAGAAAACACTTACAGATAAGTTGCTTGAGTTTTTTCCGCCGAGGACCAGTTTCAAGGTTGATATGGGATACGGATATATGAGCAGATCATAGTTTTGAAGCTGCTTTCCGTCTGCGTAACGATAATTGATTTCAAAGCGATCGGTTGCACAAGTGTTCGTCCTTCGCACTTCGACCACAAAAGATGAACTTTTAATTACCGCTACAATAGCTTATTTTAGGAATACAATGTGAGTAAAAAAAAATAAACTCGCAATGACGTATTTCCGAGAGCCACAAGGAACCTTGGGCTGATCGTCACGTATAGAAGGAAGGTTGTTTTAAAAGGAAAATATCTATCAAAGGGATTGAAGTTCAAAGTAACGTCTTCACCGTGATTGTTTTGTATAGTTATCTCGACTAATTAAAAGCTTCCTTCCACCGTTACTGCTTACTTGCATTAGATGGAGTGTTAAAGCTTGAGGAGCATTCAAGCGTCTACGTATTTGTTAAGGCATTGAATTTGGCTGTCAATTCGCGATCATTGATAAACCCGGAACAGTATATGAATGAAAGACCTTTCAAATTGATCCGGAGGTTTTCAATAAATACACCTTATAGCAAAGCTCTTACGGAAAAACACGCTTACTGGGAAGACAGGAAGGAAAGCGGACAAAAACCGCTTTCATGGAAGAAATATTTTCTAGTCTTTTTCAATTACGCAATTTTTTCCTTCATTTATTAATGCGACTGGCCGCACTAAGGTTACTCATGCCCATTTATCGATGGTGACCGCGGTATACTAGGCCAGGCGTCAGCTATAACTGATCTTGTTCAATCGTTGTTAGTAAAGGACTATTTCCTGATTTAATACTCCCCATATTACTGACACTACCCATGCAAAAAGGACCCCATCAAAAACGTCAGGATAGTGCTCTCGTTCAACGATAAACAGTAGATATTTTTTTCATCTCGTCAATACTTTGACCTCTTACGGGATATAGAACGAAGTCGCCATTGACAAGCACCTAAATGGCTGCATAGCTGGTCAAGAGCAGAGTGCATGCAACGCAATTCCAAGGTTATGGGTTCGAACCCCTTTGAAGTTCTTTTTTAAATGCTTGAGTTGTTTCACCAAATCCGATGCTCTTTCGCTAGCAAAATCATCTCTTATCCGCAGTAACAACTTTCTTGTATTATCTCCATTAAGAGAAAGTAAGGCAGGCGGCCATAGCGCGGGTAACGCCACAAAACAAGAATATTGTAATTTATTTATTTATTTATTTATTTATTTATTTATTTATTTACTGATTAAGTATAAATAGGTCCCCTACGAGGTTAACCACCATTTTACCCTCCCAACCATGATACACCACAGAAGACAGACCACAACACCGGGAACTACATGCTCTACTCTTTGCGACAAGTGTGCGGGTTCTTTTACGTCCCACAAGATTATGAACATTGAAGGATTGTGAGACGGGACCTCCGGCTTATCGTCCTTATCCGAGAAGACTAGAGAGTCTAACCATTTGCAGATGTAATTACAAAGGCAGCACTTTCTCCTCAGTTATTTTAAGACCCTGAGTGTTGGTCCGGCCGGAGTTGAACTCACGACCGGCTCCCGCGTGACAGCCCGGTGCTCAACCAACTGAGCCACCGGTGCGCGGTCTGATGGAGAAAATAGGGAGCTTAAGAAACGACGACGGCGACAGCAACTCCAAAACAAACATTGATATCATTGGTCAAAAGAACATAAATATTCATACTGCACGTGCAGCACGCATTTTAGCGCATACTTTTGCGGTACTCTGCACAACGACGACGTGAAATCACCAAATTTGAAGTAATTTTCACCGCGCATTGGCGACGCGACAATTTTCAAAAAAATCGCATCACCATCGCAAGCAAAAAATCGCTTGTGTAGCCACGGCTGTACATTACACTGTTAAACGATAACGTGAAATGACCAAGTTTTTAACGACAACGTGAGCATACAGCGGAGAATAGTTCATCCTCAATTTCGACTTCAGGAACGTTAACCGCAAACGGCAAACGCCACACTAAAGTTTGGATTTTGCCAAAAATAGAAGAAACGTGTTTGATATAAGCTCATATCTTTCCTGTTAGTAGCAGGTATCAAGAAAGTTCTCAAAAGAAAGAGACAAGTTAGAATACGAGAAATGTCATACTTTTATGACAAGCAGCATCCCACAAGTTTCGCGTTTGCTGTTTCACGTTAACGCGATGCTTAATCTCTCTAATAGCAAACGGAATAAACGCGAAAGACTTACGCGAGTGAGCGCAAAGTTACATTCGAAAGCGTTTTTTTTTCCGTTGACTTTGCCGTTTTCGTTGATGTATCGTGTTTCTGATTCTAACCTTCTGAGCTTGGCGCTGGTCTGAACAGTGTAAAGTGTACTCAATGTGAAAGCGGTTAGCGTTCAGCTAGAGAATATGATAGGACCTGATAACGTGACGGTCGAAAGTGATGACGTCGAGTGCAATAGGCCTTTTGCAACACACGATCACATGGTACAAAATCCGCCATGCTGGAGGGCAAGCTCATTATTATTCCCCCACTATTATTCCCCAATTAGAAGCAAAACGAAGCGCATTTTCCCGCGCTTTGTGGAAGTTAAGGTTAATTGAAAACCTCTCAACTGGTCGAGTATCCCAAAATAATAGTAGGCCTGCCAGCATTCCGCACATTGAGTCAAGGCGAAATTGCTGTGAAACCGACCATGATTTTTGAAAGGGTTACGACTACAAAAGTAATAAACTTACATCTTCTTTTGTAATGGCTGCAGAAGCCTGGTACTCCCATAGCAGGGCTTGGCATTTTTCTCGTGACGTCATGTCTCCTTCGGTCTGTAGGGAATCGCATGTCTTACGAAAAAGAAAGAAATCGCCATATCAGCTTTGAAGAAAGCCATGAGGACACTGCTCATCAAAAGGGGTAGAAAAGGCTAAGTAGCAGTTCTCGTAAAATACAATGCTATCGGCTTGCAAACTCGTACCCAGGGTTCGTTCTTTTGGCGGAAAAGCCATGGGAACTAGGTTGTTTACCACAATTGCTTGTAATCTCGCAATCTGATTGGCTATTTTGCCGTTGTCGATGAGAGTCTAGACAACGCTGTACGCGTCATGCTCGTGTCATTTTGTCACACAATGTAATAGCCAATCAGGAACGCCCATTTTGGGAATAAACCAATCATATTACGAGAAAGTTATAGACAACACTTGCTCTTTCTTTGAGTCACGATTTTGGTCACGCTCTGACTTTGGCTTTGAATATTGTGGTAAAAAACAACTCGAAAGTGGTTCAGCGTTGTCTGTACTCTTATCGACAACGATATTCGTCATCACAGTGGTCAAAATTTGTTGCGGACTCACACAACATTTTGACCTCTGTGATGACGAATATCGTTGTCGATAACAGTACAGACAACGCTGAACCACTTTTGATTTGTTAAAATGACTTGCTACCCAAATGAACCCGGCAAAAAAATTCACAACATTTAAAAACAAGCAAAACTCCTACTTATGAAAGTTGCAACAGTCCCCGTTATAAATTTAACGATCGGATTATGTTTTAGAAGTGTGTGTAGTCAAGCTGTGATAAATGGAGGAAGTTTGAAGAGAACGATAGAAGCTAAAGAGTTACTTGAGGCACAACCAAGAGAAATTACAGCTTCCTGGGTGCTTCACAATCTTCGAAAGTGTATCACGAGACTGAACACACTGAGTTCCGTCAATGTATCTTATATGAGGCAATTATTTTGTAAGATTCAGAGCAGTTCAAGCGAAGTAAGGAGAATGTGCAGAACTTTCTTACTGAATCATCAGTTTTTATTACTGGACGTCGCTATATTTGGGATAATTTCTTTTAAGCGCTTCCGGGGTCTACCTCTATCATTTCACAGAGAGGAATGTCAATTTTTGTTCCTACCAAACATTGAGGAAAACCCTTGACAGGTACCAAATTCTGCAAGGTATGTTATTTCATTGCTTACTTGTAGCACATTGTGTAAGCTTGGCCTTGCGTCCGGATCATCGTCTGTCATAGATACCAACAGCTCTTGAAATCTGAGACTAAGCGATGGCTTCTCTGCCTCTGTCAACCGCCAGTCAGCCGCTGACCACACGGTGGCAGCCAGACTGAAAACGCATGTCTGTGGACAAAAAGAAAGCTTACAATTTGCGCTATTGTAACCTGTTGGCAAATTTTCCATCTCGGTGGTCGCTCGCGCTGTACAACGTAAGCAGAAGTGTCCTTTAACTAGATTGATAAGGACGAGCTAAGATGTTGTGTTCAAGTTATCATCAACCCCAACAAAGTTGCAAGATGTCAGCGGCGAGCTGGCAAGATGGACGTCTAAATTTAAGCTCCTCCGTCTTTGTTCAAATTTTACAGCTCAATCACTTTGTACATGCAAATTCTTGTTTTCGGAAGACCCATTATGAAGGCTGAAGCGCTACGTAAAGAAAATCAAACGTTGAAAGGATAACCTCTGCGACGCTTTTACTCGCTCCAGACAAATACACTCACATAACACCAGATCAGCCTTTACTGGAAATTTTTATGTTAAACCATCTCAATAAAACCTCATGCGGAATTCTGTTGCTAGATTTGGGACTGTCCTGTGGAATTCTCTGAGAACCACTACACGTGAACTTACTCGCATCGCAAGCAGTTTAAGAGAAAAATATATAATACACTTATATCCTCGCTGCTGAGGATAATTATATCGATTCGGCATCTCTTCTTCAAAAAACACGCGGTTTATGACATGTTTTCCAGTCTTAGTTGCTCCTTGTGCCTGAAATAGCTAATTTTGTATGTTTATTTATCTATTTATTTATTTTATTTACTTAAGTATTTATTCATGTGCTGTATTAACCTTTTCAGTATCTTGTTCTAGACTTTTAATAAATCGTTGTCACTGCCCGCCGCTATTAGCCTTTAGTATAAATACACAGGTGATTATACAAAATCGCGCGCTCTCATTGGCTCGCTATCTCGGATTATCAGCCGATAATCACCTCGACGGACAAAATGGCTGCCAGTAGTCGTTTTGCCACTGTAAGTGAAGATGATTTCGCGTTGAAATGTTTTTTTTTTCTCTTTTTTGAAATAATCACCTGTGTATTTATACTAAAACAATTATTCGCCTCAGGCTCAGTGATTATTGGTGAATATTCACCTCGACTTCGTCTCGGTGAATATTCACCGATAATCACTTCGCCTTCGGCGAATAATTGTTAAATATGATATTTGCAGGCAGTGTCAATTATGTATGGTTTCTTCTTTCATTTTAATGCATGCCGCTATTTAAGTTATCTTTCTGTTTCTTTGTTTAGTTTTAGGTATTTTCAATCACTGTAAACCACTCAAAAAATGGGAAATAAAGTTGTTGTTGTTGTTGTTGATGAACCGTGTGTTATCGGCTCAAAGAAACTTTTTTGATTTTTGCTGATTTCTTTCTTGTTCTCTCAGACAGACTCCAAACAAAGATACTTAGCAATGCAAATGTAGTTGTGTGAAGACAAGTAAAAACAGAAAACAGCTCATTTCCGGCCCTAAACGAGTGTGCTTAAGCTCCCAAAGTCTAACGTTCCGATGACTAACATTTAAGCTGACCATTCGGAGTTCTGCAAAATACCCTTAGCTGACCTCCTTGATACAAAATGATTTGCAAAATAAACATACAAGACCTAGTACACAAATTCTGTTGACTTCTGAGGCTATTTGACGGATTCGCAAGAGTGGAAACTGAATTTAATTAAACCCTTACGTAATCCAACTCTCATTTTTAAACAGGTCTTGCACACAACTCCAACCCTTCGCCTTAAAAAAAAATAATCATAATCATAATAATAATCACACAATAATCATACAATAATCATACAAAATGATTTGCAAAATAAACATACAAGACCTAGTACACAAATTCCGTTGACTTCTGAGGCTATTTGACGGATTCGCAAGAGTGGAAACTGAATTTAATTAAACCCTTACGTAATCCAACTCTCATTTTTAAACAGGTCTTGCACACAACTCCAAACCTTCGCCTTTAAAAAAAAAAATCTCAACAAAAACGTTATGCTATTTCTCGTAGAATTGTAGATGTAACTTAGGTTTGAAGCCCAACGTGCGTTGGGCATCGATTTGAGTAACGCTTGGACCCAACTGTGACTATTTTGGATTCACCGAAATTAGGTTTTCGCCGGGGACACGTAAAATTACACGAAGTGTGGCTTACTTCACATATAACGGTACATGGAACACGGGTTAGAAGATTATTGCCTGTGAGTGCCTGTTAACTTAACCTCCAACGCACTAAAGTTGGCAGAATCAGCGATTTTTAAGGTACACAAGCTGAACATTTTCGAACAGGTGCTTAAACTTCAAATTAGAGCTTAATTCAAATCAGATCCTTCTTAACCGATGCTGGCGTTTCTCTGTACCCTGTAGGCTTGCATCATAGGCCATGTTTTCCCTTTCGTAAATTGGTTATTAAAAGCCCAATGATTTTTGCAACCCTACGGTAAGCCTCAAGTACCGTACATTACATTACATTACACTCTCTTCAGTTAATTCTGCTCAACTATTTTTAGTTGGGCGTCTGTTAGCAAGTTCATTCATGCATTCCAGAAAGAAATCTCTTCGAACCACCTTAAGACGCACGGCAAAGCTGGCTACAAGTAACTGAAACATTGATAGCATCTCTTCACCATGATCAATTACGCCACTGTCACAAGAACTTAAGCACAGCCTTCAATTGACGCAACAATCAAATAACGACGGTAAAAGGACGAAAACATAATCAAAATTCGCACGGTATGAGCACTGAAGCACGACGTCGCAGATGGCGTGGAAGCATGGCGTTGCAGGGCACTCGTGCAACGCCGCAATGGTACGATCATCGGATTGAGTCCCGCTCAACCTTGGGTTTTTCTTCATACTTCTTTTTGAAGCTGCTTCATTTACTGCGATGACCTTTCGCTTGAAAAATCGTTTTATATCCGCATCTCCAATATACGAATTTAATTTATTCTCTGTCAGGTTACAAGTTCATTGCGCAAACGAAAAATTAGCCTTCCGATTTCTCACCAAGAGGCACCTGCGGTTGCGAAATTACGCCTTTACACCACATAGACCGCCGTAAGAGGGCTGGGAAATTCACGAAACAGTTTGAAGAAGAAATGTAATCAAATAACTTTATTTTAATTACGCAGGCGTCAATTTGCCTCATTAACGCAATTGACACCAATTTTTAGAACGTCAAACCCACCGAAGCGGTCCAATAGTTTCTGTCGAAAAAAGGATCTAGAAACGCTGCAATTATCAATTTCAAAGTAACTCAAAATAACTGGAAACTGCCCGGGTCACCACATTTAGATCTGTTCTTAAATTACATCAATGCGATCACAAACGTTTCGGGTAATTGTAAAATGAACAATAGGATTTTACAGTCTGATGTTGAATGCTTTAATTTTTGCACAAGTCGACTTTGAGTTAATTTATAAAGACAAATCAAAATACGAGAAGCATTCAAATCGTTTTTAACCCCGTTGACTTCCTTGCTGTTAGGCAAAATATTCACAAGAGCTAGCAATAATACTTATCAATTCCCTTTAGAATTCTGCAATTGAAAACTCTTTAATCGGAAAAGCAATGCCGCCGAGAATAAAATAAATTACGTACACGACAACCAATTACAATGTCCTTAAAGACTAACTTGAAATGACCAAAAATGAAAAGAAATTTTCCGTATAAGCGTTAAAATTGTTGACAATATAACAGCGATTGGTGTCAAGTACATCTCATTGTAACCTCAAGGACTGTATCAACATTCCGTGATGCAAATACAATAAGGCGAGGCGGCGCGAGATATAAAGAAGAAAACTTTGGAAAAACAACAATCGAGAAATAAGCTTAAGATGTTCATTCCTCTTTCAACTTAAAATACGACGAAAAAGATGCAACGAAACTTTTGAAACGTTAAGTTGGCAAACTTTGCGAAAAATCGAAAGATATATAAAGAATTTTCGTCGCTTGAGATCAGATTTCAAAAGATTCAGCTTTTGCCTCAAATGTAATCAAAATCATTCGACGTTTTTCCTTTTCGCAGCAATTTGGGGAAAAAAGACAAAAAAACACTCGGTATTCACATGGTGGCACAGTATTCGAGGCTTTTCGCGTCACCGAAGCGCTGTGAAGATGAATTGTCTGCACTGTCGAAGCCAAATTTTAACCCCGAACTCTCGGAATCCCACCTTCTTGTATTACTTAATTACACGATATACTAGCACAATAGTTACATCACATGAACGTTTAAAAGAGAAAAGCAAACGACATTTCATATTAATTGTGCAATAACAAATTGACATTTTCCCATTAGGTCACGTTAATTTACAGCATGTGGACATAACAACAATTGATACTCAAAGTTAAATATAAGATGTGTTTTGACAAGTTGAAAACACAGCAGTCACAAAGCCTTTATTACTTACCAAAGAAAGTGAAACTTGGGGAGTTTTTCGTGCGATGACCTTACAGGAGTTCAACCATGGTGAAAATATATCATAAATAACAGTTCGATGCCGTACGTACTTATTGACTTAACAGACAAATAAGCCCGGCTTAATAAAAATGTAAATCTGGTTCTATTCGCTGCGAGTAAACAATGGAGGCATCTGTTGAATTTTAAGTGCAAGAAACCACAGACTTCAACGAAAATTCCGGAAAGAGAAGGCAAGCGCAAAACAATCTTGTGAAAATTAACAGATACTTCAACCTTGTTCGGAAATATTTGAACGAAAAGCAACCACTTCACAGATGAAATGCCTAAAAATGTGTTATTGTTATGCAAAATAAGCCTCTTTGAGTCGCAAAAAACAGCTTCGATTGACGAATCAACGATGAGAAAGTTAATCAAACAAAAGTATAACGTCTGGAGTCCTTTGTAAACGTCGTGGAAACTACCCAAACATAATTTGGAGTGTTTATTTATGACATGCATTTGATGAATAATGGCCACATGATGTTACAAGATGAAGAAAAACAGGAGGAGCAAGCCAGCCCAAATGAAAATGAGTGTCAGTGTTTGAGTGAGGCTCCAGCACTTGGCTAAGTAGCGTGACTTCTGGCTGCTTTTCACAATTGTGGTCTCATTCACAAAGAAGCCCTTCAAGTTAATCCTGCCAAGCCTACCACATGCTGGAAAGGTCAGACCACTACACAGAAACTCTGTGCCCTACCCGAATAGGGTAGGGCACAGTGTGCCCTCTTCGAATAGTGTGTGGGATCTTTAAAGTCCCACAGAGTTACATGAACAAGGGCTGTGAGACGGGACCTCCAGCTTATCGTCCTTACCCGAGAAGACTTGAACGTCTAACCATTTGCAGATGTAGTTACAAAGGCAGCACTTTGTCCTCAGTTATTTAAAGACCCTGAGTGTTGGTCCGGCCGGAGTTGAACTCACGACCTCCCGCGTGACAGCCCGGTGCTCAACCAACTGAGTCACCGGTGTGAGCGAGGGGTTTCCAAATATGGTACTTAGCACTGAAACATTCAACCAGTCAATTCGCACTGAACATTCGGAAGCTGTGAACGCGCGTTACACGTTTCAACCCTTATGGGTTTCTGACAAAATACAATAGAAGTCTCCTTTACCAGAAGGCTACATCTTGGTTTTCACTGCAACTTAGGTCGCATGAAACAAGTTTTTTAAACAACGTTTCGAAATTGCGTTTGGGTTTCCTTGGTTTTCGCCTGTAAAACGCAAAAACAAATCAACAAGTCTTCCTTCGTAACTTCTATTTCGTCTACCTTGTGTTAGTTCTTTATAAGATTGTCCGCACGAGGCTTTTCAGAGAACACATTCACACAACGACAACCGTCGAGCCATTGGCTCGAGGCCGACCCGTTGCATATTTTCAAGCGCATCCGAGAAGTGGAACCACAACAACTACAACATAGTCCTACCGGTCCTACCGGTCTCAAGTCCGACGCTTTTACCTCTCGGCCACGCGAACACATAGGCGGATTTCTCTTCCAAATAGAGGAAGATATGTATTCAATAACCTTCCACTTCGTGGGTGTACATTGTCTACATCCAACTTACGTGTTTTTTTTGGCAATCAAGCGCAACATCGAGTGAAGGTAATTTGATTTCGATTAATATATAATTTTACAAACACATTTACCTACATAATCCTCACAATGACAACTGACCGCATTATTAGCTGTCTTGCCGGCTAAAAAATTGTGACATTTAATAAAGAGTGTGCGTTAAATATGAGACAGTAAATAGCTATAAAGCTATCCAACGAGGCTCACAAAGCATGATTCAAGATGCTGTAGATGAGTTTCAGTAAAGGATTCACGAAAACCACCACCAACTACACCTCACCATGTCAAAGGAACTCAGAATTGACTTTGCTAAGAAGGTGTACGACTAAGACCCAGAAGAAATAGACATGAAAACCCTGGAAAGCGTGCATACAGCAAAATTGTTGCATGGGTGTGATTATCAGATCTGATTTAAAGTGGAACGACCACATTGCACATGTTTTGTCAAAGGCCTAAGAAGTGAATTTAGTTTCTGGTTCAATTGAAAAGAGCTAAAGCAGTGTTCTCCCTGGTTTTCAGCACAACAGCTCAAAGAGGTTCTTAAAACCAGTAGAGCAATCAAAGATAACTGTTTAATTTTCTCAAGAATCACAGCAATACTTATTTTAGGGGGTGAAAAAAGGTATTCCAGGCAGTAAATTCTACCGGTTATCGCTTGAAAAGGAGAACACTGATAAATCTGAGGGGAAAGATCTATGTACCTTCCATACTTCCTGCATGACAGTGCATGAGTTCACCATTTCAGCCTGCCAGAATATTTGTGTAAACAACCTGAACGTTTGCAAAAACGAGGAATGAAGATAATATACTCTATTATGTCATATAAGGGATGATCTACTTCGTGCACAGTTGCCGACAACACTCAAGAATAAAAGCTTGTCCATATGCCAGAAGAGATTTAAAGAGATTACAGACAACGACTCACACAAATTGAATTGCCGTCTTCTTCCTTTGAGAGATACCAAGTACAATCTGATCAACTGAGGAGATTAGAGGAGCAAACCAATACAGTCTACCAAAGTTAAAAAGCAAAAGAACTGAAAATACTTACATGTTTTCTTCTGTATCAGACATTTCTAGATCAGTGGAATTCGGCCCTGAGGCTGCAAGGCCGATTGATTTTACAAAAGAGTTCGAAGTTCAAAGAACTAACGAAACAATTAGCACCGAAACGTCTAAAACCAATTTTAGTTCCAACAAACGCAAATGCAATGAAGGCATAAGTCCAAAGCGTTTGGATTCTTTAAAATTCCGCTTGCCAACGTTTGGATCGCGGATCAGACGGTTCAAGCAACCTGATAATCGGTATTTAATTAGTCAATTAGCACGCTAGGGGTTGAAAGGTTATCTGATATTGTGCGATTTGAAGTACTTCATTGGAAATCCGTGAGAAAAGTGTTTGTTTACAAAATATATCAAAGCAATGCATGCTAAAATCCTAAACAAAATCGTTGGGACAATGAAATCTGTAAAGTATAATCGGTTCCAAGCAAGGAAAGCACCGTCCCCCCCTTAAAATGTTGATTTTAAACAAGTACCATTCTGAAAAGCTGCGGTGACATTGCTTTTAAATAGTGGGATGGGTCGGGAGGCCGTTGACAGGAGAGTGATTCGGTATAAAATATAAGTTACAGCTTCAACTGAAGCGATTTTTGCGCGCAATACTGAAGGTATCTCAAGATTTTTTGGGTACGATTGTAGGTTGTAAGGGAACCTTCCCCAAAATCCGCCGAAAATTGTAATGAGCCGGTAATGAGTTCGTACTATGTAAGCAATTAGCGACCTTAAGGCTTCTATTAGCAATACGACGTTGACGCAAAGAGAACGAATGTTCAATTAAGAGTCCGCAGAATTCTAATTCCTCGTCCCTCGCTTGTCGGATAATAAGAAGGCTTTAAGGACAACAAGAATTGGTTAACGTGTGATTGTTTAGAGAAAACGAAGTACATATGAAAAATCGTTTTAGTAGTTAAATCTGATGGTCGGCAACAGGAAGATAGAAAATAGATAGATAGTTTATTAAAATCGCTTCGCAGCCCAACGGCTGAATTATGCAATTATTTACAACACTATTACAAATTACTCGAAATAAATAACTACATTAATATATGTCACATAAAATCTTGCAAATCTAATTAATAACTTAAAATATAACAAAATTAAAAACATGTATTATATCAAAATATTTACAATACCTTGAAAAAAGAAACTGAAACAAAGACGACGCCGACGTCTACTAAAACGTGAAGCACTTTCTGAGCGTGCAGAATTATACCGGGGCCGTATTTATACTAGAGGATGCCCAATACGTTTCAGACCACTAACACGTCGGAGACTTCGCAGACGTCTAGTATGAATACGGAAAAAAAGCAGACGCATTAACCGCCAAGCGAATTTCAAGCTTGAAGTGAAGTACGTCTTCGCTCAAAGGGAACGTATGAATGGGTTTATCATTTAAACGGAAACTGTAGTGCTGAGTCGGCGAGGAAAGAAACAGGAAAGTTTGGTTTTATCAAAACAAGTTGATAAACGTATAGAGAGAATTGCGAGTTGACGTTTCGCTCAGACGAGAGTGTCTCTTAAAGAGACGTCTTAGCCGCCGGCTCAGACGCTCAGGCTGTCTAGTGAGGATAAAGACGAGGCACACTTCTAATCACGACTCATTTAACAAGACATTAATGCGACAGGATGCCTGTGACGTCCTTTAGTAAAAATGCGACCCTTTTCGGCCGGTTTCCTTCGCTGTCATCTCTTTGCTTTAACTCTCCGGCTTTTCTTCAAAAGGCGTGCGTTTCTCTTAGATCCTGAAACGTTTTGGAAGTATTTCGGTTCAGTGCCATGATTTCCAACATGGCGTCTCAATGCCCAAACTTTTCAATTATTTTGCAATTTCGTTTTCTCTTGAAGGTCGCAATATTAAAAGACTAAGCATCTATTAAAAAAACAGTGGCTTGCATTTAAAAGCTCATGATTTGGATGGTAACAGCCATCATCATATCAGAACTAAGAGGAAACGATTTGTAGTTTTTGGCTCTTGATGTCGCAAAAAGAGGTTTAATGAGAAGACAGAAACGTGCGGCTCGTTTATTTGCTGTCTTCTACATAACAAACCCATTATGCCTCCTCCCGCTTTTTTTTGGAAAGGCGCGAAAGGGCGTTTGTTAACGTGTTCGCGTACTTCAATTTGTTATGCAAACATTTTTTTGTTTTTTAAGCTTGTAAACAAACAAAAAACTTTAATACAAATTCAAAATTAAGGTTGAAGCACAGACTACCTGCACAATAGCACGGCTAATCAGGGAAGGTAGTATCAATTTCATGTCACCTACATGCGTATTTGCCTGACAGAAAAGAGGAAAATAATCGCAGTAGCCAGAGGATATAGATTCGATAATGAGAATAGAAGAAAATGAGGGAGATTTAGAATCTACTCATCTCATCTAATAACGCATAACAGTCTTGTTTTTATTTTGGACGATTTGGAACAGAAATTTCAGTTCTTGAATCTGTATTTCAAACATTGCGTCTGAGCTACTTGTGGACAGTGGACAATAATACCCTAGCTAGCTTTAAAACAGTGTAACTACCTTGTGGAAGGTCACTCGTTTCTGTTAATTAGCCAGGTTAATGAGCATGCAATCGCCAAACGGTCTATCAAATTTAATGCTATTTCCCACAAAATTCTCGACTTCCACCGGCATGATGACCTGAGCTTCCAAGCTCCAATTAACTGGAATGACATTCCTTTAACTGTACCACGCAATGGCCTCACATCCAGTAACTTTAAAAAGAATCTAAATCTACATTTTCGAGAATAAATTACTTCTATAAACCTCTGAATTTTTGACCTGATTTCTCAGCTTTTCCTTTCATTTTTTTTGTTCTCATGTATTTTTTACAGAACTGCATTTGAACCCCATTATTTCGTATTCCCCGCTATTTCGAACTAATGTCAATTTCCCATGGTTTTGCCCTTTCTTGAGTTCAACTTGTTCAGATTACTACGCTTGATTGCAACTCGGATACTCCGAATTCCTCGCTCATTCGAGCTAATTTTTATTTTGTACGGACTTGATTGTACCTTTAAAGGTAAGCCAGCCATGAAGATACTCTCAAGCTTGGCTAAAATAACCAGACAAAGTAGGTGTTAGCCCCCATCAGCAGGTCTGCATTACATGCATTGCGCTTTTGTGAAACACCTCTATAAAGTACTTGTTACGCTAAAAGTCGTTAAGAAGCAATCAATCAACTTACTTTTTCCGATGTAAATCTTGTCGAGTACTCAGGTGCCAAATAGTAATCATCGATAGAAATTCCTGAGATGAAGAAAGGAAAAAAACTTGTGAGAACTTTCCGGCATACACAGTGCTAAAAGTCTGTGGAGAGGGGGTCATTTAAAGAAAGAACTTAACAGCGTTGACAAACGCAACTGTTTAAGGAAGAAAACATTGTTACAAAGCCGGTTGAGCAATATAACTCATTTGATGATCGAGGGCCAGTTGTTTTAAGTCCGATTAAGCTGATAGTTACCCAGGGAAAACTTGGATTATTACATTTCATATTTTAAATATCACTTGTACTCTTTGGCCATATTAACGT
This sequence comes from Montipora capitata, assembly GCA_949126865.1. Classification (NCBI taxonomy): domain Eukaryota; kingdom Metazoa; phylum Cnidaria; class Anthozoa; order Scleractinia; family Acroporidae; genus Montipora; species Montipora capitata. The sequence continues at coordinate 53,686,509 of OX421445.1, forward strand.
GATTAACAAAATCCTTGCAAAATCCTAGTTGAAATCCTTACATGTTAACAACAAAAACTTCCTTCCAGACGATACTTAAGTGTGAAGAGATGAATTAGTTAAAGCGTGCGTTCATTTCCAGTGATACTTTCAGAGACAAAATTTCAACTTTACGGAGGGATGAAATCATTTACTATCGTCAAGACTCTTCCTAATTCTGTCCACATCAATTTCAGTAACATTTATTGTGGTGTTGCCACTGTTTGGCGTCATAACGCCTCCATTAATAATAAGCCAAAGCAATTAGTTGAAGGGAAACCTGTTATTGAACGCCTTTACAGTTGCCCTTGGGCATCTTCGCTAACAGGGGGCATCAACAAAGGGCACCATTATAATGTCATTAATAAGTCGAATCAAATAACCAATTGAATGAAATCCCGTTATTAAACACCTTACGTTTGCCCTTGGCCGTCCTCGTTGATAGCAAGGGTCAATAAAGAGCATCAATATAGCCCCATTGGTAATTTGTTCAAAATAATTAATTGACAGGAAACCAGTTCTTAAACGTCTCCGGATGAAGCGGCTATGTCACGATATCTCGGCGTGGAATGCTTAATTAAAACAAACCAATGGAGACTAACAAATCATGATGTTTGTTTCAGACTACATTCCGACAAATCGTCATTTTGGTTTAAGCATCAAGACGTTTCTAAGTCCAGGACCGAGAGTTTAAGCACACAAGCTTTCGATTCCATCACGAAGTCTTTATCAAGTGATGTAAATTACACGATCTACCGGGACGGATTGTCACGTGACAGAACGTCTGATTCCATCACTTGATCAAAATTCCGTGATCAAAAACTCTCGATCCTGAAGTTTAAAACTTGCTCATGTTAAAATTTGTCATACGACAAAATCCAGTAACTTGTTCTTTTCGAACATCATTTGGCGACGCAATAAACTTGAACTCGGACTTTTGCACAGCACGAGACTTGCGCAAAAGCGAAATGCACACTGAGGAAGTAACATCGGCCAAAAACAATCAACTGCACAATTATTCTCGTAAAGAATTTGTTTTCATCGAATCTCAAAACACTCGTCTTTCGCTACGCTTCTTGTTTATAAAGTGTAATTTTCTCACAATCGTTGGTTTGATTCACAAGAAGGCTTTTTGTAAGTTGGCGGAACAGAAGATGTTTTAAATGGTTTGAAGCCTTTTCATATAAATGTTCGTTCTTTGAGCATGGGCGAACAAGAAAATGAAGTTTGCATAACTGAAGCGGACACCAGACAAACTTCAATACTCTTTAAATTAGCCTATGAAGACGGTTCTTCAAGACGTTCACCAACCCATTTATCCGGCGACGACTTCATTTTACATTGGAGTCGATAGGCCTCGATTAATCTAAACTCTCAGTCGCCCAAGCGTCAACTCACATTGAATCCATAGCGAGGAAAATGATTCTACGACGTGACGACAAGGTAGAACAACTGGATACCATATCCCTCTTCAAAAGCAACCTTCCTAAAGTCTGTGCTCGCTCAGCAACAAGTTCTTCTCTGTAGGACTTATCTCGCACTCAAATCACGCAGCAACGCTTTTAAGACGAGGAACTCACTATATTTTAGTTGAATTTCTAGAGAAAGTGTTAACTTAGTACATCTCCCGGCTCAAAAAAAAGACTGCTTCAATGGACGTGTAATTCTGCAAGAGTCTCAACGCGTGGCTTGTTCTGTCAGGTTAATGTATCCACTTTCCACGCGCAGTATTCTGCACATGATAATTATCAGAGCGTTCGAAAGCTGTGGCCATTGGCTATCACGACCGCCGCCAACCTTTCCACTTGCGAAAGCTGCACAACTCCCAGGGATACAATTATACAGGCAAGACGACACAAGTAAGCAAATTACTGAAGTTCCCGCAAAATCAAACTGTAGCCATCCTAAAATATAGATAATATCGAAAACTGATGAGCCGCATTCCATCGCGGATCAAGACTTCTGGGTGATAGACTTCTCGATGGAATTAGATTGTCTGGGTGAAAGTAGTCCTGAGAAGGACTGTTGGCAGCTTGGCTTGTTTTTTTTTTTTCTCAAAAAAAAAAAAACATCAATGTTCCGCACGCAGGATATCTGCGCATGATCAGTGAAGATTTTGCCTTTCAGGTTTCATTTCTTTGTAGATTATTTGAACTACAAATTTGATTACTGTGACGTTTTCTGACGCGTGCAATTTTTTTTCTAAAAAAAAAAACATCAATGTTCCGCACGCAGGATATCTGCACACGCTCAGTGAAGCTTTTGCCTTTCAGGTTTCATTTCTTTGTAGATTATTTGGACTGTGACGCTTTCTGACACGTGCTAACTTACAGGGGACCAATGGTCAGAAAAGTTCAATAAGTAAAACCATAATAATTCATGCATCGAAGCGGTTTTGACAGCTACTAAAATTAATGATGTATTGATGTTGATAGATACCGATACTGCGCGTGCATTGTTTGGTATTGTAAGCAGCTTCTATTGTATTTAAATCTAGGTCATTGTTTAAATTGGTTTAGTCTTGGGTATCGAGCAAATCACATTATACGTTACGAGATTAGGGTGAAGGAGTTATCGATTAATCTACCTGAGAGAGTAGCAAATGAGCACATCTACGCGACAGATTTAGAAGTCGTAATTGGCGACAGGCAAATCTAATGGCTATTTTCCAAGGGCAGCAATGGAGTTCAACAAGAGGCTACCCAGAAATCCCCGAGCCAGTGGTCAAAGCGAAGAGAAAGGGCCTGGGAACGAGCTTGAGTGAATCTTACCGTCCTCGCACCTGGGGCCCGTTTCTCGAAAGTCCCAAAAACTCTCCGGGACCGAAAAGCCATTTGTGAACCTGCCAGTCGCTTGTTCAGGAAAGCCGATCTTTTAACATATTTTCAAGGTAACAAAAAGCAAACTGACTGTGAAGTTTGACGACTTAAATCCTCTCCCTTCTTGAGATACAGAGGGAATTGAGGCGCCCGAAAAGTTTCGGGACTTACTTTCGCGAAACGGGCCCTACCTGGGTCTCTTCCCTAACTTGTCTTTGAATGATATAGAGTCAAGAGTTCATCGCCCAAGAGTAAGATTTACCCAAATTAGCCTATATTTAAAACAGTTTTTGCGGGAAAATAAACAATACAACAAATCGCTTAACTCAATGTTGTACCCAATTCAAACCCTTTGGGAATATAAGGTTTTGTTTCAGTTATTTCCATATACCTTATAATACAAATACAATAGGACGATTTCAACCAACTTCTAGAGACACCAATAACATTAGAGAAATATATGTCTTCTGGTGGACAAACAAAAGAATCTAATGAGAGATCTTTTGTTTCGTCCATCAACATGGCGGCGATACACAAAAGAATACTAACCTCGGGAGATTTGAATTAGGTACAACACTTGGTCTATTGTTCATTTTCCAGCAAAACTTGGTTAAAAAATATATAGACACTTTTCTGACGCAGATGGGGACAAACCTGATACCAGATTCTTACTTAGCAGTTGCAAAAGAAGCCTCAAAAAATCCAGGGCTCCGTTTCTCGAAAGTCTCGAAACTTTTCGGACCCTTTTCGGGTGTCACAATTCCCTCTGTATCTTATTAACGGAGTCATCATGCACACTTCACAATCATTTTTCTTTTCGTGATTTTGAAAACATGTTAAAAGAACTGCTTGTCAAAACAAGCGAATGGCAGTTTCGTAAAGGGCTTCTCGGGCCCGTTAAGTTTTCGGGACGTTCGAGAAACGAGCCCCTAGCTCGAAACGAGACTCGGACCCGGATGATCGTGCGCATGCGCTACACTGCTCTACCAAATGAATTGCCAAGCCCTGTGGGAGCTGTTTACTTGTGAGTTCGACTTCTATGCTGTAAGAGGTTCAAGCTTGGAATTGTCTTTTAAGGCTTTCCTCGCAACTGCATAGGTTGCCGCTTATCTACGATGATCTTGTCTTTGGCGCCATGGTAGAACGGCAAATAGTCGAGTGAGATCATTTTGCCCAATACTTAATTTTTCAGAGGAACAGTTACCTGTTCTAAGCTGCTTGAACTTGATTGTTCCGCTTGGATTGATGATCACAGACTCCAATGACACATAAGAGGCTAAACAAAGAGTAAAAGGTCAGGTCAAGACAGCCATATTGGATAAGGAATGTCTGAGCTTAGAGGTGTCCTTAAAATCAATGACCGAGCCGGCATGGCGCACTTTTAAGACCCTGGAGTAAGGAGCGACATTACGCCATTTGATGCATCTTTCCATACTAACAATCGTAAAGGGCATAAACTTTGAGTAGGAGGTCACCATTGAGCTCACTGACTGAAAAGGAGGCCCTTATTAAAATAGAACCTGTTCGAAACAATAGAGCGTTAATTAATTAGAAGTAATCAAGGAATTGGTCTATGTGTTGCAACCTTTCATTTGCGTTAATCAAGCTAAAGTGAGTCTTGAGCCCTCTTCCCAGTATAACAGACGGGAGACGAGAAGTCATTGCACGGAATGGAAAATGTTTAAATCAAATTACTTCGCGAGTTTTGCTCTTTGGGCAAATCTCACTAACAACCATGTTTAAATGAAAAATTGAAAAATACGTTTAGATTTTCCGAACTTTCCACCTTTCCACTAATCTCAGATTAAAAATTAACCAAGGAGTTTATTCCTCTACTCCTAAATGCTGTTCAACGCTGATATTTGGCAAAACTTTACATTAAAATAAGTCAATCTTGAAAAACGAAAATAAGCAGAAGAAACTTTCACCAAAAAGTTGAAAACATGAAACAAAAGTTCACGCTAATCCTAGATTACGGTAATCGGCTTTCGAACAACCGGGCCCTGATCGACGGCACTGAGGCCTGCAGACGGAAAAGCAGCCTTATTTGTCGAACGACACCATTTCATTACAAACTTCACAGACAACGCTTTGACGAAATTACTACAAAATTACTATGATAAAGGTAATACACAAAACTGATTCCTTTTCTTAATTGTGCACCATAACAACTCACGCAAACTTCCAAGGGCATCTAAGGTCCGCAAGGTCTTGGTACACTCCTTACAGATGGCGACTAATTCTCTTTCAGTCAAACAGGAAGAAAGACCATTTAACAACTCCTTGATCGTCAGCGCCTAAGATGAGAGCACATACAACAAGGGAAACAAGTTCAGTTTTCTGTGCGGTATTTTCTCCATCATCATCATCATCGGCCGGCTGCTGCGCAAGAGACTGTAAGCTTCCTCCAGCCCTTCCTGTCGTTGACGAGGTCGGCTATTTGCTTGGACGTCAACTGTCCATCATCATCTCCAAGGAGGCGTTGGATGCATGCAAAATTGGTGTTTTACTACAAGGCTATTGCCGGCAAGTAGATTTATCAGAGAAAATTGTAAAAAAAAAAACGCTTCAAAATAATAATTTTCCTGTTCACTACACTAAATATAATTCTCTCTGTGTACAGGGACGCTTAGCATTTGTCAGAAAAACCGGTTGTTCTGGTGGGAAAACGAATGGAACGGTTGACAATAAACAGAAATTTTCCGGAAAAAAAGGACAACTTTCGAAGGTTGTCTTCTTTTTCTACTTTTAACGAAACGACCGAAATTTTCCGTACCATTTGTTTGCACCACTTGAACCAGGCTCTGATGCGAGGATTACATCAATTCACTTGGCAGGCACTTGCCGCCATATCTATTTGTACCCAGACTCAGGGGCGGATCCAGCATTTTTTGAAAGTGGGGACCGAACAAGAATACTAATCAGCACGCGTTAGCTCGCCTCAGTAGCGCCTTAGGCGCTACTTTCTAGGGGTCTGGGGGCATGCCCCCCCAGAAAATTTTGAAAATTTGGGTACTCTTACATGCACTCTGGTGCAATCTGGAACGTAATGTATCAGGATTCCGTGTTGAATAAAATTATAAGTTATGGTTATAATGATGCATGGTTTTTGACTCTTCGCTCCAAAGTCACAAAATATATATAATTATATATATAGGCATTACGATTTTACGTTGTTACAGTCTCTGTAAGATATGTTGACTGTAGACAAGTATTTCGCATCGAATCTTCTTCCTCATTTCGAAAGGATAATATTAGCGCCTGTAAGTTGAAAGTTTATTCGCACAACTTTGGTCATACTATTAGCGAAAAATCACGCTTTAGCTAAAAAAATCAAAAGCTCCAACAGACTGCTTACAAAATGATAAAATTATTGTATATTTTGACAAAAAAAACCTCCGACGAACTAAAAGGGGGAGCCGCGGCCGCCTCGGCCCCCCCCTAAATCCGCCCCTGAGACTCTTACGGCATTCAGAAATGGGCTCACAAATGGAACGGCTCATTCTGTTTCCCATTTCTTCGGTAGGGAATGTCCAGTACCATCGGTCAAAAATTTCTCACCGAAAATTCCGTTTAAATGGTAAGCGCCCTAGGTTCTCGTTAAAGTTTACTTTCTGAAATCTGCAAGTCAAAAGAACTTGAAGATACTCTCACTCAAAGCGACCTAAACTTGATCTTGGTCTTAAGTTAAAACGAATGACTCGTACATACAGTTTCCTGCAATTTGTGTTACAGCTTCCTGGAAAAGCTACGAAATTAGTTTTTTAACTTACCTCTTGTCTCACAGGGGCACGGAGAATAGTGTTTTCAACGAACGTCCTTATCCTCTCGAACTGCTCAACAGTTCTTGGTATGCCACACCCTGTAGAAAAGTGCTCATTGTATATCATGGACTGCCTTTTTACCATCCTTGGAACTACACTTTGCCTCTTTCTGATAATCATTTTCCTGTTCATCAGCTTAGCAACAACGCTGGTTCTCGTCCTCTGTACTGCAGACTCGGGCCTGAAGTCAAAAGCTGTTTTGTCACCAGGCCGTACTTCAATTAATGAAACTTGTATCTCGGCGGTGTTATGAAAGTCACTTGTGATGTCGTTGTTGTTTTCGTCGACGCTTGTGTCCCAGGTAATGTTACCGTTCGTCTCATGATCATGAACACTATTCACTCTTCTCAGTAACTCTTCATCAACATTTTTCGCAATGTCCCTTTCACTGCACGCGATATTGGTGTGATGGACATTTATGCCTTCTTTGACACCAACTTCCCTTTGGTTGCCATGACTTTCCACCATCAATCTCTCTTCGATTCCATTGGCCCGTGCTCCAACACAATTTCCAGATACTCTGTCCTGAAGCTCTTCTATTTGTGTAATCTCCACGGCTGTCGGGCGTTTTGACGATTCCAATGCATTGTTTGTCTCTGGAGAGCAAGAAATCATCGGTGAAGCCGCAAAAGAACCAACTTGATTTTTTTGTTTAATGTCGATTCCCCTAATCTTCGCCTTAAGAGCAGCGTATCTCTCGCTGAGCGCCACAAACCGATCGTTCGTGGGAAGAGAGTCATTCAGAGGTGGCAAATTTTCAGCCGTACCAGACTTACGCATTATTCTTCCGTTTTGACCACATGAAACAGCGACGCCGGAACTCATTTTAATTTTTGAATTCAAAGAGGCATTTTTCGATGATTTTCTCTCCTCCTCTTTTTTCATTATGGAATACTCTTCCGCCTCTTCCTGGCCCAGCGGTATAAAACAGGAATTTATAAATGAAACCCCGCTCGAGCCCTGATTCTCTAAACCGTTTCTTCTTACTTCGGTTCTTCCAGACTTATTGTTTGAAATCACTAAAGCAACGGGTGGGCGTTTGATTATTGTTACACTAGATTTCCGCTGAGGAGAATCAATGCTGCCAGATGAAAGTGGAGTACTATCTGTGGTTTTCTCATGTGGCGCTAAAGACGTCTGCTCCGATAGCATTTGAGCGTCGTTCAAACCGTCGCCTTCAAAACGTTTTGACTTTGGAGAAGCCGCTCTGTGATCAACTTTAGTTTGCGGCTTTCCTTTCATGTGACTATGATGACCTGGATTTAAGGTTTTTAACTCGCCGTGAACTTCACCATGACTGGAACGGCCATGTCCATTGCAGCTATGTGAAACGTCCTCGCTGCTGTACGTTTGAGTTGTGATATTAATTTTGTTGTGGTCGTTGCTGTTGTTTAAATCGCTCTTTGTATTCGATGCGATATCAGAGGACCTCAAAGAAATATCTCTAGAATTCCATTTTCCATTTTCTACGTAAACTCTCAAGAACGTATCCGATGCCCCCGTCAGTGGCGTGGAGCTAGCTATGGAATTCCTTCTCTTTCGCTGTAATACCTGGCAATGGTTAAGCACAGTCGTCTGGACGATCGTCTCAAGGTTTTCACTGTTAGAAGCGCACTTTTCAACATCTTTAGGTTTTCCATTTTCTACTGTAGCAGACTCTTTGGTCTGTGACAAATTATTGCCAGCAGCAGCTTTCGCTGTTGATGTAAAAGGTAACGGTTTTTCTTTATTTGAATTTGGATATAACGAGTTAAGAACGTTCCCAATAGAGCCTCTTTTTGTTAGACTAGGACTCCTGATTATCCTACTAAGAAGGCTACTTTTGTCTTTGTGTGGGCTGCCACTGCTCCCTGAATCCACGGTAAATGAATGGCAAGATTCGACTGATTCGGCAACTCTTCCTGTTACGTCGCCAACCTCTTGAGAGAAATTGCGCGGGACACCATTCATTGAGATATTCCTTTTCAAAAAGGAGGAGGAACAGAGGTTTTCATTGTAAGTGTTTTCTAGTGTCTTTTGTTCATCAACTATTCCACAATTTTCTTGGAGTTTGCCCTCTTCAAAGCGTCCTATTTTATCGTTTGCTGCAGTGTGGCACATCACTTGCTGGCTGCCAACATTTGGGCAAGGACCTTGGTTTCCAACGGCGTTTTTTTCTGGTGACTTTTCAGGTCTATCCATTGAGAATACTACGCTTGTACAGTTGCCAATTTGCTCCAGTGCACCGTATTCTACTTCAAATCCCCGTCGTGATGAACAGTTTGTTATGGAG
>OX421445.1:53697941-53717941 GCA_949126865.1 Montipora capitata
ACGCTTTTTGTTGTTGAGGACTCAGAAGGCATTTGGATGTCGAATCATAATAAATTTCAAAGGTTTAAGAATGATTTTGTCGTGGGGCTTACACAGAAGGTCTCTCGGGGATTTTGGTGGCGTTCTTCTTGTGACGGAGGCAAATGCTTAACACTGTTACGTAATTGTAGACTCTCACGTGCGACACGCGGGAGCAAGCACGTGCTTCTCCTTACCAAGTGCGAGACCTAATCAAGGGGCACGGTGAATTCTAGAGTCACTCTTGTCACTAACTAAGGTTCTACGAGTTTATCGCTGAAGTACTCAAATCCGGCGAATCTTATGGAAAGCATGCAATAATCTTCTTCATCTCGTTACTGTACTCAGTGCATTTCTGGCCCTCACTTGCGCGTTTCTTCTTACAATGGAGTTTCTCGAGCATCGAATCTTCAATTAACTGTTGTAGAACTTAAACAAAATTATTCTCAGTGGCGCAAACTGTGAGCTCAACCAATCGCAGCCATGCACACCAATAAGCGGCAAAAGATATTAGTACTGCAAAAGAATACAAGGTGGCATTTTTCAAATTCTTATTTCTCCACGGAAATTTGTGGAAGGAGAAGAAGAGATAAAATAACCGTTCAAGTTAAAGTTGGATGTTCTTGTTGATCGACTAGTGATTGATTCGAAGCAAGACGACAGTCTCATAGTGGAAACGAATTAAACGATTTAATGATAAAGAAAGAATTCGTCTTGAAAAGTTCGTGATTTGATTTCAAAACTGATCTGGTTTGACCACACCAATCAATCAAGGACATTTACTACTTTGACAACGAAGGCAAAAATCTCGTAAACTGGTTTACTTGACGTTCAAAGTAGACAAAAAAATATGTAACAAATGATAATGTCATCAAACAGTTTTTACAACTTGTGAAATTTGTACTTGCGTCAAACTCTGTACACAAGGCCTAAACAAGAGTACATTAAAAAAAGTAAATGCCAAATGAGCCGATTTATTGTTTACCTTCACTGTACCAATGAAGCATGCTTTATCGACATATTTACGTAAGACAAATCTATTACAAGTTGTGTCCACTTAATTAAAGCTACATGACGATTTGGTTAGCGGCACAAGTCATTGATGAAGAACTTACCTAAGGTTAAAGGTTACTTCAACACCATCAAATTCATCCTGGAAATATTCGTAAGTAAAAACAATCACACACAGCATGAATCAACTAATGGGATGCTACGTGATATTTTTCCAGTTCTGGATAATACGTGATATTACCTTTGTTACGTAACAGCTTCAACAAAGTAAAGCGGTCCTTTGGGAATCATTGACAAATCATCGAAATAAAAACTCAACAACAAAGGCCGGGACAACAACAACAACACTCCATGGTGTTCGTAAGAAAAAAAGTCAACGCTCCCTTTTTTTTCATGGTCCAAAATCAAGGAATTATCTCCTGACACAACTAAAAGCTGCACTAACATCTTTGCTTTTAAGTGACATGCGAAAGCACTTCAGTTTTGAGGAAACGTATTAAATCAACCTTTGTTAAATTTCATACTTGATAAAAGCCGATTTCTTCCAATATCATGCATGATATGAGGCAGTGTGGCCCACTGGTTAGGGCGCTTGCCTTAAGATCCGGAGATCCCAGGTTCAAGACCCGCTCTGACCACTCGTTGAATTTAATCCTGGTAGTCCCTGGTTCAACTTCCCCGCTGCACTTGTAAATAGCCAACTGGTTTGCCTCCAGCCCGTTGTTGTTGTTCTGTTCTGTCGTTTCGTTGTGTGTATTGTATTGTCTGCATGTTTCACAGTTAAATTTTATTTACCTGGCGGTTTCATACATTTTTTCTTAAAATTGTGAACTTTTTCCGAACTTATTTCAATATTACTTGCGTGTTCATAAATGTATTTTACTTTAAACTACAATACAGTACCGTTTATTAACTCACCCCGAGGAGATTTTAAGAGTTAATTTACAATATATGAAAAGGGAAAGACTGAAAAGGCAGACAACCGAAAACTGTATAAAATGTAACAGCCTTGCCCTTACATGAACTAATATATAAAATTGGGAGTACTTAAACCTGGTTTTCATCAGCGACAAAGCGTAAACAAAAGTAAGATGTACGCGTCTTGACGGTTTTGTACCCTTCAGTACAATGGACCCTTAATTGCATGGCTTAAAGTTAATGCTTTTATATACGCATTTCGCTAGAGCTTAGTGCATGCGTCACTGTGGATTATTTCCAAAGACACTGTCCTGAGTGATTTGTTACTACCACACAGAACAAAGCATGTTAGAAATAAGGCACAGAGTCTTATTTTTCCTCAAATCCGAACAAGGCGCTTCAAATCAGTCTTCGAAAAGTCAGTCAAATCAGTCTTTTTTTTTTAAATCATAGATATATGCTTATGGATTATATCAGTAACAATAAAATTTTCGTCGTATTTTTTGCTGTATGAATTTATATTTGTGAATTGACCAGGTACGTTGCAATTTCATTTTCTCTACTAACGGTTGTTTACATTATTCCAGAATGACTTTCATTCCAGAGCGAGTTCATTCCGGCGCTAAATATCTAACAATTATTCTACGAGGGCGCGCTAGATATGAAGTAATATATTTAACCAACGAGGCGCGTGCCTCGTTGGTTATAATCATTTAATATCCAGCAAGCCCGAGTAGAAGAATTGTTTTATTAAAAACTCCGGCCAGGATCAACAAATCTTCCATGATGGTAACAACTTCCAGGGCAAAGATAGAATAACGCTCCAAAACGGCTTTTGTCAGAAATGGAAAAATGTTTTCAGCTCGCTTTATTGCTGACGCGTTCCTTGACCATATAAGGTAAAGCAGGTGTATGAACTGATAGCCTGTGTCCCGCGAGAAAATGAAAATGCTGGAAATCTGATATCCGTAGTTCAGTTTCTAGTTATTCAATTCATCTGTTTCCACGATACCGTGACGAAATTTTGTTCCAGTACAAGTCATTCCGGAATGAGTTCACCCAGGTTTTCAATCCAAATGAAACTCTCGTTTTGCAATGAAATGTCATCGTGGTATCATGTAAACTAAAAACGAATTTCGTTAAGAGATGAAACCGCGAACCGATCAGTCATGGGCGACTGGCCCATAAGTATCGCTTTCAAGATGGCGGACAACGTGAGGAAAAGAAAGAATACTGTCAGGTGAATGCAGTACTAACTTCATTCTAGAAGGAAACTCATTTCGGAATGAAAGTCTTCCCAAAGCCCCATTTACACAGAAAGAGGATTATCCTAGCGCCAGAATCATCCTGGAAGATACATTTGGTTTACATGCAAAAATACAGCTTCTGGGATCAACTTTTCAGTTGGTTTACACGAAAAATTGGCATGATGGCCGTAGCAGTTTTGAGTTCAGCGCGGTTGCATAGCAAGATGGCTGGCAATTACGATAAAAGCGTGGTTTGGGGACTTTTTCTTATTTGGGGGGGAGGGAGGGAGGGGGGAAGGTTGGTTACACATTAAGCTCCTCTTCTTAAGAATCATTAACACATTATGGCCTGTTCCCACATTGCTCGCTGAAAGACTCGAAAAGTTACTTCTTCCCGCTGACTCTACTTTGGTCCCTGAAAAATGCACATCTTCAATATCGCCATTTTCTTCGCTGGGCAAAAATATTCGAAATTGTCGTCTCCAAGGTCATCTCCGTTTTCAAGATGGTGGGGGAGGAGGGGGCGAAATGGGCCCCCTGGCCCTCCTGAGGTCGTTTACAAGGAGTTAGGATCATCCTAGCAGTAGGATCATCCTACCTCTCTGATAGGATTATTCTTGGTTGGTTGGTTGTTCTCTACTCTGCTCCGAGAGGTTTTTCTCTAGGTATTCCGGTTTTCTCCTCTCCTCAAAAACCAATATGATTTGATATGTATTAATTTGATTCGATTTCATTTGTGCACTATTCAGCTTTGGGAGGCGCGGTGGCCTCATGGTTAGAGTGCTCGACTCCGGATCGAGTGGTCCGGGTTCGGGTCCTGGCTGGGGACATTGTGTTGTGTTCTTGGGCAAGACGCTTTACTCTCACGGTGCCTCTCTCCACCCAGGTGTATAAATGGGTACCGGCGAAATGCTGGGGGTAATCCTGCGATGGACTAGCATCCCATCCAGGGGGGAGTAGAAATACTCCTAGTCGCTTCATGCTAATGAAACCGGAGAGAAGTGCCGGCCTGATGGGCCTTCAGGCTCGTAAGCAGAGACTTTTTTTACTCTTCAGCTTTAAACATTATCGTGTGAAAATAAAGTTCTATTATTATTATTATTAGAGAGAAAGAATCTCCCGAGGACAGCTGCGGACTTTCACTTCTGTATCGATTACCCAGCCAAATTGTAGCGTCCGCCTTCTACATGAAAAAACATATTATCATTTAACGCCTCTCTGATGTTCCCTTGAGTAGTTTCAGTCATATTTGCTACTGATTCGTTCTTCGTGTAAATCGACACAATTTCATCGCTTCCCTCGGCCGAAACATTGAAACCCAACATGCACACGGAGAAGCTGAGTTATAAACTTTTACCGCTCATGTGCGCGCATGCTTAAGCTCGTCACGTTAAGAGTAGTAGAATGCCGAGGCTTTTGGATGTCAGCGGGCGCTTTCCATTCCAGGGAATTTCCGAAGATATCTTTCAGAAATGACCTTGTTCCATTTCCCCGCGAATTTTTCAAAAATTCCGTTGCATGGAAAGCACCCACCGTAACCAGTAAAGTTATGCAGCCTTGCACACTGAGGCTAACAGTTCAGGCAGGTGTCCAAATCACATAGCATGTTGCACTATAAAACAATCTCACCTTAATTCCAAAGCGTATATGACCGCAGGTAGATTCTTCCAGCCTTCCAGGGACCAGTGATGTGTTAAACACGAAGCTCTCCATTCTCGATTTATGTCCCCGCAAACAGTCACTAGTTTTCCTGACTGGGCTGGCGGAGGCGGACCTAGGATCAAAAGTGCACGGGGGTGTTGAAACCTTCGCAGAAGGTGGAAGTAACAAGGCGGGGTCCAGAGCGTGTTTGCTTTAAACAGCCGCATGGCTTTATCAGAAATGCGATTTCGAGGTTTTCAAGGAGAAAAGAAATAGTATAAAAATAAAAAAAACAGCTGTGAAGTCAAGGTAAATTTTTGTTGACAGCTGCATCAAGCCAAGTGCAGAATATGTGTCTGCAAATTCTGGGCTTTCCGGCATACACCAGTCCTAAGATAATTTATGTCCTGACCCGCCATTCTCCACAGAACTCTCACAACTGTGTGTAACCAACCAAGGAGCCCCAATGTATTGTCATCAAGTATCCATGCACCCTCAGCAACGCTGTGCAGCAGTGGAAGAAAATGAAAGAAAGGGGCATGGCAGACAAAAATGTTAACCAACCAGGAAAAAATCATTAATGACCTTCACAGGAACAAGGACATTGCAAAAAAAATTTTTTTCTACTTTAGTTTAATTAAGACTGACACTTCTACCCACCCAACCCTCTGAAAGACACCCACCTTCTTAAGGTGCCTTAATAGACCTAGTGGGTTAACTCGATGTTGTACCCACTTCAAACCCTTTGGGAATGAAACGTTTTGTTCCAGGTATTTCCATAACATTTAAATATGAATGCTACATTATCATGCAACAGCAACAAACAAAGAATCTTAATCCCGGGAGATTTGAATTGGGTACAGGATTGAGTTAGCCGATTAGGTCTATTGACTTTCCTTGTTTCACCCTGCTAGCAGAGCCTTTCTTTTGCTTCCTCGATTTTGGCGTTCTCGAGAAAGACTCTGCATGAATTGAGTAAGATCTTTATTGAGTATGCGCCGCATGTTGCCAGGATGCAGTCTCAAACCCAAGGCTAATATGCCAGATCTCGCCGTCATCTTGGTTTTTTATGGTACAGCGGGCTCAATTATAACCATCGGTTTTGTCCCTAAATTAACGCTTGCACTTGAAAAACCGGTTTGACGAGAGAAAACAAGATTGACTAGTCCAGAAGTTCGGGCTGCGACAGCTTCAAAGCGTTGACGCGATTCGGGCAGAGCCTCCTTTTCTCCTCCTCAGTAAAGAAAAAGACAAAAGAAGGCTTTGCTCGCAGAGCGTCCTTGTTTATTAAAGACCACTATAACTACAGGCAGCCCAATGCTATTGCCAGAGCTTGTAAAGCAAGAGAAACATGTGGCCTCTGCACAAATCATGCAAGATCATTCTGTTCTGTCAGGAACCCATTACCCGGAACTTCCATACGTATTGCACCCTTGACTCAACCCTGTGCGGTGTCTTTTTATGTTTAACACTGCTATATTTTGAAAGACACTGTACCGTCATGTTTCAGGTGTGCTGCATGTGACATAATCAGTGGATGACCATTGGCCTCTTTTGATTGGCTATTGTGAGAAAATCCACAAAAACTTCCCTACAGGGTTGACTCAGAGGGATAATGTGGAAGATGTCGGCTTCATGTGTATAGCTAATTTCATGTGTATAGCTAATTTCCCATCCTCTCACTTAACAACCAGACGAGAGCATGACATCGACAATTTGTCACGCAATCCTCCACTCTTTTACCAATAGATCAAATCGGCTAACTCAACGCCGAACCCAATTCAAACCCTTTGGGAATAAAACATTTTGTTCCAGGTATTTCCATATCATGTAAATGCAAATGCTACATTATAATGCAAATACAATACTAAAAGAATCTTGAACCTCCTGGAGATTTGAATTGGGTACAACATTGAGTTAGCCAATTTTGTCTATTCTCATATTGACTCATAATTACCAGAATCAGTTCTCATAAAAAGTTAAGCATGTAGCATTCAGTGAAAATGAGCCAAAGTCGGCATTTTTCATCAGTTTGTATCAAATTTTCTAATTAAATGCGGTTGTACGGCTTGTCAAAATGCAAAGCTTACCTTTCCATATTTCCATCGTTGAATTTGTAGCTATTTTATCCATTGTCCTGGCTTGTTTGACTGGGAAGGGAGCCTATATAGACCTATAGACATGTCTTGCAGTTTACCAACACCTCTTGCTCACATGGTTTACAGAGACTGGATCTACATCTATACACATGAAGCTACACAAAGGCGACAGTCATGCGTATATATTGTTCATCTTCATTTCGGTTTTTTGCCTCTAATATTTTGAAGTTTTTAAAAAGTTCCTTTGCAATTTCGGTGGCTATAACTAGTGATATGCACTTGATCTGAGTGTCTCATTAAAATATAAAATGTATGTACAGCTCAAATGTATATGGTTGTACATGTTTCAAGGTCACTGAAACAAGGAATGACCTACATGTACAATGATCTACAATGATCTACAATGAGCTACAATGACCTACTACAGTGACCTACACGTACAATGATCTACCATGATCTACAAAGAGCTACAATGACCTGCAGTGATCTACAATGACCTACAATGATCCACAATGACCTACAATGAGCTACAACAATGACCTACAATAAACTACAATGAGCCACTACAGTGACCTACAATGATCTACAATGACCTACAAAGAGCTACAATGACCTACAGTGATCTACAATGACCTTCAATGAGCTACAATGACCTCCAATGACCTACTACAATGACCTACAATGATCTACAATGAACTACAATTTTAGCTTATAATGTACCTCATTGTAGGTCATTGTAGCCCATTGTAAGTCATCGTAGCTCATTGTAGATCACTGTAGGTCATTGTAGTTCGTTGTAGATCAATGTAGGTCATTGTAGTAGGCCATTGTAGATCATGGTAGGTCATTGTAGGTCATTGTAGATCATTGTAGGTCATTCCTTGTTTTAGTAACTACGGTACATGTTTACGTCAACGTCTAAGGAATTCGAAGTTTCCCGCCAGCTGCTGCGGTTATAATCCCTCCTTGATGACCGTTGAAAACTAACAGATGAAGAGCTGCAACATGCCTTTTAGCTCCTTTTCATAGTGGGGATCCAAATAGGTTAAAGAATCAAAAATCAAAAGAAAAATACTGAACCGAAAAATAGAAGATATGCGAGTTGATGCGAGTTTGTTTAAGTCGACATTTTGGTAGCTCATTTTGGTCAAATTTTCTTCATTTCAGCGGTGTTCTTGTGAATATTAGCACATGTCATGTAACAGACCACGAAAATGGTTACAAGGAATTTCACCATCTGTGCAAGGAGAAGCTGTGTTGCATTAAATTAAAATATGTGAACAACTATTATTAAGTGTTGGTTAACAACTACAGGCAGTCCCTTACTAAAGTACTGACGTACCCTCACGTCACATGCCTAAGATTTCGATTAGATAGTAGTTTTCCAGATTTTTCAACACAAAATGGTTGAAAACGAAGATGAGCAACAACTTACAGCTGATGAAGAGGGCTCTCTACCGGTTCGAATGCAAGGAGGGATTTCAAAGAGAATGATTCTACTGATAGCATGTTTATGCGCTTTGTGTGACTGTCTTTTGCTGAGTGTCATTGGTAAGTATTCTTTTTACTTTTTCTAATTTTTGTTAGACAATCATACATCAGAGCTCTCAAGTCGCACGCGTTGAGCGTGAGTATCACGCATTTCGATGCAGTCTCACGCCGACACAAGCATTTCTCACGCATTGGCACTTTTCGCATAGGTATTATGCGCCGATCAACTCGAAACTTCAACATTCCCCCCCACCCCCACCCCCCTCCCCGGGCAATTAGCCCGGGCATTATTTGAACTTTTGAAGACTGGATCGTTCAAATTCCCACCCCCTTGGGCCAAAATGCTGTTCAAATGCCTTACCCTATCGTCAGATTTGTCTGTCATATCCTACTAAAGAACAATCGTCGTCGGCTCCTGCCATCTTTAATAAAGACCTTTTGAAGACCTTTTTTGTAAGCCAGTCGCTCACAAATGCTACATCTTTCCTTTAAATTCTTCCGTCGCGTCCAAACACGTGTTTTATAGCTGTTAGTGACTTCGGCACCCAAAAAAAAACATCATTTGAAACCTGACCTCACTCACTATATAAAGACTCTTTGTTTGATTTCAGTACCAATCATTCCAGTATATTTGGATGCCGATAAAATGAATAGCAGATTACCAGTTGCTAACAATTCAACAAAGAATAACTCATCTACAAGTGGTTCTCCTTTAGTAATATCTGATTCATCCATGGATTTTAAAATTGGGGCACTGTTTGCATCAAAAGCTTTTGTTCAGGTAAATGCATGTCTTAGTTAGGGAGTTTTTTTTGTTAAACCCTTCTGAAAAAAAGGGTCCCCTATACCTTTTAAACTGTGGGATGCCTGCGGCACCCACGGTGAAAATCCAGATGAGTTTCTTTTTTTTTTTGTTGTTGTGTTTTTTCCCTTCATTTATTTCACTTTGTCAAATGCCAGACGATTTCACTCGTTAATGGGGAGCAGTTATCAGGAGTCATTGGCTTAAAAATTTATTATAAGGACACCTCAGTACAGTAAGACTTTCTTGTCAAATGATAAATCCCTGAATTCTCTCTTTCCCGTCATTAGTTTCCAAAATAATATGTGGCAAGATAGTCACCCCTCATAGTATGTAGTAAATACCTTTCTTCCCTACGGGGTTTCCTTTTGACAAGTATAATTGTCTAACTTTAGACAGATTAAAATCTGTTAGTGTCACTCACAAGGGGCACAGGGTTAGGTAAAATCAATATGTCATTGTACAGTTATAACAGTACTCTATCAGGCTCACTCTGACGAGTGTTAATATACATGTACATATACATGTACTTTGGTGATGTTTCAGATTGTGGTGAATCCACTTACAGGGTATCTAACCGAGAGGTAACACTGTTAACTGTTTGTTTTTTAATTGCGAGAGGTGCTATAGAATCTCTCACTTTTTCTTCTAAAAATAATGTTCTTTTATAGCCCTTTCCTAAAATATTAACCTCTAGGCAGGATCTTTTACAGCATAAGACTATTTAATTTTTTCCTTAGTATCCTTACTTGTGAACTTCAAGATACTTATGGTGTTATTTCCCACTTTTCTGCAAAATCATTATTGACTCCAAATTACACATATTTTTGAGACACCTTGAAAATAAATATTATAATATTTCTGGAGAAATACAAAAAGCAGGTACGCTGGGATATAATTTGCTTAATTTGTATTACTTTCCTTTTCTAGAGTTGGTTACAACATACCATTATACACCGGTTTCTGCATTTTATTTTTCTCAACCCTTGGTAAATATCAGCTATTTTATATTAAGTGACTAAAATTAACATGTAATTTCATAAAATTGATGTAAAACATGGCCTGTCTTTCTCTTAAAATAATATATTATGCTCATGGTTAACCCCTCCAGTACATGCAACCTGTGTTTGTTTTAAATCAGATTTTAGCGTCCTTTTATATCATAATATTCCAAGACACTGCTACATGGTATAATAATAAATAATTATTCTTTGGTTAATTTTGCTGTTTTTCAGTTTATGCCTTTGCAGACAGCTATGGCCTTCTGTTTTCAGCCCGAGCAATTCAGGGATTAGGCTCTTCCTTTACTCTCATTTCTAGTAAGAATCACAATTGAAAGTAAATTTTAATTAGGAGCTTAAAGTTTTCATTTGTTTTAGTTCAATTTTTTCCTCTGGTTTGAATTTTTTTCAAACCAGTTTAAATTTTTTAAACTTGTTTTGCAAAACGAGTAATTTCCTTTCAAGATAATTTGCAGGTTATTAAATAAATATTGTAACTATAAACAGTACAAAAAATACCATTTGTTATGTTATCATAATGATAATGCAGTTAGCTTCCTGTAGTTGTATACTGCTCTATGTAGTTGAAAATCTGAGAGACAGATATTTATTCATGAATATTTATACAATAAAATTGCCAAAGGAATCATTAAAGGATATCATGGTTTTTTCATTATGAAAAGTGCTTATTCTCAAATACTGCATACTATGCAAGATTACATTGTACATTCTAATTTCTCAATTATTAAAAGAATGAACTTTATTTTGGTGTTCCATATATACATACAAGACATGTTCTTTATTCTGGCTCTTAAACAACTGTGAAACAAAAAGACCAGATCCCAAGCAAACCAGTTAAATGATATTGCATAACAATTTGGTCTGCAGGGATATGTTTCATTTGGTAGAGGATCAGGGCATTTGAAAATTGATAATTTGGAAATTCGATTGGAAACAGCTGGGCAAAGCTTAATTTGCCTTCTTTTTTCTGTCAGGGATACGTTTCTTTTGTCACATCACAATTTTCAAAGTGGAGATGTTAAATATCATTGTTTCAAAGGAATAGTCACTGTGAGAAAAAATTAAGGCAAATTACAAGATGGTACAAATCATTAAACTTCTTCATTACATACTTACCATTGTCAAATTCTAACACATGCCTGACTTTAATAGAAAACCAGCAGTAATGATCTGGCCAATCAAGATCTCCAATCGAGAAGAAAAGCTATCGTGCCAACAATGCTTTTTGAGGTTTTTTTTGTTTTTGTTTTGCCACATTTGGGATTTGAACCAGGGAGATATTGCACAAGCCATTTGAATATCAATATTTAACTTTTTTACTGTATATCTTCATCAAGGAACCGTAAACTCTCAAATTTGTTGCCACCACCTGCCCATTTGTCCAAAAAGCTCAGGAGCAATAAACGTTTTATAATTCCAGTGCATAAGACCAATTGGTACAAGAACTCTTTTATTATCGGTCATCTGTAGTTTTTTAATATCCTTTTTTATAATATCCTTTTTTTCCTCTTGCTTAGTTTGCATGATAGCATTTAACATTTTAGCCTTTCTCCGTTATTATAAGTCACCTGTCGATATTTTATTTCTTTGTATATATAATATCTATAATTATTGTTATATAAATTATTTATTTATTTGTACACGTAATTCAGTTTATGGACTGCGAAGTGTATTTTAATTAACGGTCCATCTATCTTTCTATCTAGAATACCAACCCTGTTCCCCCAAATATCTCACTGTTGCCATTAACCCTTTGACGTCCAAACCGGCCTAAACCGGCCAGACTTGGTATGTACTCTGTCTAACACCAGATGATTTTACTCGTCAATGGGGAACCCCTGGGAGTCAATGGGTTAAGCACCGTAAGTTTGAATCCTGTTCTTCATTCCTATTTTCTTTGCTTTGTTATAGGTTTAGCAATGCTAGCAGCTGCCTATCCTGATGACGAGGAACGTGGTTCTGCTATTGGGATTGCCATGGGAACTACAGCCCTTGGAGTCTTGGGTAACATACATAATTTTCAACCAGATAAAAGATTTCATATTATGGTTGCTTTTTTCAGCAACAAACAGCGAACACTTCTAAGAGATTTGTTTTCTTGCTGCTTTTCAGCTGGCCCTCCCTTTGGTGGATTATTTTACAGCCTAGCTGGAAAAGGTCTCCCATTTTTTATACTTGCTGGAATTATCTTCATCACTTTTGGTTAGTTCTTTTTGAGAATGACAAAAGTTTAATTAGCCGTGTAAAAAAAGTTGATAAAGGTAACTTAGACATTGGAAGGCCTAGTTTATATGTCGCGCTATCGTTGAATTTAATTCAGACAAATTTAATTCCAGGTCCTACTTTAAAATAAATTTGACGTCTAAAACGAGTTCAATTTGTCTGTTAAATTAAATTCGTCCTAGATGCTTTATCCGTCTTAAGAAGATGGATAAAATATCTTTAAAGCCTCATCAGTTTATCCGTCGCACCAGCGTCGCGTCAAATCAAATGCATACATTATTAATTATACCTCTGACCAGGTAGATTGCATTCTGGCTGAGAAATAAATTCGACCATAATTCAACCCATAAATTTCGACGCGTAAAACCACGGTACAATTAATGTCGATGGAAGGACGAATTTAATTGGAATTAAATTTGACGATAGCGTGACGTATAAACTAGGCCTAAGAGAGATTTGTGAACTGACTTTTCAAGCATCAACCCTTCGTCCAAGCGAATTGAAGAATTTTGGGTTGTTAGTTGTTTATGTGGGAGAGGGAGGAGCTTTGCCATTGGCAAGCGAATTGAAGAATTTTGGGTTGTTAGTTGTTTATGTGGGAGAGGGAGGAGCTTTGCCATTGGCAAAGCAGGCATTGGAGGAGCTTTGCCATTGTAACAGTCTTTTCCATTTCCTTGTAGCCAAGCAGGCAATTGTCACGCTTAGGTATTCAGC
Source organism: Montipora capitata (assembly GCA_949126865.1). Taxonomy (NCBI): domain Eukaryota; kingdom Metazoa; phylum Cnidaria; class Anthozoa; order Scleractinia; family Acroporidae; genus Montipora; species Montipora capitata. Next base: position 53,711,128 of record OX421445.1, read on the forward strand.
TAGAGCAAAAAATTCCCTCACTTCAGCTCAAGAATAATTTTGGCAATAATTAACACCCATGTGTCTATTATTATTATTATTATTATTATTATTATTATTATTATTATTATTATTATTAGAGGCTATAACAACAGCTTAAATTGTCCAGCTAAGTGAAGGATGCTTACGTCTATATCTTGCTTATGTCTATATCCCGCAATTGAAATACATACATTGAGTTCATTTAATTGGCTGATATACTTGATAGTTCACTCACTACTTCAAACAACTGCATGGGACTTGACTGTTAAAATTAATTTTCTTTGTTCTTCACTTTCACAACACAGTGTTGGTTATAGTTGTGAAGAAGCCAGTCATGCCAAAAGACGTAAGTGCTACTGTTACCGTACATGAAAAGCACAGTTGGTGGCCAGTTGATCCACTTTTCTTAATTTAATTCCCACTTTCCATCCCAAAGAAAAGAAACCATCTGTTTCCTGTGTGAAGGGAAAGATCAATACAGTTACATTCACCATACCTTTTGTCAAAATGATGGCAAAAATTTTGTATCTTTGAAAATGATGTGCAACCCTGCGTACCAGGCGTTCCCATACCAGCGAAGATTTTCTGCATTGTGACTGGGCGAACAGAGTTTGGAGGACCAGTGGGAGTGGGGGAGGGGAGGAGAGAACCCACCCATCCTCCAGACTTTGTTATTGCCCCAACTTTCACACGACAGAAATGCAGAAAAACTTTGCTGGCAGGCTGATGGTGTGCTAAATGCAAGATGTGTCCAGCTGTGAAGGATAATGAGATGCATGTTCTCTATAATACTGTAAATGTGACAGAGCTGTTTTCTCTGGTCAACCCTTTTCCTCAATTTCACATCTCATTAAGGTTATGATAAACATCACATGGTGTGTAATACTTGCTAGAGTAAGCCTTATCATAAAGTAATTACCAACAGTTAACAAATCACACCTCAAGCCTCAGTGTGAATAGGTACACTGTAGTTGGCTTTTGAAACAAAATTTAGCATGGATCCCTATTTACCTGCATTTCTGAAAAGATAAAGTGAAAATACCCGGTGAGTATATAATTTAAGTGGCAACAAAAAAATTGGAATCATACTGTTTTGTCTTAGTTTACCACATAATTACAGATTAACCTATTCATTCTTAGGGGGTTCTTTATTACAAAGTAAAATCGTTTGGTGTTCAAGTGAAATCTACAAGTGAAACTCTTAAGAGGCAAAGGTTTAAAGGCAACAGTTTTTCAGTGGATTTAGATGTTATTAAGCCATTTTTCCCTTAGGAGTTCCCCATTTATGCATAAAAACTGACTGGCAGTAGACAGATTACTGGTAAAATAGCTGCTGTTCATGATGTCACAAGGGTTAACTTGACAAGGTTAAGATCTGCAGACTAGTGTGGTTAGAAGCAAATGGCAAGATAGTATGGCGTTCCTTCTTCCAAAAACAGCAGATGTGAATGGGACAAACCCTTACCAGTCTTCCCTTATAAGTAGCAAAAGGGCGCAATGCGCTGATGCATCCCCAAGGAGCACAAAATTAACTTTATTTACCTGTAACAGCTCATTTGGCCTTTCTGTATTGGAGCAAGTGTCAGAGTCTTGAGGTCTTTTAATCATCTTAACTTGTGATATTCTTGTAATAATAATAATTATTATTATTGTTCCTACAGCTGTAAATCAAAATAATATTTACTGTGAATTGCAGACAGTAAAGCCTTCACTCAAGAATCTGTTGTCAGACCCTTATATTCTCATCGCAAGTGGTATGTTGACAGAATTGGGCCACAGTGGGAATTAAACACCTTGGAAGACTAAGACACTTTCCATTTGACATAACTGACCGGCCAGACCAGTCATTTGGAAGGACTAACTCTGCAATGCCTTCAAATTAACACACTTCAAGGATGATATATACTCCTCAAGAGGGATTATCATGCAAGTGTTCTTCAAATTGTTGCATTTTCATTGCAAACTGACAGGTCTGACCGGCCGGTTCTGATGAGTGTCAAGTATTTATGAGTCAATGAGTCAATGAGTCAACGAGTTAGTGCAGTTAATTAAACCATAAAATGAAAGCTAAAATTTCAGAGAGTGCTTAGGCCTAATCACTGAAATGAGGGCTTAGGCTTAATCAACAAATTATTGCTATATTGACTGTGAGTCCATTGACTCATGACTCATGACTCATTGACTCATTGACTCATTTGACTCATAAAACATGCGTTCTCGGTTCTGACAAAGAAAAGCACCCTTAGTTTGCCGTAGTTCAGTCTTTCCTGGTTTAAAGAGCACACATGATGGCAAGTATAGCCAGGGTTGACAAAATGCAGGAACAAACAACAGTTTAAGCTGTTTCTGGAATTGCCACGAGTCTAGTTTCTCTAACATGTCAGCCTTAAATTATTGCTGCACTGGCCAACATGCTATTTGGTATTGACTGACACAAATTTAAGGATTCATATATGGATATATACATGACCTTTAAAAAGTGTAATCATTATATATTAGTAAGAATAATTATTGGTTATTGTTACTTGAAACCAAAAGTGACTTTAAAATATCTGCCTGCATGACCTTGGTAATTATTGAGGGGCTGGCTACTTATGTCTGCTTAACACTAAACAGTGCATTTCTTTTTTTTTTCTTTTTTTTTGTACAGCTATGGCAGACATATTATATTATATTATATTATATTATATTATATTATATTATATTATATTTATATTATATTTGCTTGCTTCCTTGCCTGTGACCTCCAAAGTTTTGAAGAAGAAATTAGGCCACTTTTTTGCTCAAAACACAACTGTCATATCCTTAAATAACCAAAATACGGTGCTAACAAAATGCAACTTTTATAGAGACGAATTTGCAGTTTTTAAAGTTAGCTTGAAGGGATTACAGTAAGTCACTTTGGTTGCCTTTATACAGGTGCCATATGTTTCTGCAACATGGCATTTGCTCTCCTGGAACCAACATTACCAATATGGCTTCTGGAAACCATGGATGCCAAGAAGTGGCAGATAGGTATGGAAAGGGCTCTTTGAACAACTTCTTTTCTTTGTTAATTATTACATCAAATTGAGGCCAAATGTCTGATCAGGATGGAAAATGATGTTTTACTTCGGGACACGAATTTTTACAAATCAAGTGAGAAATGTGTTTCCTGAAGTCCTCTCTTAGGACTTCACTCTGCAGATCAATTTACGTACTTTACTTGTTGACTGATTGACAGGTGTCATTTTCCTTCCTTCCACTGGAGCGTATCTTATAGCCACCCCTCTTTTAGGAAAACTTGGAAACAGGATAGGAAGGTCAGTAACAGAGTTACAGGAGTATTTGAGAATGTTTTCTGAACCTTGTTAGTTCTGCCTGATTACCTCCTTCATACCAAATGTCTCAAAAGAAAGAGTGGTTTCAAAGAATTTAAAATGAGTTAAGTCTTTGAATGAATCCACAGAGTTTTAGCTAAGGCTTGTTCACCTTCGAGACAAACAAAGACGCAAGTACAAGGACATTCACACTAGGTTACAATGCAAGTGAAATGGGCAATTAGTTAACCCCATCACTCATGACGTCACATAAAACGTAAAGGTCCTTATTTTACGAGGGTAACACGTGACATTGAACTAGAGTGACTGATAAACTTGTGGCTCTTGGTGCGCACGTTTTACGGGAATTCAAAGCTAATCAGCTACACGATCTGAGGAAAATCGAAACAGACGTCGATCGAATGAGACGGGGATCGAACTGACGACCTCCAGCTCAGCCCTGAACGACTGGGCTACGCCTGTCTCTGTCGGCCATGTTGAAGAAGTAAATGATGAAATTGCAACCGTTTAGGGTAAAAAGTTCATCTTCCTACAAATCTTCCCTTTACTTTTTCTCAGCCAAAAGAGCTGTCCGTCGCTCGAACAAAGAGTCGCTTTTCTTTCCTCCCCACTCCAAACCATATAGGTATGTGCCGCCCGATAGGGTAGGGTTTTTGAGGTGCTCAGTCAAGGTATCCTTTTTGGTATATTTGGTATTGTGATCCTTAGATATTCCTTAGATAGGGTCACTAAATTGCAGTATCCCACACCAACGCGCAAAACGAAAAAGATACGGTCTATTAAAACTGTACTACACGCCTCAATACACGTTTTCAATTTTAACAAAGCGATTTTAAAGGGACCTTTATAGCTTGTATGGGGCTTAAAAAGGGTATCAAATCTCGATTTTCTATCCTTGAATAGGGTCAGGTTTTGAGAACCTTGGCGGCACACACCTATCCTAAATTGTCGGGAATACCTGAATTCCCGGGTTCCTTTAAACTTGACTTGAACCCTGCAAATTTAGTAAGTGTGATATGCAGCGTATTTTTAATTTCACTTCGAACGTTGCAGACAGTTTTGTAATCACATGGTCTTGAGCAGTAATGTAATATGGATGCTTTGCCCTTATGTAATAGTTGAACAAAAAATGTGTGTAAAATTAGCATTGTACCAGTAACCCAAAGTAGAACATTTGAAATTTCTTTCCATAGTAAATGTTGGATTGTTTTAAATTTCTTACCCCAAGTTTAGGGGCATTTGATCTCAATTTCTGCATCAGGGGTTGGGGTCTTGATGCTTTTTGGCCAGGGTCTATGTCAAATCCCCCACCGTCCCCCGTGACCTGGGGAGTGGGGGTTTCAATTGACTGGTGCATTAAAATGAGTAGATATTTGATTCGTTGGCTTTTTCGTTTTGTCTCTCACAGATGGCTTGCTTCTCTAATTGGTCTCGTGTTGGTTGCAATCAGTTTGTGTGTGGTAAGGACATACGACTTTTCCCCCATTTACCGCGATGAAATTTGACCTTGGCGTGCGGATTAGTGTAGTGTTGAGATGGACTTTATAGGAAACATGAATTTACCGCAGTGGAAATCATTTGAAAATAATGTAGGTGGCAATTAACTCACTCAGTTTAGAGGCTGTGGTCTGTTCGTTTCTCGAATTTCGGCATCAAAAAAACGATTACTTTAGCCGAAAATCCTTTAGCTGAATTGATCTTTGTTGTTGCTTTCTGTAGATTCCTGTTGCTAAGACTTTACCTGCCCTTATAGTTCCGCTGTTTGCTCAGGGGTTTTCGATAGGTGAGTCGAAAAGAAATAAGTTCAGTGTTTACTTTTTTTTACTAGAATTCTTCTTTTAACCCTTTAATTTTAAAGCCCCAGGGGTTCCCCATTGACGAGTAAAATCGTCTGGCGTTAGACGTCAATTTCGGTCCAAAACAGCTTTTGTCGGCCATTTTTCTCGGAGCTGCAAAATTGTTTTCTGCTCACTTTATTGGTGACGCGTTCCTTGACCATATTAGGTAGAGCAGTTATATGAACTGATAGCCTGTGTGCGGCGAGCCAATGAAAATGTTGGAAATCTGATTTTTAATGAAAAGGTTTAAAGTAGTATCGAAAGCATCTTCGCGATCGATTTACGTAAAAATCGCTCGCCACATTCTCCACCAACTTACAAGCGTATTTGATTTGATTATGATTGGTTCTCTTGACTGCGTGCGTCATACGTCGTTGGCCAAAGTATAGGCCGAATGCATATATGGCGGCCAAAAAAATATTCTTTTGTTTATGTGCTAATTAGCCTCACTAGCCTCGTTTGCATGGACAAAATACAAGAGAATTGTTGCTTGAGAGCGAGGCTAGTGAGTCTCATTAGCACATAAAACAAAAGAATACATTATGCATTCGGTCAATTTGACCATATTCATATTCTCAGTATTGGACTGGAGGAATCTTTTGAAATGCGAATAATTTTTAATCTATTCCCCTGCATTAGCCTCCATTGCAAGCTAGTTCCAATCCAATCGGCCACTTAGGATAATACCATAATACTATTTGTTTGTTCCCCCAAATTTTGCATAATCATTGTTTTTGTTTTCTCTTGGGACCATTGTAAGTCCCAAGAGAAACTGGAAACAATGCTTATGAGAAATTTGTGGCGACAAACAAGGAGTATGATGGTATTTTTTGAGAAGTGGCTTACACTGAGAATACGAATATGGTCTATTGCTTATGTTTTAGGTTGACTGCTAAAAGCCGTAAATAGATCAGTTGTTTGGAAATTTGTGCGGAATTACTACCCTTGAATTTCCCTCATTCTTTTCTCAAGCTCTCCCCGATGTTCAGTTTGGTCCAAGAAGCGAGAATTTGCTTCTTTTCTGTGGGATATTGAAAACTTAAGGTCATTTTCGCACTATTTTACAAAGAAGATTGCTGAAATTTTGAAAACATCTGCAAGAATTTAAGCTTTCGTTTGTGGAGGAACTCAAAACCCTTAAGACTGTCATCTGAGTCGATCTCTGAGATAGAGGCCATTAAACTAAGTTCAAGTAGTAGCTAGATGTAGAGACTACTGGGATTGGAATAACAAAAGGTAGCCTTTTCCGATTGTTGTAGAGGAGATGATAAATTGACGTTGTTAAACCCATTGGTATCAGCATTGGAAGTCGAATGTTTAGTCGAACGTCTATCGACTGCTTCTCCCTGAAGCGACCTTTGAACATAACTGTGATCGCGTTCTAATCCAATCTAAGCCCCGTCGACTAGCACATACTATCTTGTCCGTTAAAATTGCGAGAATGCACCATTTTGACCAATAGCAGTGTGGCGAGACAATTGTCACATAAAGCTTCAATCCTCGCCAAAAATCCTTGAAGCACTCCTTTCCCCTGGACAGTGTTGAGATGACATTTTACTGTTTGACTGGCTACAACAACATTGAAAAAGGGAGGGGGACGAAACGGTGCGAGAAGGTTCAAAGTGTTTCAACGTT
>OX421445.1:53732941-53742941 GCA_949126865.1 Montipora capitata
TGCTTTACCACTTGAGCTATCAAACCATCTGGTTCGGTCCTGGTTATTATGTGAGTTCATATTGAGCATACAAAGATTAGCATGAACATATTCGGGGTCCCCTGAATAGAGGTGTCCCAAAAGGGAGGTTCCACTGTATTTGTATTTTCATTTACAGGTTTAAATGTAAAACTGTTTCGTTTCGTTTTGCAAAAATAATATAGGAAGCCTATAGATAATGCGTTTTCCGTGTTTTTTGCCTAATGTATTTGCCATTAACATATTAATGTTGGTCAATTCCGAGTTATTATACCGGCTTTGCATAGTTCGTCTGTTGAATGGTTTGTCTTTGAAAGAGGCAAACAGAAGATGTCTGAAAGTTACTCAATGAAATCACTTTTCGCCTCGCACATGCTCGCATTGCCTTATGTTTACCTTGAAATCTTAAACTCTGAGGAGTTTTATTACACACTTTTAAGCATCAATATCCTCAGCGATTTGGTTATTCTTTGCCTGTGCTAGTCATGTTTTAGGTTAAAATACTAGACACCCTGAAATTTTCTGTAACTGACATGGGCCCTTCAAGAGCGGAAAAGCACTCACAACCAATGATTCCCTACTTCGATGAAAGTCCTGCGCACAAAAGGTGTCAGCCTTTAATCTCTGCTGCGGTCAAGTTTTGCTATCAGTCCGCATGGTGTCGTTTTGAAGGCCGTGCAATGTTGAAAGTGATCAGTGGACGGTGGAAACAAGAACAGCTGAAAGAAACAAAAATACCCACAAACCGATTGTAAACGTACACATGACCCAGACCCTTGACGAGCTCGAGTGCAAAATGTTCTGAAAAAATCTCAATAAGACTTCCTTGTGACTACGCACCACTCTCCAGCAACATGCATTAGAACAGGCATTTTTTAGCCTGCTTTATTCCCTTCCTTTCTCCAAATCACCCATTAACGAGATTTTATGTAGAAAATGGGAGATCGTGAAACTGAAGGGAGATTGTCCTGCTCATCCCCAATTCAGATGTCATCTCCTAGGCCCAGCTGGGTGCCAAACGCTTCGCATTCCTGGGAAGCTAAGCTCGGAAACATCTGTCGCGGATATCCGGGTAAAATTACCCGCGCCATGCCAAAAATTCAATTATTCAGCTTTACATTACAGTGTAATTTTTAAAATACAGCATACACATTCATCTGATAACTGGACGAAGGAACGTTCGTATTCTGTTTGAATATCGTGAAAAACGTCTTCAACAGTCATGCGGAATGACTGGAGTCAGCTCTTTCCATTGCAGTGCTTTTGTAGCGCTCAAGACGCGCTGTCTCTATGAAATTATGCTCGTGGGATGGATGTCCGGTTTCTGTTCTTTACACTTCGCAGAAGTAACAGGTTTAAACCGTCCAGAATTTATTTTTAGTCTCAAGCGCGCAAAATTAACAAAAAGTTTTCGAAATCTGAGTGAGCTGAGACAGTTGAAATCCTTGACAAGATACAGAAGATTGTGCACGGTCGCAGACCTCTTATTTTGACTCTGTTGTTTGTGGGAAAGAGAAATTAAAATGAGAATGTTGCCCACACAAAAAGATTCAATAGACGCGAAAAAAAATAAACAATGCTTCAATAGTAGTGAAGTTTAGTGAGTAAGGAATTTATTGACAGTTATTTAAAACTCCACTTTATGTTTGTAGCTCGAGTATTGTGCAATGGTCCCCATGTAAACAATTTTTCTGTCGTTGATTGCATTTTTCATAATCTAGTAAAATGAAATGAGCGAGATCACGTAGCAAAGCATAACTAATGTAAAACTTGATATTTTCAACCCGCGGATGTGAAACCAGTTTGGATTTTCCAAAAAATGTATGATTTGGTTGTGACTTCATGAACAAGATTGGCGTCGGCGAGTAACTGACATCCGCTTGCATTGTTCAGAAATGCCACATTTCACGGCCCGGGTGTTAATCGTAATTATTCACGAGGGAGGGAGGGGATGTCAGAATCTAATGCAAACAGATACGCTCCATGACACTATACTTCAGACAAGAAATAATTGCTCGTAATTTGTTTTAAAAATCGTAAATTTATGATTAGTAACAAATACAATGAGTTTGGTCCCTGGATCACTTGTTTCCGTGAATTCGTGGCAATTTATCTAGTCGAAAATCAAGGCATGGTCGGTAGAATGAGGAAAACATTTCACTTTCGTTAATTTTATCAGTTCGGTTTCCTGTAAACCTATTAACACCTCATAAGTAAGTTTTCCTCTTTCATTCCATCGTCCAGTTTTCTTTCCGGTTAATATCAGGACGGAAACTGTGGATACCTTCTCCCTTTCGAGTCTGTAATATTTTGTCACTTAATCCAAACAAAACAAGACAAGACAAGAGCGGTTTAAATTTTAATTTACGTAACAACAACTGTATTGTTTATTTTTTGTTAACAGTCACGCTATGAAGTTAATGTTTTGACAACTGAGTTATTTTGAATCAATGTAAAAGATGGAGTACTGTGTTCAACATGTCCGTCGCTGACTGCTAAAGAATTTAAAAAGAAACAAAATAAATAAAATATTGAGACAAAGGGAAAGTGGTTTACACCAGTTTATTTATGAAGCGCGGAAGCGAGGTGACCTCTACTCCTTTTCTTTGGGTCGTGCCATTCGCATGGATATTCTAGCCACCTGGCCCAGTTGTTTTCAAGCTGGATGACTTGATCCTATGGATAAGTTACTATCCAGAATAAATATAAAATATACTCAACGTTAAGTGTTGACCAAAGTTTACTAAGACGTTCTTTATACAGACACAATTTTTTGCACAGATTGAAACTGTTGGATAGCGACTCACTTATCCACCGGAAAAAGTTATGCGGCATTTGGACCCAGTTCGGTATGATATTGTGCAAAACATGTGGTTTGTAATATTGCAAGCAACAATCCATGTACCAGTGTTGAATAGGGAATATTTTTGTCTTGCCCCGCAGTCTTAAAGCATGGTAAGATGAAAGAAGTGAAAAGAACAAAAGATCGCCCAGAGCGACATGACCGAATGAAAACACATGTGCCTAACACCGGAATGTACTGAATAAAAAAAATATACCGCAGGTGGTCGTCTTTTTCCATTAGGTGACAATAGGGAAAATTCCATAATCGCCTGCGCTAATCAAAATACTTAAGTTTTGAGGGGGATTCCCGTAATAAGGAGGTCCTTGTATTAGCTTTCCACGCAATGTGGAGCCACGTTTTCGGTTTCTTAACAGTTCAGCTATAATTCTTATCCAGAAACATTTTTTTGGTCTCGATCATGGAGAGTACCGGGTGAAAAGCGCGAATAAACTATTTTCTTTTACGGAAAATAACCGGAACTTGGAAGAAAGCGGCTGGCCTTTCATTAGGATAGTAATATATGTTTGCGATCGCAATAAATAACATCTATTTTTGTTATCCGTTTCGTTTTTCTTTTTTTTTTTTTAATGAGCGAGTTTTGCAGAGAGTTCGAGATAGACAGAAGTGTTCTCCTGTCGACAGTGTTCATGGGTATAACCTCTGGGAACATCGTATCAAATTTATTTACCGCATCGGTCATTGTTTTGACAGTAAAGTTGTCACTTTCGGCGGGAGATTATCAGTTATAGACGTCTTTGCGATTCTTACGTCTGTAAAAGAAGACGTAACGCAATGGCCATCTTTCCTCGCATACCTTACTTGAAAATCAGTGAATCTTCTAAAAAGTCCATTTTCAACGTTCACACATACCTGAAGTCGGTTATCAAAACAAAATAAAACACTCTCTCTGATTGAGTTAATCTCGCTTGAGAGTTCATCAAATATCGTAAGGATTAGGTCACTCGCTATAGACCGCTCGACCCAAGCGTAAAATGCGAATGAAAGTCAAGAATATCCCTGTCTGAACGTTTGAAATGGCTGAGAGCACGTTTCTCTTGTCGATGTTGAACACAAAAGCACATTCAACAGAACGGCAAATTAACAGAAATTTGCATCACAATGGCGTCGGGTTTGTGGCTCTGAAATGTAAGCGTGCACCGATTGTTTTCCTCGCTAATTGAATTTCTGTTTACTAGCTTGATTACAGGTAATTTCCTTTTTTTTCAAAAGCTTTGACAGCCGGCTAACCCTTTGAATTTATTTTGAGTGGTGATTTGCATACGGCACACCTTATGGGTCTAAAAAAAGATCAGAGCTTTTTGGATTGCTGGCAAAGATGGGATGATACAAACGTTTCATATCACAAAACAGCATGCCAAACCTTACCAGTTTCTTCAGTCGAATTTCTGAAATCACGCTGTTTTGAATTGTCAGAAAACGCTGATTCATGCTAAGAGCAAGTTCGTGCAAAAGAAATGTGCTCAAAGCCAGCTGTCCCTCATGGTGACGTAAACAGAGACAACAACGCCGAGATTTTTGGATTAGCATTCCAATTTTTTTTCTGCCGCTACCGAACGAAATGATCTCACTTCGGTGAATTGAAAATACTCCAGTATGTACTTTTGACATTGACTCTTTTACAACCACCATTCGTGCGAATAGTCCATCACTTTTCGCCGTCTCGTTCGACCTCGCCGATAGCACATGCTTTGTTTACACTAGCTGCAAGCTTTACTCCCTCAAGATCGTGATCCTATTGCCCTTAACCGCTCAAATTAGGGCAAAGAAATGCAAGATTTAAAGCGAAAAAGCGAAATCTTAGCGAATCATCGTTTCTCTAAGGTCATCAAGGGTATAAAGTTAATTCAATGCATCGGTTCAGTAACCCAGAAAGCGCGCGAAATAAACAAACGGTGCATGGTGACTGTGGAATTTTTTTTTTAACATAACGCACTAAAATGCACTGACACAGACACAGAAATACTAAAACGAAGTTTTAATGTTATTCTTCCTTTCAATAAACCATACAAAATTTCTGCTTCCATATTAGAATTAAGATTACATGTATAAACTTAAGCTTAAATACAATCGTATGCAAACTCCTTTTGATGTTAATAGAATAGCACAATGTCGGTTTTAATATTTAAAAAAACGTTCTCATAAACCTTGATTTTTCATTTCATCATTTGCAGCCAGTATTTAGAACACAGCTGGTTAAAAATTAGAATAAAATTCATTCAAAAATCCACCTCTACAACCAGGCAGTATTAAACCTACTTTCAAAGTAGTAAAATTTTCTACATCGTAAATATCGCCAAATTATTTGGAAAAACTCCCTCAGAGACGAACTTGGAATTATAAAACACATTATTAATCATAAATCTCTCCTTTCTTAGAAGAAAATTCTTAATCAGCACTTTCATATTAAAATACTTTACACTTAGAGGGTGAAAATTCAATATTGTATTCTGCTACAATTCGAAAATTTTACATAGATACATATTCGATAAGTTAACCTCTAACTAAGGAAAATCCGACCTCTTCGGGGGAAAATATTGCAATTTCAGTAACATTTACACAACATCCTCTGTGGGGAGCTAAATACTAAATTTTAACGACAATCTTCCTGAATTTCCGTTCTAAATACAGCTCGCCGCGCGAAAATCTAACCAAACACCTGAACATGGAAGCCATCATTAAAGATTACAAAATTCGAAAATGGCTTCAAAGGGAAATGAAATTGAGCTACAAAAGAACACGCCTTGAATGAACGGGACCTTAATAATACTAAAAGCAGCTATGTGCTCCGTCATTTGTGGGTTTTGTTACATAAACACAATAATAATTTAACTCACTGCGATCTTTGCGCTGTACGCGCCGTCTTGGAAATATAGTAAGCGATCCAGTTGTAAACAAATAACACAACAACCCGAATATAATTTCAAAAATCGGCATTTTAACTATAAATTTACCCTTTAAAAATCTGAACATAATGATTCCACTTTAAATCTCACTTCTGAGTCTGCAATTACAGTTCATCGACTCCTTTTGGGAAGGACACGATTATTCCTGGGCACCTTTGGCAATTGACCGCCATTGCCTTGCGCTTGCTGATTTTGAGGACAATACTTTATAGTGTGCGATTCATCACCGCTCGCCTTACAAATTGGACAGGTATATGCCCTCAAAATTGGACACGTCGTCTTTCCATCGGGGCCTTTCAACAGATGAGATAGGTAGACTTCTTCGCTTTCCCCATTGTTCCTGCAGAACACGCAGACTGCGCCGCGGTTCGAGACCGGAGCGGGAGCTCTTGTAGACGGTTTGATCCGCCGACTAGGAGGCACAATTGCTTCTTTCCTCTTTGAGGATGCACTTTGCAAAAGGGAAGATGCGTTGAATGGATGGAAAGGCCCATCTCCAAAGTGATCCGTGAAGGAATCACAGCTTCCAGACGATGAATTTTCCGAATCAATGCTGTCAAATCGGTCACGTCTTGACGGCAATTTGCTCACTCCAAAATTTTCACCTGTGAAGTAGTCGAAATCATTGTTCGCTTGTCTGACTCTTTGCACCAAGTTGCTCAAACCGAAGTAGTCATTAAACATGTGAAATTCACTTCTTTGCAGATCGCCAGTCTCTGGAGGACAGGTTAACGACTTTATCTCCTCGTCATCTGAATCCAAGAAGTTGCTGGGAATGAGAGTTTTCAGCATCACTTCGCTCAGCGACATTTTCTGTTTCACAGTGGCTTTTGCGATCCAACGTTGAAAGGTCAGGCTTCGCTTTTCAGCCGGGACGTGATTTGCGGTGTAGAATTTACGTTCTCGTTCCGCCAGAGGGCAGATTAGTGGTTGTTTGTCAATGCAACCCCAAAACTCGCATGGGAATCAGCGGGACGTAGAGTTTTTTGAAGCAGAGAAATGGGAGGCGTGACTTTTGCAACTCAATCACTTGTCAAAACGCAACACACTGCGCTTGCGCTCTATGACGTCAAATGAGCCGATAATGAGACACACACTGGGACAGTGAGCGACAAGCATATTTCCGCTTTTCACAAAGACCTCTCTTATCGTTTTTGCTGTCAATAAAAGAGCAAACTTCAATGGTTACTGAAAACATGTTCACAGCAAGGAGCATTTCAAGAGATGCGAACTTGTTTCCCGTAGGCCCTCAGAAAGATTGAAAACATTTAGGCTCTCCTCCCTGTAAGTTCAAAATCAGTGTGCACCAAAGCGTGACCGACTGATTTGACAGCTCCTGAAGCATGAATAACACAATACAAAAGACTTTGGGGCGCCAAGTCACTCGAATTACATAATCGTTTTTGCTCCAATCACAAAGCAGTTGTAACAAATCGATTGTCATGGAAATGAAGTGAACACAATAACCACTGAAGTCACGCTGACATTTCACTTTCTCTTTCTTCGTAAAATAATCTTTACTGTACCTAAAGATCAGGTGCAGTAAATTGTGAAAATAAACACATCCAATGTGCTCTATTCAAATGGTTATTGGTTTTGCATTTTGCCTCATCAAGTTGAGACCCTCCGCTGAGCTTTTTTGTTGAACTTGTTAATTAAAATTGCTGTTAAAGCAATTTTCAAATTGTGCTAAAATTATTACAGAGATTCGATGGTGAGATGGATCGTAGAACGGATGTGGATCTCTTTCAAGACTGTGTCGTGTTAAATATTGAGGATCAAACGTGAATAGATCACTTTATAAAGCTTTCGTGATGACAGATTCGAGGTGAAGCGATAAATGTCTATCACTTGATCAAAAACACTAAGACAGCGGAAGTCAAGGTAGGTCTTAGCCAAGGAAAAACCGCTCAGGCCTCAAAGGTAATTATTGATCTCGTTGTCAAGATTAGAGAAGTGAAAGTATTAGTAATCAAAATACAGCATTAGGAAGTCAGTCATAAAATTCGCCAATGCATCAAAATAACTGAGTCCCTAACAAAAACAAACACTTCGGTTGCAAACTAGTCGGCTTTCTTTGGCCATTACCGCTCAATTATATGATTCTTTTGAGGCTTGCTTGGAATGATATAATGAGCTTGAAAAAGCCTCCGAATTTTCCTGGGTTAAGCCGAAATCAAAGTATACCGAATGCCGAGTCGGCCCCAGTCGTCTCAGGAAAGATAGTAAGGTGTGATGGGAAGGGGAAAGGGGGATGAAGTCGTCTCCATCTTTTGCCAGGAGCCCACTTTTACCTACCCATCACACCTCGCGTGCAGACAAGGTACGGAGACGACTGGGGACGAGTAAGTACCGAATTAATCAGGAAGAAAACCCACCCCTCCCCAACGTATTCCCCCATTCTCTCCCCAAATAATTTTATCTATACGAAGAGAGTAGCCCGGTAGGAGGAGGAGTAGTAGTAGTAGTAGTAGAAGTAGTAGTAGTAGTAGTAGTGGTAGTAGTAGTAGTAGTAGTAGTAGTAGTAGTAGCAGCAGCAGCAGCAGCAGTAGTAGTAGTAGTATTAGTAGTAGTAGTAGTAGTAGTAGTAGTAGTAGTATTAGTATTAGTAGTAGTAGTAGTAGTAGTGGTAGTAGTAGTAGTAGTAGTAGTAGTAGTAGTAGTAGTAGTAGTAGTAGTAGTAGTAGTAGTAGTAGTAGTAGTAGTAGTAGTAGTAGTAGTAGTAGTAGTAGTAGTAGAGTAGTAGTAGTAGTAGTAGTAGTTGTAGTAGTAGTAGTGGTGGTAGTGGTAGTGGTAGTGGTAGTAGTAGTCACCATGTACCGGAAACGGTTGCCAACTTCCTGAAGGATAACACCTGGCTCGCTGCTTGTCAGAAGAGCCTGTTTGCAGGCTTTCGCAGGCTGCAATAACAAAGTTGGTTTAGAAATTTGTTGAGACATTGCGCTCACACGGAACCGTTCAATCTTACGCGAAACATTCAACATATGCAAATACACAAAATTATCGCTATTCAACCAACTTTGGAAAAGTTTTCACGATAAAAGTGACGTTTCTACTGCAACATTGATAATTATCGACAAATGGTAAAAGTAAAAAAAAAATCATGCATAAACACAGGCCGGACGGGAGATTGCTAAATAGTGATGGCTCCAGTTGCTCGAAGGGTGTATGGCGCCATCCACTGGATAAATTACTATACACTGGATACCTCAATTGGTTTTGTTAGTGTTTATCCGGTAGGTAATGATTTATCCGCTGCATAAGGCCAGATGTATGAAACATTTTGAATATGTTATGCCCATTACACACGAGCAAGTTTCCTTTGACAAGTGTCATTGACAATGTTCATATGCTCATGTGTATGAACGACAAATTTTCTTTGACGATTTTTGCATTGACAAGTCTTATTTGCTGGTGTGAACGAATTAACAAGTTTTCTTTGACAAGTTTTCATTGTAGCCAGCAATACAATTACACAGCGAACGACAAAAAAACAAACCAAGAGGCGCTGTCACAGCGTTTTGTGTTCCCCGGAACACTGAGCACTGGTGCTGTGTGCTCCCCCTTCGCCATAACGATAAAATATGATAGAAGAATATGAATACAGAAAGTATCCTAAATATGCATAAAAGCTAACCTTAGGCCTAAAAACGTTTGTTTAGGCCTAATTAGGCCTAAGGTTAGCTTTTATGCATGTTTAGGATACTTTCTGTATTCATATTCTTCTATCATATTTTATCGTTATGGTGAAGGGGGAACACACAGCACTAGTGCTCAGTGTTCAGGGGAACAGATAACACAGGGGAACACAAAGCGCTGTGACAGCGCCATTACAGGGAGTCATCACAAGAACAAGACCGCTGTGCGCCCGCAATTTCGCAATTTCCCTGACAAGTTTTCGTTGTCGACCCGTACAGACGAGCAAGTTCGGCAATGTGCCAATTTTTTCCTTGACAAGTGCACTTGTTCAAAAGCTAGCTATTGAACAAGTGCACTTGTCAAGGAAAAAATTGACAAGTTCTTCTTTACACACCAGCAAATAAAATATGCCAAGTTAGAACTTGTCCATGAAAACTTGCTCGTGTGTAACCGGCTTAACAGAGCGTTTTCGCTCACGTGACCAGCTGCCATATTAAATTATTGAAACAAAAGAAAGTATTTGCATAAAAATAGAGTTCAATTCCCGGAGGATTAGTTCGGTACACCATCATGG
>OX421445.1:53750441-53757941 GCA_949126865.1 Montipora capitata
GTCCTTGGGTCCACGCATTCAGTTGAGTTTAGTTAACTTTCCTTTCGAAAGCTAATAAATATTAGTACCACCCAATTAGTGGACTAAAGCAAATCCTGCATTTTAATTGGCCACGCTACTAGGGGACTATTAGTAATAGTCCTCGAGTAGCGAAAAGCGTGACGCTTTCTTTCGTTTTATTCCCAAATATATATTTCTTTAAGTGGCATTTGCTAACTTTGTTATTGCCTTCTCTGTCCGACTAGTTGAGTAATACTAAAACAATTAGACCCTTCGCCCGCAAGGGCCACGGGTCAATAGCCCATTCGGCTTCGCCTCATGGGCTGTTGACCCGTAACCCTTGCGGGCTACGGGTCTAATTGTTAACTAGTCACCATCACTTCTATTTGAATAGTTGCACATACAGACTCGTTTTGAACCGGTGGCAAACTGCAATCTGGAAATATGGAAATCTAGGTTTTGAGTTAAGTGCTCAATGGTCATGGTCTTAACCGAAAAGAATGGTACAATGCTTCAATGGCGTAACTCCCACGAGTTTCCTATCGATATTCAGTTGAGTATTCGAACAACTAATGGGAAAATCATAAAAGATTAAAAGTTAAACTACTTCTACTACTACTACTACTACTACTACTACTACTACTACTACTAGCTACTACTACTACTACTACTACTACTACTAATGCTACTGCTGCTGCTGCTGCTGCTGCTACTACTACTACTGTTATTACTATCATTATTATTATTATAAACAATGCAAATCTTATTAATAATAATCCAAGGCGTAGCACTGTAAGTTCTGTCCCATGCAGTTGTATCCCCCATCTCCGTCTCACTCGAAACGTTTTAATAATGATATTAATGACATTAGTAGTATAGTAGTAGTAGTTTCCTTAATACTGTAAGTTCTTTCTCCACTTTCCCGTTGTCTCCGTTGAACTTTTGATCTTTTAGACTTTCTTGAAATAGATCTGAAAAGGTTTCAAGTGTGACGGAGATGGCGGATACAACGGGGAGAGAACTTACAGTGCTACTCCTTGGATTATTATTAATGAGATTAACTTTGTTTATACTACTACTAATAATAATGATAATGGTATTCTTTTTATGTTTTTTGGCACCAATTTAGATTTATTGCTAGTTGGCTTTTATCGAAAACAAACGGCGACACTAAGGAACTAAGGAACTATTTGTTAGCGACTTTGGATAATTGTAAAATTGCTCTGCCATTTTTTCGATTTTTTCTATCATACATACGGCTGATTTTTTGGCAGCGAGTTGGAATTTGGTGAAAACAAACAAACGGCCACGTATGCACGCTAACGAACTTTGGCAATGCAGCTCTCATCAAACTATTTGTTAGCGACTTCGAGTAATTGTAAATTGCAATGGCATTTTTTTTTCGAATTTTTGAACCATGATTGACTTTTTACCACTTGGAATTTATTGAAAACAAACGGCCACACTAAGGAACTTTGGCAATGCAGCTATCATCAATCTACAGTACTTCGACAATGTAGCTATCATCTAAGTATTTGTTAGCGAGTTCCAATAACTGTAAATTGCCCTGTCATTTCTTTAGATTTTTTGCGCCATAAATGATTTTTTCAGTTGAGTTGGAATTTATTGAAAACAAACGGCCATACTAAAGAACTTTGGCAATGCGCTATCATCAATCTACAGAACTTCGACAATGTAGCTACCATCAAAGTATTTGTTCGCGAGTTCCAATGGCTGTAAATTGCCCTGACATTTTTTCGATTTTTTGGACCATAGTCAACGTTTTACCAGTTGGAATTTATCAAAAACAAAAGGTCTCACTTAAGGAACTTCGGCAATGCAGCCATCATGCTATAAAAGTGGACGGAAAAAGTGCTTCATTCTCAGTTTCATTCGGTGTTACTCATGGCCACAGCACCAGCAAGGCAGCTCAATAATAAGGTATGTATTTCTTTCAAGCTTTGTACGTTTAACTTACAGTTTTGTTTGCAGTGTACCTTCTCCTTGCAATATGGATATCTTACCAAAGAAGCAAGTGCTGAAAACTAATAACCTTATCGGGTAAATCTGCAGGCCTTGGTCTTGAATGAAACTGCTGCATCCTTAAGGACTTGTAACCAGTTAATAAGATTTAGTGTATCTTCATAATGTTTTTAGGCTACGTTTGTCCTAAAGAATCTCTAAACCAGTTTTAGCGATATACTGTCATTGACTTTATTTTTTATTCCAGCTATAAATTTTAGGGCATCCGTAGTGTTCTCGTCAGTAATGTATTACCAGCTGTATACCAGTTGTATACCAGTTGTATACCAGTTGTATACCAGCTGTATACCAGTTGTATATCAGCTGTGAAAGGAAAGTGTTCTCTACTCTCCGCTAAATTATCGTGTTCTAAAAATGAGGGAATGTCATATGGCTAAACATATGCCAGAAGAGAGACGAATGCGACGAAAAAAACAAACAGATGAAAGGAGTGGCATTTTTTTTTCTCCTCTATTGCAGCGCTAGAGAAACGAAGCAAAGAAAACGTCAAAGAGGGAAGCAGCCAAGAGCAAGAGGACGACGATCAGAACGTGGAATTTCAAGAAAAGCATTGGCCGGCAATCTCTTATTGAATTGCAATGCAATCTCCAAATGGTATGCGCGTCTCGACTGTCCCGTTGCATTCAGCACTGTTACAGACTGGGATGGAAGTAACAGCAAAGGCACTGCCAGTCTGCCGGGGGGGGTACGAGACATGACATAGAAAAAAAATCGAATTTTTTGGCAACTTTTTGCAATACTTGTCTTTAGAGCGAAAAGGCCACAAGCAATCAATTGTACATCAAGTCAATATTCAGTGCCTTTGAAATGAGAAAAGAAAAGAGTGTATGTCATTTCTGCAGTTTTTGTTCATTACTTCTTGATATGCACAGTTCAAGAAATGATTGCAAAGATGTTGCTCAATTTACTTTCTAAACCGAAAGCGGAGAAAATCGTTTGTTGCAGTTTATTTAAGTATTGAAATGAAAATGTCATTTCTGCTCTATTTTATAAACACTATGGTTGACCAAATATTAGCTGTGATTCTACCATCCTTCATTACAACTTACCTTTTTTGCTATGGTTTACATTTCAAACTGGATTTCCTGCTTGCACGATTTAAAAGAGAATTCGGTTTTCGTCCTTTTTGAAAATAAAAATTGGCTCTAAGAATAGCTGTCCAATTTCCGAACCCATGGCGATCTAGTCCCATCTTCAAATATTTATCCTCTTCAGGAGTGAATGGTAGAATTTTCCTACCTCTCGAAGAATCAGGCGTTTTCGAAGCCTGGTTCTGACTTTTGAACTTAGTAGGCGTAATGAAAATGTTGTCTTCTTCGGGGGTCGACCCATCGTCATTTTCTTCTTTTTCAAGTGAGGACGCGGATTTGTCTGAAAGTCTTGATCGGAGATCCATTTCTAACTCAGAGCCCTTCTCGCCATAAAGTGATTCCAAATATTCGTGCACCTTGGTTGCCACCTCTCGGGATCTTTGCTTTTGACTCTTGCCACAATAGAACTATGCTTCTGATCCTCGGAGATTGTGCCCTGCGCCTTACTACTAAGTTTCTTAAAGCTAGCCGTCTCCACTATTTGTCGGTAACGAGTAGGGTGAACGTATTTTTCGATCGCGTCAAACACCAATTTGCTCAGTCAGCTCGCCAAGTTTGTTGTGTTGGCCGCCATTTCTTGTGACTAAGACGTAGTCACAAGTTGGTTTTAGGTTAGGCCGAATATGGTCGATGTAGCCATCTAACACCTGCATGCTTGTGTCGGTAAGGAAAAGAGAGTCGAAGCCATATTTTCCAGCGGTTTTAAACATTTTCTGATCGACAAATCCATCGTTGCTTTTTGCTGAGCGCACAGTTTTAACAGTTAAATACTGATAAACAGGTATACCATAAGGAATTTTGTTGCAAAGGACAACTCCAGTGGAGATACTGTACCCGGTTTATCCTTAAGCTTGCATGCTTTGAGAACGTTCTCGTAGCGTGGCAAGTAGCGCTTAACAACCTCCAGAAGCTCTCCCAGTGTGGCCCAATGTCCCTTGGATTCTAAGGTGTTGATGTCGAGTTCATTTGTCTATTGCAATCGCATAATTTTTGAAACTGTTTTACGGACTTTTTTCAGATAGGTTTCTGTAGACGACATTTTCCGCTAAGGAACCCAAACAGGTACTGTTTTTGTATTTAAAAACATACTTAGAGCATTTCATACCATGAACATTTCATACCATCGCGATTACAGATGGCCATATCAGCCATTAAAACTACTTTTTCGGCAAAGACGTTCAATCCTGTTTTCACTTCTTTAGACGCTCAACAAATGAAAATGGATGATATTTACTGTCACCTATTAGTAGTGCTTGCCTTTTATGGTCATTTATATTACCCCAGCCGTTAGACTTTCCGACCAATACTCTGTCATCTCTTATCATGTGACCTTCGACTATGACTTTCCTATAAACGGTTTTCTAACGCTTTTCTATCATTCAACACCTCAAAGCCCAGTCGTTGACAGCCCAATTAATCTACGTCTTTTTTCGGTAGCTTTTAATTTGGTGTCTCACAATCTCAAGTGTTAACTGCAAGTGGAGTGTCAATTGTTTCTCTGGAGCGTCAACCAGTAAGTGTTAATCGTGTCTCTGGAGATCCAGTCCCTGGTTACTCCAGGTTAGTCAGTATTGTGGCGTCACACAACGCTCCCCTTTGGGAGTCGTCCCTGGTATGTTTACATGTCAGTGTCTTCCACGTTACGTCAACGCCGGTACGTTAGTGAACGAAAACAATGGCCTTGTCATTAGTTTCTTTTGTTCTTTCACAAGAACTTGATTATTTCAGCTCGGCAGGCGCCCATTGTTATCTGTGTGTAATGACTGGTTGCATGCCACCAATGCAAATCTCTCGTATGATTTCGTATTCGTGTGTAAGTGAGTTGTTTAGACTTTTTAATCCATGCGGTACTCCTGACAAAATGAGTCGGAAGGAACGGGTTGGCAGGCTTGGCAGCTCTCAAAATAAAATACTTGTAGAACAGGAGCCATTAGCCGGAGCTTCTATCTGTATTGTACGCTTGAGAGAACCCTTTCCCGCGGCCGTATCCTTTAATTTTTAGAACTACTATATTTTGACGCATGTGACTGAGAACGTACGTGAAGTGGTTCACATACTTCACATAGATATGTGACATAATAAATGGCTGACCATAGGTCTCTTATGATTGGCTATCGCGAAAACACCCACCAAAGCTCCCCTGTGAAGTGCTTCTAAAAATAGGAAGATACTAGAAAGGGCTTGACTCGGAGAGTTAATATAGAAGATGGAGGATCTGGTTAATGAGCTCCTGTTATAATGTTGTAATGTTGTAATGGTAAAAAAAAAATTGCACCAGTCAGCAAGGGAAAAAATTGGTAGTACTGGGAAAAAAAAAAAAGGTTTTGAAAACGGTGAAAAATATAATGCTCAGAAGAAATTCAATTTTCTAAGCAAGGACCAGCGTAACAAAACAGAAGCACCGGATCCTGGTGAGGGACCTTATCAGAGATTTAAATATTATAAAAAGCTAAAAAGAGCAAGGCTGATATAACGGTGAAGGAATATATTGAAGACAAATGTTATCTACATGGTACAGTGCAATCGTTTCCTTAAACAATACTTTCGAGAAACCAAACGAAGACTCGAAGACCGTTTTAACGAGCACCGCAGACCAGTCTACAAACCAACCAACGTCTCCAAGCCTACCACAGTTTCAGCACTCTTCCTTACTGATAATCACACCGCCAACGACATTTCACTTATTCCACTCGAGCTCATTCATTCTAATCGTGACAGTATAGGCAAAGCAAGAGAAGCATATCTTATAAACATAGCGAACACTCTTGAACCTTTAGGTCCTAATGAGAAAGATGAAATGTAAGCCACCTTTTCCCTTATATTTCTTTACCGTTATATAATTTCAATTATTATTTCTTATGATTTGACCGAATCCGTTAAGTTCGTTAAAATCCTTATCTTTAGAGCTGTATCAAATCACACGCCATATCACTATTCAAATTTTAACGTCTTTGTTGACAATACAGGGATGGCACTATGATTTTTCAATCTGGGTCCTGGGACCCGCATGTTCGGCCAAATTGGGGTCCCAAGCATTTTTGGGGGGTCCCAAAATCTTGGTGACCCTCTGCGAGAAAAAGAGTATGTTTTAAATCATGAGAAGAAGAGAGTAACCAACTTGGAATTAATATTGACGCATATCCATAGGACCGGCCGACAAAGGCTTTTTCTAGAGCCGTTACATTCATTCCTGGACAAGAACACTGTTAATGAAAGAGCACCCTTTCCAAGGGTTTACGCATCACTGGTTTCCTCCCTTAGGAGCAACGAACAGTGACGTCTTTTGCTATATTTTTGCATTCAGTGACTTGCAGAGTACATTCCTCTGGAGAAGACCGCAGAAGGCGGTCGAAAATTTAGATGTTTTAAACCCCATTTCTTAGAACTTCAATTATGATCACAGATCGCTCCAACAGTTTTACAAACAACAGAATATACTGACAAATCAAAGCAAGTTGTGTGAGTTATTTAAGTCAGTGCCTTGCGTCCTGGGATGCATTAAAATTTCGATCATGCATTTTTTGGATTTTATTTGCGTAAAAATGCACGATTTCTGCGTTAACGCGATCCCTGCAATAGTCATTGTTTGAAAAACCCTGATGAAGAAAGGCAGAGCCTTTCGAAATATTGGATTTTTTCCAGGAGCCATAATCAGGGATGGAGACCGTAACGAGATGTCATTTTCACTGTTAGGTTTGTCCCCATGTGTTGTACCAAAAAATCTATTTTTAGAAAAAATTGCGCCATGTCGTGTGCCACACGCGTGTAAATTCTGCGAGGGCGCCGCGCAAATAAAGAGTTTAAAAATGGCGTCCGAAATTACTTTCGTGAATGAGGATAATATCGAATTTCTGTCATCAGTTTCCCTTTCAAGTTTGAAGCAAGCTTTTGCTCAGAACTTTATTCATTCAGACTCGGAAAGTGGGGAAAGCAGTACCTCAGACGGAAGCAGTATCGATTTTTCCGATAAATCTAGTAGCGAAGACGCATCAGAGATGTCGTCGTATGAGGAGTCTCTCAAGGGATCTTCGAGCAATAAAAAAAAAGTTTTTCGAAAAAAGAGGACAGCAAGTGTCGGGAGAAATAAACCAGAAGACGGACCTAGGAGTAAGAAGAAAACAACTTCTAACAAATATATCTCTGTGGAGGAGGGTGAGAGAATCAAAGAAACATTAAAAACTTTTATAAAAAGTGTACATACGCATTGCGAAAAAAAGTTGAAGGGTGATAAATCGTTGTCAATTTTTCTAGTCCGCAAGCAGTTTGTGCACTTCATCCAAAACATTGAGCCATCCTGCACATTGTTCGGAAATGTTTGTCGGGAAATGTTGTCGGAAATTATTTCCAAGTTTACAGAAGTTGCAGG
>OX421445.1:53765441-53785441 GCA_949126865.1 Montipora capitata
ATCAATTTTATCATAACCGGTACGCATACTGAGTTTACTACTGCAAACAACCCGGCGAAAATGTAAACAATTAGCAAAAGTAAGCCCGCGACGTACCTGCAATGGTTTTCCGGCATTTGTGTCACGAAAAGCCTCCAACACAGTTTTTAGTCTCTTTGCCGGAACAATGGTATCTTCATCCATGGCTTTGAGACCTCGTGTATCAGTGCTTTAAAACACTGTCTCCATAAACTGGCAGTTCGTCTTTTTATGTTTACCTCATCGTAAAAACAATTTCCGGGCAATGTCACGCGTGTTATCAAGTAGACACAAATTTGCGCGTATCCGCGCGGGTTTATGACGTAAGGGTTGGCGCAATTTTTTCTAAAAATAGATATTTTGGCACAACACATAGAGTTGCGTGGACCCCGCGCTTACGGTCTCCATCCCTGATTATGGCTCCTGATTTTTTCAATATATTTCTTCACCGTCATGTCGGCCTTGCTCTTTTTAGCTTTTCAGAAGAAATTTCTCAGAACCTACCCTCTCAAAAATAAAATAGTCGGTGCCAGTGTCAGTTACGGTCAATAAATCATTTATTTTCCCTTTTTGTCCTATTTTCGAAGGGTCACCTCGCAGCTCTTACAAGGTCTCACCTGATTGGAGACCACCCTAGCCCTTAACAAAAGAACAAATAACAGAAACAATGGACCCTAGGCCTAAAACAAAATGGTTAGGTTTTACGCCTAGGGTCCATTGTTTCTGTTATTTGTTCTTTTGTTAAGGGTTGGGGTGGTCTCCAATCAGGTGAGACCTTGTAAGAGCTGCGAGGCTACCGTTTTCGAAACAGCTGGTTCCGGGGCCAGGCTCAAATGCACAAATTGCTGCACGGTAAGCGGAAGTCGAAAGCTTGTCACGTGATCTTTGATCAACGTTGTGTGACAACCCGGACATTTTGACAGTGATAATCTTCATTGTAGAAATGGCAGACGTTTCAAATAAAGCTGTCAATTCTGATTTGCTGGAAACAAGGAAGCAGTTGGAAGTATTAGACAAAAATTACAGAAACCTTAAAGGTTTATCTCAAAGAGGTATGGGTGTATTTTCTCTGAGAGCATTTTGAAAGACCAAACATTCCATTTGCTTGTTTTTTTCCAAAAAATATGCAGAACTGCTTAGCTTGTACGTGTTTCTGTTTCAGCGGTGGTTGAATTCGAAGAATTACAGCAAAAGTACCAAGAGTACTACGAAAAGGCAAGTATATTACTTGGTAATAGGCTTTTCCTTGTAGATGGCGCCCAGCTGGTCCTCAATAAAATAGGAATCATTAATCATTCAAGTTTTTAATTGCGTTAAGAATACAAATATTATGCACAACATTCTTAGACCACTTCCAAATTTTCCTTCTTTCAGTTCAAGGAGCAAGAAATAAAATATTTAAAGGCAAAAGGGGACTTAGAAAAGCTTAAAGAAGGTAAGAACCTAAAAGACGTTTTTTAAATATGAAAGTGTAAATTTTTTATCCAGACAATTGCTTTCGTCAAGCATACGTTGTTTTTGCATGCGAATTATCAGGTCTTAGCTCAAGTGCTGAAAGAACAATATTTTCAAAGGAAAAAGTAGACTAATTTCTTCGTCTTTTGGTGGTTTATTACCAATATTTTTGCTATGATTTGATTTGCAAAGTGGACCGTAAACGTTTGTGAGCGAAAGTTAGTTTAGTTCCTTTTAAATAAGCTTACTGTCTCCTCCGGGCAATCTCTGTTATTTATCCAAGTTTTCGTTGCACGGAACGATTAAGCCAGAATATCATTAACAGGATTTGACGTTATTATCCATTACAGGCTTATTTCAAACGTCGTTGAGAAGTTCCGCTCATGAAATTTATATTACTACAAAATTAATAAAAGGAATTAGATTATGTGCTGGAGTTTTGAAGACAATGGTATTCGTAAACATGAACTCGTACGACGGATATTATTTTAAGCTCATGTGTCGTTTAAAAAGGAGTGAATTCTAACAACGTTGAAATGCAACACCAATTAAAGACTTGTATGTTTTAGGGTTATGTTCTCAGTTTCTGTTTATGTTGCAGGCTAAATTTGATTTTTTTCAAGTCGAAATGATTTTTACCGAAGATTGAATTTTCTGGTATTTATTATCGTAAATACAATCAGTGGCAAAAGTTTGGGACGAAATTACATGTTGGGCGTGACAGCCTCTTGCACTCGATAAACTTGGCGTAAGTGTCAAAATTCCATTAAAAGCTTCAAACAGAATCCCCCTTCCCCAGTCAATGTGGAAAATAGAATAGGAAATATCTGTTCTAGTCAAGAGGGAGTAATTATTGAGCCAAGACTTTTGCCACTGATTGTAGGTTAAAATCATTTTGACCTGAAATCAAATTTAATCTGTAACTTGTATGTAATACAAAGATTTATCGAGTGTACTGTCAACACTTGGTATGACATTTCAAGCCGAATTATTTCATGTGCCGTTTTATTCAGTGTAGGATTAAATGTAGACATTATGAATGAATTTGGTCACAATCGGTCATTTTACAGTTCTTTGTTCAGTGACCTAGCCTATGAATGACTGCGAGGCTGCGGGTGGCCTTGAATTTATACAGACCTCACTGCTTTTATCATATAAATTGTGTTGTTGTTACTCTAATTACCAGTAGGTTATTCCATACTGGTGATGATGGATTCACAATCTTCTTCAGAATCTTGTTCGTAAAATCTTTTTTTCAGCTGTAAACAAAAGATATCTTTCATTTATGCAAACAATGAATTCAGCTCTCATCTGGAGAATTATTTTGGCACAGGCAGCTGCTAAGAGAAAAAAGACTGAGGAAAGAGAAAACGACACTAAAAGAGCAATAAATTATTATTTCTAGGTGCAGAAATCTCAAGCCACTTTTGATGAATTTTATTTCATCTACAATCTTGGACAAAATTGTTGAGAAAACTCTGCTTTTGGACTAAACTCCGATCACGAGTATGAAAAATAAGCTCCCTTTTTGCCCCCACCCCCCCTGATCAATGTTGCTAGACGAAACAAAGCATGTCGAACCTGGGCTCATCAACATTGGTTGTAGGGGGGAGGGGGATCGCTAATAATGTGCGATATTGAGGACGTAGTGTGCAAAATAACCCCTGTTTTTAATATTCTCAACCCTTTTTGTCCAAGATTGTCTGGGGATCATTTTGCCCAAGAACACAAAACGCGCGTATGTATGAGTTTTGTAAGTAGAAAAAAGAAAATATATCAGTCGTAGGCATGTCGTCATGGTATTCGATTGACAATTAGAGTTAATTAACCCTAATAAAGAAAAACAATGTTACGTCATCATTGAGGTTCATTATCAAAACAACTGGAAATGGTACATAATAGTCATGTTGACGACGCTTTAGGAGCGTATATTTTATTACAGGTGCAAGATCATAACGACAAAGCTAAAGATGTTGCTGAGGAAGTAGGAGTTTCATTAGTAACAATCTTTAGGATAAAGAAAGGTGTCCAAGGCCTTAAAAGGGAAGTTGTCACGCTGTTCGTTGGTAAAAGCCACAACAAAGGTGTGATCAGATGTGACCCATACGATAAACTATATGGACCCTTCTTTGAAAAATATGTTAGAGAACAGTTCCCTAAACGTTTTGGGAAAGCAAACAAGAATGTGGTATAACAGGAGCAAAATAGTAATAGAGCAAATTACTTCCGGTTGCAAGAAACCCACTTCCTGTTTGTAAACCGTGCGTCTTCGAATACGAATTGTCACGAATTTTAAGTATAACTGCAAGGCATTATATTTATTTCCCCTACTGTTTTCTTAAGGCGTTGCTAATGAGTATAAACTATGCACAAAGTCAATGAGATTTCTACATTTCTTACAAAAAGTGACGCATTTCAACGGTTAACACTCCGGCTGGCTAAAAACAGACTGGTCATGAAAAATATTTCAAATCTGTTCAAATCACGTTAACCGACCAAAATTTCTCATTCCTTCGCCGTAAATCTATGTCAGTTAAAGAACACACAAAATTAACTGTTGTTAACCGTGCAATTTCCTTATTGCGTGTAATCTTACAGAAATATATCTGCGATAATTTCATATCCGTATATACATATTGACCAGTGTAAACCAAAGTGGGCAAAAACAGCTAGGGCAAGGCCGACTGGTTTTGATATAACTCCTTCATATTGTCCTCGTTATAGGACTCAGTAGGTTTCTTACTTCTTAATCGTACTAATGTATGAATTCCACGATGTAAAAGAACAGCAATTCGCAGTGCAGTAAAGTAAAGTAAACAGAACCCTACCTTATGTAAACAATTCACGTACATGGCTAATAATGCACTGCTGTAACAATGTTTGTTTCACGCAATATTATTGTTTGACAAGTAATCCTCGACAACTGTGTATCAGCTATGAGAAGACGAGTTTTACATACTATAAACATATGAGAGTGTTCACACTCGCATATAGACAGATATTTGATAGTTTATACCAAATACAATCTTGGACAAAATTGTTGAGAAAACTCTGCTTTTGGACTAAACTCCGATCACGAGTATGAAAAATAAGCTCCCTTTTTGCCCCCACCCCCCCTGATCAATGTTGCTAGACGAAACAAAGCATGTCGAACCTGGGCTCATCAACATTGGTTGTAGGGGGGAGGGGGATCGCTAATAATGTGCGATATTGAGGACGTAGTGCGCAAAATAACCCCTGTTTTTAATATTCTCAACCCTTTTTGTCCAAGATTGTAGCAAATCCATTAATTTTTTTCCAGTGGCTATTTCAATATAGTTTGTTTAAATCTCATATTGGCCATACTGCTTTTTCTACTAATTTGATATGTTGATGCCGGCAAAGCCTTCGAAATGTGATTTTCATGAGTGTCTAAAGCTTCAAACTTCAAACTTTAATCAACATGGCCATACTGCTAGAAGTCACTTTTTTTATGAGCAGAAACTTTTGAATGTTCAACCATAAGGATTTTCTTGCAGCATATTGTGATTCATACCCTTTAAAACCCAAACTTACTTGTACCTATGTACATCATTAGGCTTAGGGTAATAGAGTTAGGATTAATTTTAAGTGAGGATCAGGATAAGTGGTCTACTGGAGAAGTGGGGTTAAAGGGATATGATGTAACCGTTGGCACCACAGTTCTTTTCAGAGGCAGTGCAGCCCAGTTGTTAGGGCCCAGTGGTTAGGGTGCTTGCCTTGAGATCCAGGGAGCCCGGTTTTCAAGACACGTTTTGGCCACTTGTTGAATTTGTTCCTGGTATTCCCTGGTTCAACTTCTCAGGTGCACTTGTAAATAGCCAACTGGTTTGCTGCCGCAGCCAGTTGGGATTCTTAGCATTTGTTGTTGAATGCTCTGTTCTGTCGTGATTGTGTTTCCTTGGCCCTTGGTTTGGTCAATTAAGTATGTATGTAATGTATTCAGTAGACATGACTTTAATTTGAAGACAAGAGTTATAGGCACACTTTGTGACATGTTTCATGCAGCCAGCTTGCATCTCATTATCATGGAATACAGGAATACTGTACATTGTTATCATGCGATCTCTCTTTTGCTTTAAACAGTTTCGAATCTTGCACTGTCTGAGTATGAAAACTTGCATGGAAAGTTTGAAGTGGAACAGAGCTGTAGGACAAAAGCAGAGGAGTTTGCAACCAGTGTGAGTGAAAAAAATATTCTCTATTGCATGGAAAGTGCTATTATAAGAATTTATATTAATAAGTTCTTTTTAACATCTCAAACACCCTAGGAATTCCGCCCCCCGCCCCCGCCCCCCTTCCTCATTGACAAGTAAAATCGTCTGGCGTTAGACAGAGTAAAATCTTTATTCATTTTCACTTTCTTGTAAATTTGATCCCAGCTGGAGATTAAAATTTAAATGAATGGAAGAAGTGATATGGGTGAAGGGAATGGCAGCTAAGCAAACTCCTGCACAAATAAATGATTGTTTAACTTGTAAAGGCATTCAATATTGCTAAGGGCTTTCGTTGCGTTACCTCCTGGTAGTGCATGGAGAATGTGATACCCAATCCACAGAAAGGCAGTTAAATTTGCGCCCTTCAACTTGCGGAAAGGAGCGAGGAGCAAGGATGGCACAGTCAGTTAGTGCGCGGCCTTTGTGCAAGAGGTCCTGATTTCGACTCCTGGATCTCGCATCCTTGTTTCGACTTGTTGCAAACCCTTATCCTTAAACTTCAGAAATAACGAATTTAACTTTAAAAATCATATGGTGACCCACAATTTCTATGTTATAAAATGGTGGTTGTAAGTCTGTTTGAGCCAAGATTAATTTTGAGGGTCATGACAATTTTGTTACAGCACTGATTGTAGTCTTGACATTGGTGGCCTCCATGCTAAAAAAAATATCCATTCTTTAGATTTCGCGATTAAAAGCGCATAAATAGAAGTGCCAAATCATTAGTAATTTTGTTACTTTGTTTTAGAGACCCTTTTGAGTTCCTGTCGTTTCAGTGTATGTAAATGCTAACTCCTATATGTACCGTATTTACCCGTGTGTAAGTCGATCCCATGTATAACTCGACCCCCCATTTTTGATGGCAAAAAAAGCAATTTTTTAATTTCTTTGTTCAATGTTACTGGGACACTAATCTTGTATTCTTTGATTCCTGGAAATGTGGATACACAAAAAAATTAGGGCCTCAAGCGCTTAATAGTTTTGTGGTTCATCAGTTGTTGTATATGCGGGCATTTTGTCCTTGAGTTTCGAAAAAGTTCTCAGAAAATCGAACATGTAAACCTCAAACTAACCTGTTTCATTGTTCAACAATAAAGGGCTTTAGAGGATAAGCACAACATCACAGAAGCAGCAGTCAATCTTTGAAAATAACTTACGAACGATGCGAAAATGTGCAAGGTTTAATTGGTCCTTGACTTATAATTTCTCACATGACAAACAAAACAAAACTCATAAATCAAAATACGAAGTTTGCAAAAGCATTTAAATCAGCCAGGTTTGTATAAAGAATAAAAAACAATCATTACCAACCAGCATTTTCACGCAACATGAGTGACACTGCTTGCACGCAAACAGGAGGTATTGCGCCAGGTTACTAAGCCGTTGAACAATCGCGTTTGTTTGAAGAAACAAAAATGCCTCTTAGAGCTTTCCGCCTTTGGAAAACGAAAATTTCCATTGTCTTATTTCATACAGGGTGCATGTATTTGTGCTTGTGAGTATCTTCAACATTTAGATATGGACAAATCCTTTTTCATTTCAACTGGAATTGCTTACATTCATTTTGAAGTCTTTTGTCGGCTTTTGTCCACTGCATTCGTTATGCCCAAGACAACATTATTATGTTAATTTTGAATAAATTACTTAGCTGGAACGTGGCTCAAAATCTTTGACCCGTGTATAAGTCGAGGGCGATTTTTGGAGCCTCTTTTGAGGCCATAAAAGGTCGACTTATACACGAGTAAATACGGTATTAAAATGTACAAAACCTAATTATTTTAAAAATATGCATGGCTTCCCCCAATTTTTATTTCATGTATGAATGTATTCCAATTACCATAACTCAGGTCTACAGTTATTGTAAAGAACTCAATCCAAACAACCTGTCAGTCAACAAGTTGGCCAATATGTGACCGACATGTCACCAACATATCACTGACACTCGAGCAATATAGAACCAATGCATTGCTCTTTTTCATCACAGATGGTTCAACAAAACAACAAGCTTAAACGACAAAGTCAGCTGATTGTCTCACAAGTGGAAGGGAAGATAGACCTTGTAAGTTAACCCATTCATCCCTAAAACAGCGCCCATGACCAGTAAAATCATCTGATGTTAGACCGAGTAAAAAAAATCTGTAAGTTTCACTCTCAGGATTGAGAAAGGGTTACCCTACGAGCAGTTGGTTTCTCCTATGCTTCCCGAGAGAGACAACACTGTGAGCAACCGTTTGATTTTTCATCGAGCATGTGCAAAGTACGTCCCAATCCATGTGATGTATTTGACATCACTTCGTCTTATTTCGTGGGAAATCACTGCACAGCAGGCTCGCCCAAACGGAGCAGTTACGTAGCTGAACACACTCGCAAGTGCCAAAAAAAGTTTACTAACTCGTTTTACCAGTTCAAATTTAATTTATTCGTCCTTGGCGCTGGATGGCGGCTCACTCAAAGAAACTAACGGTTGCTCACAGTGGTTTCTCTCTTGGTAAGCATAGGAGAAACCAACTGCTCGCAGGGTAAGAAAGGGTTAATGCAAGTAGCAATATTACAGGGGAAAATCCAGGCCATTTTACAATATTGTGTGCAAATTGAGCTGTTCAGCAAATGGTAGCATTTATGGGATTGAGCTTATTTGAAGGTGACTTTGTACAATCCCACATGCCACTCACTGCTTGTATGTGTTCATCTTGTTGTTTTATTGCTTGAAAGAAGCTACATGTAGCCTTTTCATAAGAAAAACAGAGAGGTTTCAGATGCCATTCTGGTCAGTAAAAAATAATACCGGTATTATCAGCCCATTTGACTCTGTAAGTTCTGTAAGGTCTGTGAAGAGCCGGAAACCTGTTAAAGCTAAAAAAAACCTTAAGTGATTTTTTGGTCTCAGGGGCACTTAAAAGAATTTTATCATAGTAAGCAGAAATCTTTCTCTTCTTGTAGGGTATTCCATGATCAACAAGGAATAATGTCAATCAACATGAGGCTATGATAAAATGTTACAAAATGCCAACTTCTCTTTTAGGTACACGTAATTGGCAATCCCTATCCTTGCATTAATTATGGACCCTAGCAAGTTCAATAAGAGCTAGTGACACTGGTAAAATCGACAATTGAAAGCCATTTCCAAGCAGCACTGAGTTAAACCTTTCTTATAATGAATTAACTAATTTTTTATGTATAATCTAAACCAGGAAGAACTCTCTTCACTTGATGGCTCCGATGACAGTTCTTTAAGTGATAATGCCGTTCTTCATGAAGAAATCAAGGGTGAGTAATTTGTGAAAATTCCATTGAAGTGCTAACAGTTCGTAGCTCACTACCATGAGGTCCACGAGTGACATATCATCCTTTCTTTAAATTTATTCAAACTCCTTCTAGGGACACCAAGAGATGCTTCCTCAGTGAAATATCTATGACATGAAGAGTCAAACTGTGTCAGTGAAATTTTTGGATCCTACATTGTCAATAAGCTTTGAATTTTGTAACTGAAAGATCACTCAGTCCCATTTTCACTCCAAAAGATAAAAGATTTTTGGGAAGCAAACAAATGGCTAACTTGGAAGTCTGTGAAAGGTACATGTACATTGTACCTTTCGGCCATCAATAAAATAAGGGCTGAAGATTCCAACTCTTAAAGTGTTTAGCCCATTGATCCCCGAGAGTGACACGTCTTAACAGATTTTACTCTGTCTAATGCCAGACGATTTTACTCATCAACTGTGGGTGTCCTAGAGGGTATTTGAGGTGTCAATGGGTTAATTATTAATGGTTTAAAACTAGGTCCCCCATTAAAGAAGCACTGTCATGCTAAATTTGTTGCCTTTAGGGCAAATCTGGGTCAAAATCTAAATTAGTACATTAGTGCATCATTCCCGGTAACCCACTGACAAGATATGAAACAAATTGATGGCAAAAAGAGCTATTCGTATTAATTTTTGGTGACTTTCTCAAGACACCATTTCCAAATTTGAAGTTTCAATCCATTCCATCCTCTCCATCCTTGGCTGCAAACAACAAAGAATAGCTTCAGTGCACTTCAATGGGTTATTGGCAACAAGACTACACTATTATTTTTTTGGACTTCATTTATGCAGACATCTTTTGGTGTTTTGAAATTTGAATAAAATAGCGTGACACTGCCCCTTGAACCCTTTCACCCCCGTGGGGTTCCCCATTGACGAGTAAAATCGTCTGGCGTTAGACAGAGTAAAATCTATAAGTGGCACTCTTGGGAGTGAAAGGGTTAAGCATTTCAGTTTTCAGTTATGAAAACTTCCAGCTGATAAAACATCTCCTCATACAGTGTTACCAGTAATCCATCACAAGGAAGATGGAAAGTTTTTTTAGTTATACCAGGTTGTAATTGTGTTCCTCTGATCAATGATTTTTAAGTTAATGTTTCTTGCTATTTCTATGATCCCATGGAATCAGTAGTTGTCAATAAACTAGATGCCCATACCCGACTCTTGTTTGCATTAATGGCATTTTGGGTGAAAAGGATTTGTTCTCGTTTCACTGCGGAGTGATTAGAGAACAAGTTAAATGTTTTCTTTGGGTCCCCATATCCTTTTTGTTCTACGTGTTTTTCCTGGCCTGATTTACATTCCTGCAGCTGTAAGAACCTGATGATCATCCAAAATTAAATATCTGGTTAGTTTTTTGACAGAACAGTTTGTTTATTAAAGTTACATTAAGATCAACAGAGGGTAAAGTGTGGCATCACAAATTATGGGATTCATTAAGATCTTCAGATAGTACATGATGAAGAATGGCCCCTTGCCAAAAATCAGCATTTTATTGCAATTTGGGGGTGAGATATTGGCCCTTCCATGCTTCAGTGACTCGGTACATGGTGTGCACGGTTTAGAACCAAGACAAAATTACAAGGATTTGTATGATTCACTGATGCATGAAAGGGCCAATATCTCACCCCCAAATTGCAACAAGATGCTGATTTTTGGCAAGTGGCTATTCTTCGTCATGCACTTTCAGAATATCTCAGTAAATCCCATCATTTCATAAATGTAGTTTTTGTGACGTCATCACTTTACCACTCTATTACTTCCTGGCATGGGGGCTTTAAATCAGAGCTGTAGCTAGGCAGGAAGGCTTGTAGGGGGGATCTGGGGGTATCCTTCCCCAGAAAATTTTCTAATTGGGAGACTCCTTAATGCTATTTTCAGCACTTGTCAAGAGATATGTCTCCAAAAAATTGACCTTGAATAAGTGTGAAAAGGCAGGTGTTTGAAACACACCATAATCCCAGCACTAGTACACTAAACATTTCACAATACTGCATGATGTTTGGCTAACTAACCTACTTCTCACCGATTTCAATGTAGGGTTTTGCTTTGTCTTGCTTACCATTTGCACACACCATGTACCAACCGATTTGCCGGCCATGAAATATGCCATGAAAATGGCAATCAACTGCAAGGTATTATAACATATATAACCAAAGGACATCCATCCATCCCTCCTCGTGCGAGCTATGGCCCTGTTTTTTTCTTCATACAGGTAAAATCCTTTTTTGATCTTTCTTTTCAGAACTGGAAGAACTAGTGGAGGCGCTCAAAAAAGACCTAAAGCTGACCAAGGAGGAATTAGCTGTCATGCAAAACCAGGTTAGTGTTTAATCCAAAGATTCATTCACAGGGAAAAAAGTGTATTCAATCAAGTTTGTAGGAAATTTTTTAAAGAACGTGTAGGTTTCTGAATTAATTGAAATTCAAAATATCCTGTTTTTGTTTCAAATTACCTGTGTCATGGTTGCACCATTGTTACTTCTAGAAACCTATTTGTTTCAATTTTTCAAGATGGTGGCCACCACTGTCCAAATTTGAAACTGAAAGTAAGCAATTCTAAAATTCAGACAAAACTGTGATTTTTGAAAAATTTTCGACAAATTTGATTGCAAACTTAATTTTCTACACTTTAAACTGTTGGAGTGGAGTTTCCCTTTTAAAGCAAAGAAAACTTGTCTATGGTCAAATTCCTCTCCTGTCAGACTTCTGAATGAACCATTAAATTCCTAACCAATTTTTTTTGGAAATCTATTGGAATCAATGTCTTTCTAATATAAGATAACATAATGGAGAATACATGGAAGTCGAATGTTTGAAATGAAATTATGAAACTATTGTCTCAGTGAAGGAAACAACTAAAGTCGTTGCAAAGGCGCTTGAAAACTCTGATGTTGAATCTGTTTAAGCATGGATTTTTTTCAGGTTTCTTTGCAACTACTTCATTTGCTCCCAATTGAAATGAACTTTTGCTTCGAAAATAAAAAAAAATATGATGTGATAAGCTTTGATGTTAAAATTTTGTGCACTGTAGGTGCTAAGTTTAATATTGCAATATTGATCATTCCTTAGGTTTTCATTCCCTTCTGTTGTAAACATTGGTGAAATATTATGAACTGTTACTAAAACGACCTCACGGGAGTTCAATTTTGCAAATCTAAGAAACTTTTCAAAATGAGGTCAAGATGTCGAGAATAAACATTGTAAGAGAGTGAAATCAACAGACGTGGTATTTCATGTCGAGGGGTGTATAGCAATGGTACTTGATATTTGAATATTGTGATTTTAGCTGAGTAAAGAAAAGAATTCGCATGAAAGCACAAAGAGGAGACTGGTGAAGAATGAAAAACAATTCAAACAGCTAAACAGAGGTAAGTCTTTTACCTTCTGTAGCCTCGAACCACCTCAGTCTCCAAAGTGGAAAAGAAAGAGAGAACGAGACAAGAATAGCTGAAGAAGAGGAAGAGTCCACATTCCACTTTCCCTTTCCTTTTCGCCTTTCATTTCGTTCCCTTCCACTGAGGAGCCCCTCCCATGTTACTCAGCATTAAAATTGGTTTGGTTGTGCTTAATTTGTGCCACCACAGGCACGAGTCAATAAGGCTTGGGTGGTTTGTGCGGTAAGAAAAATCCGATTGAGCAGAATTGCTCGTGCAGTGGGGCGGAAAGCGCGGGAAACGCGTGCTAAGAGGTCGAAATTATCGTCATTAAAGTGACGGAGATGGCGAAATGTTAACCCCGGCCCGGTTGCTCGAAAGAAAAATCCGAATGCTCCTAACCTACGACCCCCCGATTACCACTCGTTCGGATGCTCTCTATTACTGGAGCTACGCAAATTTCCGTTTCGTAAACGGTCGTGGCGATTGAACGGCACTCTGAACAATTTTCACTGTTAAGTTTGTCGTTTGCAAATGAGGAAAAAATACTTAATTTATGACTAGATTGGCACCGTATGTCACTTAGAATTTTTAAAAAAAGTTAGAAAAAGTTGGGTGAACGATATCGAACTCGTATCAATGGCTGACGAGCAAACGCTCGTAAATGATTACAAAGAACTAGGAATAATGGCTCTGACAATTGAAGAACACAAGAGGACGATGAAAACTGTCGAAGATTGGGAATTCGAAGGTGAACAGTTGAAAGAATGGAGGTTTGTCGGAACGAGCTTGACTGATAAAAAAGGAGGTGTTGGGTTTATTCTAGCGTCAAATGTCGTGCTGGAAGAAACAATTGAACATGATCAGAAGGTTTGGGGCAGAATATTATCGATCAAAATCAGAATGTGCGTGCTAAAGCTGAGGATGACTAATGTTTACGCTCCACATGAAGATTACAGCGAAACGTACAACGATAATTTTTATCGAAACATGTGCATTGGAATTGGATGTAAAGTGCAAGGGGTACCAGTCAGTTTGGCTCGGTGATTTCAATGCAGTGATCGGTAAAGATGAATTCCGATTCGTACGGTTCAACAGCTGTGAAAAACATCAAATTAGCCGATTTGACATCAGATAACGGCTACCGGTCGTTACAATTCGGTAAAAATCGCGGTCTACAATTGATAAATACCCACTTCAGCAGTCGTGGAAGGCATGAAGGCACCCATTACGGCGCAAAATCCAAAAAATGGCGAAGAGTAGTCTACATCGCAACGAGCGCAAGATTTCGCAGCAACACGATACGAAAATGTCGGGCGTACACTGGATTTTCCCTACAGGCCGGAAAAGAAGAGCGAAGCGCTTGGACCGACCACAATCCGGTCATCATGGGGCTGAACTGGCTTACAAAAATTGAGATTCGGCGGAAATTGAACCGAAAACGAAAAAAAAACCGGCGCCGAAATACAATTTAACACCCCTCCAGGATCTTGAAAAACGCGCAATTTTTTACCGCAGTTGGTACCGCGCTTGACGAACAAGAAGTTACAGATGAGGAGACACTTGATACGCTTAACGAAAAGCTGAAAACTGCATACCATGGCAGCGCAAGCTTCCGCTCCAGCGGCGCCAACAGTCCCAAATCTTACCTTGGGAGGATGAACGAGTACTTGAGCTTTAACGCTCCTACCTACGCGCGAAAAAATTTCGACTTCGACGCTAACTTGCGAATCACTCCAACTGAAACACGCCAGACGATTAGCGAAATAAAGATTTTACGAACACCAGGCTGCCGAACTAAATTAACACCACGCAAAACGGCGCGCTGAACTACTATTCAAAGCGGCCAAAGCGTTTGGAAATCGCACCCGCGCACCTGATGATTCGAAATATATTACGGCTGAATAGTTTGCAACGCATTTTGAAAAGCATTTTGCGAGCGAACCGCGTTTCGATTCGGAACCATTTCCGGCGGAAATCCAGCACTACGGTGAGGGCGAATACGCGTATTTGAAGGATATTGACGAGTCACCGCCGGCAGCAGATGAGGTTCGCGATTGTCTGTAAAAGATGAAAAATGGAAGGTCTATTGGCACTGACGCAGTACCAATGGAAGCAATGAAATACTGCGGAGACGATCGGGTAATTGACATGATTGTACGACAACAAAACATTATCTGGGACCTGGAGGATATCCCGGCCAGATGGCGAGACTCAAAAACAGTTGTTCTTTACAAGAAGGGCAGCCGTTTGGTCTGCAGAAACTACCGCGGGCTCTAAATAACCGATAACCTTGTCGCGCATTACACCAATGGTAATCAACCAACGTCTGGAGAAAGTTTACGAGGCAAAAAATTCGATAACTACCAGTTTGGTTTCCGGAAGGATCGTAGTACCGTTGACAACTTATTTGTCTATAATCAGTTGCGCAGATCATGAGCAGCAACGATTTTAGCACTCTATGTGGATTTAACCGCCGCATTTGACAAACTACCAAGGCGGCTATTATGAAAAGTGATTGAATTTCAAACGGGGAGTAAAAGACTCGTTGCGATTTTACAAGTGTTTTACCGAAACACACGTGCCAATATCAGCAATAGCGAAATTTGGTTTGATGTTTTTGGAGGGGTAAGACAAGGTGGTTGGAATCTCCGCCGGCCTTTGTATGGTATTTCAATTGGGTCTTGAAAATCGTGAAACACCGAGTTGAAAAAGAAGTTACTTGTACTTGAGTCAGTTTTCCGTATAACATCGATCAATTTTTGATCCCAAAACGCGGTGAAAAATGCGAAATCAGCGGACAACCCAGAAGGAGAAAATTACACGGAACAGAAACAGTTACGGCGCTTTTATTTGCGGATGACCTAACAGCGTTGATATCAGGCCCTGAAGAGGCAGAAAAAATTCTTGACATTTTAAATCAAGAATGTGCGAGGGCGAGGTGGGGGTTATAGGTCTCGTTTGGGAAAACGTATACTGGAGAATGGCCGGCAGGGAATGAGGAATTACGGTACACTGATGAATCATTATTTTCTGTTGATGGTAACAAAATCCGAAACGTAACTAAGTTCAAGGCGCTTGGCCAGAATATTGACAGCACAAACCCCGAGGAGTATATCCGGTACAGGATAGGCCAAGCAACAGGTCAATTCAACCACAAACGGCGCATTCTCACAGACCACAAAAATGTGAATAAACGAGTCAGAGTAGAGTTTTTGCAAAGCTTTGTTCAAAACTCGTTGATTTACGGCGTTCAAGCACAATGCCCGACCGAGGAGCATATCGAACTTTTATCGAGTTGTTGGTACCGATTTTTACGTCAGATGACTCCGGGCGGCAGGGTGAGACAAAAATGAAAAGATGAGGTTGCCCTTCGGGCAAGCTGTTACTTGAGGTTACTAGCCCGAAGGTCTGAGGAGCTAGCCCGAAATTAAATTGTTTATAAAATATATTTCGGTCGCTTATGTAAGCAGAAAAAGTCATGACGTTATTTACGGACGCGGTGCAAAACGTTGTCATGCTACGATAATTTGGCCTCATAACATCATCATTTTCTCTCAGGAGCTTTCGATTTCTGCTACACACTTTTTGGTATAAAAGCTCAATTTATCATCAGAAAAGAGGAACCAACGGTGCTTGCCCATCGGGCAAGCTACGATAAGAAAACGCTAGCCCGACAAGTCATTCCACTAGCCCCGGGCTATCGGACAGCACTTTCGTCGCGCCCTGGGCGGCTATGCGAGGAAGCCCGGTGAGGACGGCGAGGAATCAATGGCTTATGATTACTTGAACACCGAGCTCGACAATTTTTTTGGTACGCCGCCGTTGAAGGATATGATTCATGTACACTACCTGAATTACATCGCGCACATTGTCAGACGCGACAACGCCCACCCGACCAAAAAGGCGTTATTTATAAAACCGGATCGCTCCCATGCGTATTCGGTGTGGACAAAAGTAAGTTTCATTCTCGATCAAAATCTTTCGCGGGAAGACCTAATCAAGATGTCAACATTTCAACAAGTTCGGCAGCAGCGATTCCCGCATTTACGCAAAAAACGCGCCAGAGCCAACTGTCAAGCCCACGAAACCCACCAACCAGAACGGAAGCAGCAGCTAACGCGACGGAGAGAGTATAACCACTGATGATGATGATGACTAACGAGATAACCACTCGAAACATCGCAATTTTAAAGTATTTAAATGAAGCTAACCCAAGCCAACCGAATAAAAAGGTTTGGTTACTAAGAATGGGATTGACCGTCAAAAGTGGCAATCCGCAACGACCGTTTACGAAACGGAAATTAGCGGGAGCTACACTGTAGGTGAACGTAGTTTATTGATAAAGCTCGCACACGTTCTTCCGATGCTCAATCAATCGGTTAACATTCTAAGCCCTTTTATGTCCTAATAAAGCTAAGTAAACTGAACTATACTCAGACTTAACGTTGAAATTTCAGTGTCTGTGCTGGCCCTTGAAGAGTTCAACAGCCTTCAACAGAAGTATGAACTAGAAACGCATTGCCGCGTTGAAGCCGAGAAATACGCAGCAGAGGTATTTATTGCTAAAGAAGTTCAAACCCTTTTATTCTTGATTCTGAATTGGATTCGCTGTTTACATGGAAGGAGGAAGGGCCTTTTCTAGGAAGATCATATTTTAACAACGATTTGCTTTCTGTAATCCGTCATATTTGATTCCCCTAATAAGACCATTTTACAGTTGTGTGCTCAGTTACCCGGCCTTTGAATGAAAGTGAGTCTTGAGTTGACCTTGCTTTGATAGAAACCTCACTGCTTTTCTTATGTTAATGATGTTGTTCTCATGCTAATTAGTAGGAATTTACATAAGAAAAGCAGTGAGGTTTCTATCAAAGCAAAGTCAACTCCAGCCTTACTTTCATTCAAAGGCCAGGGAACTAAGCGCACAACTGTAAAATGGTCTATTGAACACAACAAGAGAGAGAACTTGCTGCTCACCTCATGTAAGCTAAACTTAAAAACAGCTCTCTACTTTCAACTTCAACTTTTCAACTTTATTTACTATTTGACAAAAGAAAAATACAAAATGGTCGCTTCCCGCAAGCTCTCTTTAAACAGTGTCCCTTGAACGCCTCAATAATGTGTAGCTATCATAAGTTCAAGAATTCACATGATGTCACGGCCACCATGTTGGTGTCCCCAAACAAGGAAACGGCAGCTATGTTAGTGTCCTGACCCAATCCTCCGGGAATTGAACTCCATGATTATGCGAACGTCTTCTTTTGTTTTTGTTGAAAAACATGGCTGCTCAGTGTTTATCACGCGATTGAAAACCAAAAATAAAGGAATCGTGTAGGTATGGACGCTTTAAGCAGTAGATCATTTTAAAATTTTTGGAGACAGCATAAAGACTGGACGAAATTAGGATAAGAATGGAAATGGAATCAATTGCGGTTCTATTTTAGGCAGCTTAAAACCGAGTTTGGAAGAGTAAAAAGCTACAATTAAAAGACGAAATTAAGAATTTATGATGCAGCAGTCCTAGTATATCTGTATTACTATATGCAAGTGAGACCTGGGAGATTACGGCAAAAGATGCCAAAAGACTTGCTGTTCTCTACCTTAAGTGTTTGAGAAGATTGGTGCAGATATCATGGGTCGAGCACATTGGAAAAAAATGGAAAATATCCGAAGACATAGGTTGGCATGGCTGGGACACAAATTAAAAATGAACGAGATGCTTCCGTGAAGCATACACTGGGTTGCCTGTGGTACGTGCTGCAGAAAATCAGAAGGCACTGAATTGTGTGGTATTGAAATACAGCATTCCAGTCTCTGAAGAATAACAAATAAAAGAGAAGCGAGAAACATTGGCTTCTGGGCTGACATGTTGATAATTTTCAAGTTCCCTCACAACTTCTTTGCAACTTCTTTGCATCTGACAGCTTTGTAATACTAAACTTCACTGAAGTCAAGCCCTGTTGAGCGGGGTTAGTGTTAGGATGGGAGACCAAAACAATAAACCCCTCGTAAAAAGCAGAAGCATCTGACCGAAAATACTATTAACGCTAACAAATGCGAACTCAGCAAGGCACAGATTTTGTTAGCTTGCTTTATGCAAAACAAATATTGATGAAAAAGCAAATAACTATTGATACACAGTTTCAGGGGGGCCAGTAGAAAGAGCAGAAGGAAGTTTCCGGGACGGTCGATCGAGAATGAAATATTTACGACATGAAAACAACATTAATCTTGAACCGTGAATATAGAATATAAAAAGTTACGATCAGCGACAAACAGTTTGGGAGATTTTTGCTACGTTCAAGTAAATTGCAAAAGTGACATGGCCGGAATTCAGCGGGCGCCGTGATTAAGTTACCGCGGCATGTTTACTCGCCAAACATTGAAGCATCTGTGTTAAATGATGGCAAGATACCGGGTTTTTGTAAGTTTCTTTTTCTCTCAAGTGTTATAAAGTTTGACAATGAAATGAGTGAAGTCAAAACAAAGATCCCAATCGCCCAACTCTTGTTTATGCAAAGTCAAAATTTACTCTCCAAGACGCGTACGACGTTATTTATCACCAGGTAATTCCATCATTTTGGAAATAGCAGCTACTTTATTATTCATCTGCGTCACAAGTTTTCACTGAGTTTGGGGCTCATTTTGTTGAAACTCAAGCACGCTTCCAACAGGCCTGTGAACCCTTCCTGCTTACAGAGCAATACTAAAAAACTTCTCCCATATCACATTTCAACCTTAAGCTCGAAAATTCAATACACAACATGATATTATAATTCACAAAGGCAGAAAATACCACAGAATCCTTTTCGTCTCGACGGGCGATAGATTGTTGTCGAAGTCCAGTACTCGTCGCTTTTGAGATTCCTGACTAGTTTATCCAACTGACTTTCCATTATTGAACTCCATAAGGGTATATTTTGTTTAAGGATCCACTAAAACGCCATTCGCGTTACATGACTTTCGACGCCATTGCAGGCTAAGTTAATGATTCTACTGTGTCCACCAGAGAAATCTACGCAGTTCCACTACCCTCTCGATCCTAAGAAAATACTCGCAGAAGGCTCTATGCACAAAGACACCACTTACCAGGGGAGTGACAGGCAAGACTTTTACCGACACGGAAAAAAAAAAACTAAAAAAAAACTAAAAAAAAGAAAACAAACAAACAAAACGCAGACCTCGACTGGGTTTGCCCATAGGCAACCCAGTAATTACGCGAACTTGCCTAAAACTGGAAATGACGGCCCCCCCCCCCCCCCCCCCCATATTTGTTTTCTTGTACCTAGTATTAGGATCATCCGAGGAAAAAAGTTAAGATGCTGCTAGGGTCTTCCTATCTCCTGATAAAGAAGATGTTAGTTTTTCCATATAAACAAAAGGCAGAAACATGGGTCGCTAGGATATAAGGCATTTTCGGATCTTCCTGGATCTGGAATCTTCCTTCCACTTTGTAAACAGCCTCTATTAAGAGGTGGCATCTTTAAAACAAGAGTTCTGATTACAGGTTTTGAGAGAAAAGGATGTTTTGGACCAACAAAGAAAATGCATATCGGAGACCACAAGCAAAGATGAACGACTTCAGACAGCACTCGAGGAAATCAACGCCTTGA
>OX421445.1:53787941-53790441 GCA_949126865.1 Montipora capitata
AAAACCGCGAGGAGATTGGGGCAGGAGCAACTCGCCGCTCGTTCTCGCGCGCTTGGCGCGCGAATTTCGCGGCGTCGCCGCTCGTGCGCCCGGCTCGACAAAAAACCGCCATGCTATAGCTATAAATGCCAGACGTGGAAAGAGCGTGATTTTAGAGCGGTTTCAAAGTTTGAAAAATGTTGAAGAATTGTGTGCTGGATGGCAAAGCGGAAGCTGTTTTCCGTATAAATGTCAGTAAATTTTTTAAGCACTAATATCACTGAAAAATCTCTCACATAAATGGTAGTGGCCTCAAAAAGGACATTCTTACTAATCACGCTCTTTCAATTTCTGGCATCTGTTTTGTGCCA
This sequence comes from Montipora capitata, assembly GCA_949126865.1. Taxonomy (NCBI): domain Eukaryota; kingdom Metazoa; phylum Cnidaria; class Anthozoa; order Scleractinia; family Acroporidae; genus Montipora; species Montipora capitata. The sequence goes on from OX421445.1 coordinate 53,788,292, forward strand.
CGCCCATTTTTTATGATGGACAAGGCCACGTGACACGGTCACGCAAAGAGCCCTATTGCGCTACACTTTTTGCCATAATTACATTTCATAACTTCTCGGTGGGTTATCAGGAATGCTGCAAGTGTGAGCTAAAGTACTAAGTTAGATTTTTTCGCAGTTTTGACCTAAAAACAGTAAATTTAGCATAACAGTGCTCCTTTAAGCAAGTAACTAGAAAGGTGTGTTGTTTGCCAGTCAGATAAGCATCTAGCTCTGAAGATCTTTCTACTTTCATTCCGCAGTTCAATTTCATATATTTTAAAGTCCTTAGATCCGTCATAATCACGAAAACGAACAATGGAAGGAGTCTCTTCGCTCTTTGCTTTATGCCAATTCATGCAATCGTGACTGATAATCCAAAATAGAGATCATTGGCCAAAGTAAAACAGATAGCGAAATTTTAGATTTCCGAGGCGTTAAAAGTGATTGTGGATCTTAAGGGCCGGACGGGGTGAAAAACAACATCTTGTAACATATAACGACTGCATGATTGTCATTAGGGGCTTTTTCATTCCGTAGGTTACCGCAAAGCTGTTTGCGTCCAATGTTGATTGATAAATGTTCCGCATGTACCTATGGCACAACGCCTTTTATAGCGCGTCTTCGGGTTTCCAAAGATATATCCTTTGGTTTTCACGATGTATTTCCGTTGACTTCTGAATTCCCTTTTCGACCCAACCAATCATGCAGCAGTAATAATGAAAACAACTAATGTACTCTAATCGATTCAGCCTTTGTAATTTCCCTACGGAGGCATATGGTCTAGCTGGCTTAAACAGAACTGTTTAGCTCCTGTGAATCTAAACAAGAAACCTGGTGAAGCGCAATTTCTCTTTCATTTAATAGCGACAGAAGAGAAACTTCAACTAGCTGAAGAACACATTGAATCGTTGGAACAGCAACTAGCCGAATCAGAGAAGAAAGTGACGGAGGCTACCCAGAAAGGTATTTAATATGAAGTGCTTTTTCTTGTATTATTATTATACTTCTGAGTGCGTCTCTTCAAACTCGTTCAAAAACAGAAAAGAAAAAGGTCTTTGGTTTGAAGTTGAAGTAGGGAGAAAAACGAAACCAAACAAATTTCGCTTTTAGAGAAGGCACATGTTTTTTATTACTGGTTGGTCAAGTAGAGTGGCTTTTTTCTCGATCAGCCACCAAGTGTAGCAATGTGAAACCTAAAACTTTAGAATCCCTTTTGCCTATACCATTTACCAGAACTCTGAAAAACCAGTTATGTGTGGGTAAGATTTCGATCCAAACGAGGCTCCACTCATACAACAGATTAACTTTTGTTTCAAATACTGGCTTCCTCAATTTTTTGGGAAAAAAAAGGAAAATACTTTTTGCAATTCAAGAGAAGATATTGTCTGTGGCACTTGTCTTTCCTTTTTTATTGCCATCTCCTTTTGGACTTTATGATGTAATTTGGTCACATTTAATTTGTAAAACAATAGTGCCAACTTCATAGAGTAAAAACAAAAAAAGCAAACGTAAATTTAAAACCTTGAGCTATTTGTGCTCTCAGATTCTCTCGAACGATCAGCTCAAGTTACGCGTACTTTTTCCTGCATCCTTTCCCTGGGTGTCTGCTTGCAAGTGAACGAACCTTACATCTAAATCTAACGCTGTAGTTGTGCCATTTTAGTTTCAGATCTAGAAAAAAGTTTGGAGAATGCAAGGAAAGAAATCGCCGCTTCACCCCCTCCGACTGCAGTCGCACCTCCTCCCCCACCGCCGCCACCACCCCCTCCCCCAACGCAGCTAATCAAGTGAGTGATGTATTTGAGAAAGAGGTTGTCGGTGACCCATTCATAACTCCAAGGAAATGACCCTTTTTGCGGTTGTGGTTGCCGGAATTACCAAGCATATTGGTGAAAGCGATACAAACCATTACGTTCCTTATGTGATTGTGGACAAGTGAGAATTGAAAGTGCTCGCTTGAATTACCATTTTATAAGGTCATGCTGCCATTCATTGACGAAGTCACCGACCAAACAACTGGGAAATAGCATATTGAGAATATTGTCTGTAGTGCTCATTCACCGCAGGGGCGTAGCCAGGATTTTGCAGGGGCGGGGGAGGGGAGGCACACTGTGTCACACAGAGGCTAG
>OX421445.1:53800441-53810441 GCA_949126865.1 Montipora capitata
CTCTCCATCCATGGATGCAAATAACAAAGAGTAACTTCAGTGCACTTCAATTGTTATTGGCAACAAAACTACGGCATTATTCTTTGGTCTTGATTGATGCAAAGACGTATTTTAGTGTTTAGAAGTTTGACTGAAATAGCGTGACACTGCCCCTTTAAGCACGTCTCAACCGTTGACGTTAAACGCGTCCGCCTCATTTTCCAATATTTATGCGAGACGTATTGAGGACGTGGAAGATGTCTTTCCTCTGGTGTAAATACGGCAAATATGTGATGGAGATTAGAAGAAAATTGACTTTTTTCACAAATTCATTAAAGTTTGTTTCTCAAAGTTAACTCAAAAATTTGTTACTCATAGAATACATAACAGAATTCAACTTTCCAATCGTGCTGTTCGTTCACTTTTTCCAGAAATCGTGGAAGAGAAGTCCCAGCGTTGACGTAGGAGGGATAACTTCACCAGGGGCTGGCGACGAACCAGAGGTGGAATGGGCAAATATTAAACTGCGAAAATGCAGTGCCATAGAACCGAGCCGTGGAGCTCTTAATGACGGAGGCGCCGGAGAAAATAATAGTGAACTTCATAAGGTTACGTTGCGAAAACCGCGGAGCCGTTCGACTGGGGATGTACTCGATGAAAAGCCAAAAGACGAAGCAACTTTAGAGCTTAAAAAGATTCTAATAAAACAGAAAGCAGCGGCAGAAAAAGGTATGTGTTGTCATTGAGAACTTAAGTGGTTTCCACTTGATTGTCGAGAGAAGTTTGGTTCTGTCTAACTGGATTGCAACTTTGCGATTTGTTTTCGCGCCACAATCTTAGCCAATGACTTGCTCGCACTCGATTTCCCACACATTGCGCCACCGGCTCAGCACGAATTCGCTTCGGGATATGGGTAAGCCCGCCAAAGCTTGGTTGGCACCAACCAGCGATAAATGCTATGGCAGCCAAGGGACTTTGATGCGAATTAACGCGCAGTGGCTAGGCTATTGGTCACAAGGTTCGGAGCAACTCGGGTGTGATCGGCTCTGTCAAAAGGATGTCCTCCACCGGCCTTCAGAAATGGAAGCAAAACCAGAAACAATTTAATGGAATCCATTCCAGACATAGGATGGCAGAGTGATATTTTTTGTATTCGTTTAATTTTCTTTCCAATTCCCAAATTAACAAAGTAATTTACATACAATTTACATATTGCTAAATAAGAAGTGACAGGTCATAATTTACAATGTTTAACAAATGCCAAAAAAATATCACTTTACAGCAATGAAAAAGTTTGTCTTAAACGCTGTAAAAAGTAATTAATATTAATACTAAGTTATTGAGAATTTTAATATGTTCACTTGAAGCGAAAGAGTGAAATGCCGTCGGCATTTCAATTAATTATTTAAGAATTAAATTTTGTGTTTCAGAGCAAAACGATGGAACCCGTCATGAAAGTGAAGCAAGATGAATGGTAAATTAGTTGATGAAATTAATTATGGTATCTATTTTTTCGGTAAACGGCCCGTTGTAAATATCATTCCAGCTGCTTGGTTCATGTTGCATTAAGTTTTCCTTTCTTCTTATCTCAGGTCGTTTGCTTTAGCGGCGCAATCAAACCGATTGCATTTATTGACATTGGCTTATGTCTTTCTTGAATAACGAAGTTTGAAACTATATATTTAAAGTCGCGGTATCACCAGTATCACGTCAGTAAAAAATGTACACCTCGGAAAAACAACGTGGTGTGAAATGTGAAACGTTGGGCAAGACTATGGAGTACAAGGGCAAGTTGTTCGCTGACCGCACTTCATCAGGCTAGCTTTTGACATAGCACACGAGTCACCTTCTTGTCTTTGATGAAGATTTCTGACAGTCATTGAAACTAGCAACATTAAAGATCTTTTTTTTTTTTGGAGAGGGGTGGAAGGGCTGGGCGTCTATGTTAAATTTATGTGATATTTTTTTGTAGTTTTTTCCTCATATTGTGATTTAGTAAATTTTCAGCTCCGACTATTGCATTTCTAGCTTTTTGATTGGCTAAAAAACTCCGACTATGAGGCAATAGTCAAAGTTTTACGTCATATGGAAAATAGTGCGCCAAGATCTCTTTCCGGACGCTTTGTAAAATTGTGGAAATAAAAATCGGCGGCAAAACCCGGTTTGAGAATTTACTAAAACAATTATTCCATTCGCCCTTGTTGGATATGAAGTGATTATAACCAACTCGCGCTACGCGCTCGTTGGTTATTTTATCACTTCATATCCAATTCGGGCTCATGGAATAATTGTTATATATTTTTTTGTAGTTTTTGTACACAAGAGAGGATTCAAAATATAACTTAACGCACTATAAAAGGGGGTGCTTTACGTACTGCTTTTGTTCGAATTCATTCAAGGACGACTGATTAATTATCCAAGATGGTGATAAACGAACAGCAACACAGAGACGGAAGCCCGAAAAGATATTTCTAGCGCGAAAAAAAAAGGGACTGGTGATTAAAAAAAAGAACGACAGATGATATTTTATGACATATTACGGACACATTGCCATAAGGGGCTTTTTTATTGAACAAATTATCACAGAGCTCTCGGTTACGTCCACGGTTGATTGATAAATCATTTGCATGTGCCAAAAGCACCACCCCTTTTATAGTGCGTCTTCGTGTTTAAACTAGAATATTAGGAGAGCTTATTTTATTTACATGTCAGTTGAAAGTAGTTACGATTACAAATGTTTTCACTGGGACTATCTTTGAAAGTAAGGAACTGAAGTGAAATGTGGCTTCTTCTATGTTTTAATTAATCTTAACTGCGGCCATGTACAGCTTACCGAAACAAAGAAAATGTTGGTACAAAGATACAATTATGCCGGCCGTTTCTGTGTTTTGGTAATAGGTTGCAGCTGTGAAGTCATGTGAAAACAGACGAAGAAATTTTTTAACCCTTCTTCCGGTAAACGAAAAACGTTTACGCAAACAGGCTATTGTAAGTATTCGGTCATTATTTAAATGCGCCTTTGCGCATTTTGTTTTTCTGGATAAAGGAGTTCAATTAAGGGTGCTTCAACACAAAGACGTCCTATAGGTGGTTTGCAACCAATCTCTAGAGAGACAAATAACAATGCTGCAATGTACAATTGCTGGTGGACGAACAAAAGGAGCTGATGAGAGATCTTTTGTTTTCATCCACCAACATGGCCGCGATGACGTCACCTGAAAACCACCTTGCTTGAGGCTCTGCCTTTGTTTTATTTCATTCAAGCACGACTGACAATATTAATCCAAAATGGCGACCAAAACAAACAGGAGCCTTAAAAGATGTTTCCATGGCGAGAAAAGTGACTGGGGATTTTAAAACAAGAACGGCAGATAATATCTTTTAACCAATTGCGGACGCATAGCCGTTACGGGTTTTTTTTTTTTTATTGCACAATCATCCCAGAGCTCTGTGTGCGTTCTCGGTTGTTAGGTGTGCCTAAGGTACCACGCCTTTTACAGTGCGTCTTCGAGTTTAATTCGAGGTTTACATCCACGTGATGAGACGGCCATGTTGTTGGGTCAGTACGCAGCTATTACAACGGCTCAGAATTGGCTCAGAAAACAACGGACCCAACCAATCAACGATGGACCCTATAGCCCTAAAATATATACAGCTGCGTCCTAAAAGGATCCAATGAAATTAGAGGTTGTAATGAGCTGCGTCCTATCTCATGTTGTTGTACAAAACAATAGGAAATGGCCCGACGAGTTTTGCATACTCATAGAGTTAAATTCCCATAAGATATTTAAACTGCGTTGGTCTGTACATCAACATGGCTGCCGTGATGCCAGATGCAAACCATCAATAGGCCACTTTAAAAAATGTCGTAAGACTCTTTGCTTGCCGTCCAAAATTTTGCATAAGTATTGTTTCCAGTTTTTCTTGGCACCATAATGCAATACGTTTTGGGGGGTCTTTAAGTAAAAACAATACAAGTTATTCACTTTTGGGACTTTATCATGCTTTAGTGATCTGGATATCCATTGTTGTAATGCAAATACACCCCCAAAATGATCTGTATTATGGGATTGGCGAAAATAGCGAATGGAATACATCCTTAAAAATAACGGAGTTATTTTGTAAAATGTAATGCTAAATTTTTGAAGTTTATTTCATAGCTTGCGCATGGAGTTATTTTAGGCAGGGTATTTGACGACGAAAATCAAAACTGCTCATTTTTATGCGCTTTCTACTTGGTGTGCATTGCCGTGCAAATGCTTGCGATTAAACTAGATTTGATATTGATATTGCTCTTTCCTTCTTTTCCGGTTTTCGCTGTAAATAAGTGTGACTAACATCGCGTTCTTTGAATGTGAGCGCATACAAATAAAATTGATTCATGAAAACGCGAAAGAAAACTAAAACATCACAGGGGTGTGAAAGGAAAAACTGCTTTGTTACTGAAGTTATGTAGTACTTTTAATTTATCTGGCTTTTGTGATTTAAATTTTCGCTACGTGTGTTGTGGAATTTATACTCGCGTCAGCTGAAGGTAAAGGTCAAGTTTTTGAAGGAGTGATTGGCTAGTCCCGTGTCCCCATGAAAACGTTTGAAGTCGCAAAGGAAATGTTCATTTCACATCACCCTTAACCTTCCTTAGACTCTCAGTTGCCGTAATGTAGCAGCTTCAGGGATCAGTGACATTTGCAACCAACCTTCACATTTTACACAAATAGTTCCATCCCACGTAAACGCCACCCAGCCTCTTGTTTCTAAATTTCAAAGCGGCCCATTTTGGCAGATGCCTGTTGCTATGGTTCCCGGACATTGTCTGCCACAGAAATGGCTTACAATTCAGAAACTTTGGCGCCAAACGACAATGGAGCAAATAATCTCCCGACATTGTAATAAACCAGTGTTTGTCTAATGCGGTTGTGTTCTTGTTTAAATTGGGGATATCGTTCAGGATGATGCTCACGCAAGGGCTTTATGAAAGCTTTGCGTGACCCTGCAGTTTCGTTTGACATATTCCATTCTCCTTCTTGCGTTTTAATACAACAACTGTTTTTAGGTCTTTGCGAACAATGAAGGGATAAAAGAAGTTTCTGAGAAATATATCATTTTCGCCCGAAGACGTATTATAAAAACCACCAATCGTTCTGAAAACGACACTTTTGGTGATCTAAGAAAACCATGTGTCACGATTTAACGTGACGTGGCCGTCTGGCTATTACTGTAAACACATGTGGCTTCAGTCAACACCTTAGTTTGATAAGGGAACCGGACCCATCAACAAAAAATTACAAACTCAAACTCTCTCTCTTTTTTTATGGGACGGAAATGTCAATGACCCCTTCAAGCGAGCTCATGCCTCAATCTCCTTTTCAGTCAAATATGATAATTCTGCTTGGGCTAAAATTAAACCGTAGCCTCGTGCTGGAAAACAAATAGAAAGGGGAAAAAGACTGAGAGGCCTCGCCATGATTACATGGGTCGGAAACTGTCGCTGTTTTCGTTTTAGACGTAGAAGGATTGCATTCATCTTCACTTTGGCCTTAGCTACGTTCATTCTAGCGCTGCAGATTAACATTTACACCGTTCAAGTTATACAATCCGAGAAGGGCGATGTTGTTGTTCAAACGAATCTTCTTCGACCTTTGGAAACTTTACCGACGATCAATTTAACAGCTGAACAGCATGTAAATACAGCACTCGAAAAAAATAACGAGAGAGAACAGTCCTCAAACTCTGATGGTAAAACGTTCGTCGTTTCTCCGACGAAAAACCGAGAAACGGGCGCAAAACAGCGGGTACCGCCATGCGCTCAACTGCAGGAAAAGTCAAGATTTCGCGAGGTTAGTAAAGGTGTTTTGGTATTTTCGGTTTGGTTTGACCATCGGAAAACACAGCCTTTTATCAGAATATTGCTGTTGTTGTCAAGGCAAAAGCCTCCTCCCTCACTAACCTGTAAATTCGAAAGTGCCTCAAAACAGAAGATTTTGACAAGTGAAAGTGTCTTCTATGAACATAACGAAAACCACCACAGACATTATGGGGGCTTTATCGCTTCATGTGTCGTTCCTCAAGAGCTCGATAGGATACCATGTTCGGTTAATGTCTCCATCACATCAGCTGCTGAGGGACAAAATGTCGGAAATGATATCTCCTTAGCTTTTCCAGTGGGTTTCACGGGCCGTCTTGACGACTTGAACGAGAGGAAGTATGGCATTTGCATACCTCCCTTGCATGGTGATATATCAATGGACAAAATTGTAGAGTTTATAGAGCTTACGAAGATTTTAGGAGCCTCGCACTTCACGTTTTATGATCTCGCAATGACTGAAAGAGTGCGTAACGTCTTGAGCCATTACGAAAACAAGGGGTTAGTTAGCGTTCTCGAGTGGAATTTACCGGAGTATATTGGCAATAACTTGCACTACCATGGCCAAGTTTTGTCTATCATGGATTGCTTGTATCGTTCAATGAGAGACCTGCGCTTTGTGGCTTTTCATGACTTGGATGAGTTTATTGTTCCTTTGCGACATGATAACATGAACTCACTGCTGCGGGAAATCCACAAAGATCAACATTGTGGGCATTGCTTCGAAAGCGTGGTCTTTGACCCATCGACGAATCACGAATCAACCAAGATCTCTCCATTGATAACACAGCGCATATTTTATAGAACAAGTCAAGTGATTCGATATTGGACCAAATGTGTGGTAGACCCGCATAGGATTTTCGAACAAGGAATACATCACATTAGCAAAGCACTCGAAGAATATTATGATCCTGATGAAGTAGATTGGAATATTGCGCGCGTTTTTCATTACAGAAAATGTCAAGATTCTGGTGCATCGATGCAGCTAACATGCTCCAACAGTTTTGAAGTCGATAAAACCATGGAGAAATTTGGACGTGAACTTTTACTTAACTTTCGGAGTGCTATGAATGTTACAAATGCAGACGCACTTTAAAGTACAGAGAATTTAAACTTCGTGACGCTGTTTGAGTAACGAAGATGACGTATTTTTTGTTAAAACTAGATCTGAAATGTATGACGGTGAGATGTAAATGGCCCATGCATTTGTTAAACTACGATTGAATAATTTTAAAGGTAAGGTTTGCTATCTTAAGAACTCAATCAACTTCAAAGTTCGCGTTTGGAACATAGGCGCTCGCGACGCGTGAGAAACTAAATATTCGTGACCTTGTAAGGTTTTAGGAAATCCAATTAAAAGATTGCTACACAGGCACAGCACTTCATAATAACGCTCTGGTGATCACAAGATTGGCTTTCGACTTCGAGGGATGATAAAATCCGAAAATGCTTGATCAAGCATATCTTACTCAATCATTTTGACGTGTTTGCCTGGTGATAAAACCTCACGCCTCACGCGATCACATTTAATTAATAGGCCGGTGACTTACATGCGGGAAAGAATCCTCACATTTTAAAACTAAATCGTCTCTATTGGTGAAAAAATAATAATTGACAGAACAAAGTAAATACGATAGTGTCAAGACAATTTACAAAGGAAAACAGCTGCACTTCTGGTTGTCTTCCGTAATTATAAAGCTCCCAGTGATATATCTAGCCAATCTGGAAATCACACGTACGGCATGGAACAAGTAAATTGTGATTTCATTCCGGTTTGTTTCAAGGTACGTATAGAAGAGCGACACGAAAAATAAAGATTGTTTTTTTAATTTAAAAATTATAATTAGTAATAAGTAATAGGAAAGAGATCGTTGACGTCACCTATTGTCATTAATAAGGCAACCAGAGCCTCATTGGCTGTCGAAACAAAGGGTCTTTTGTCCCTGCGGTTGACACATTTGAATAACAAGTCAATGTCAGAAGAACCGAAACATGGAATTTAGCGTTTGGCTCAAATTTTTCTTGGGTTAAAAAAATTGTCATGGCATCTTTCAGTATGCGCCAATAAAAAGTTGTTGGTAAGGCTGTTTCAAAACAACTTGATTTCTCTGCCGGTTTAGCTTAAACTTATTGTATTTTCTGTGTTAATATAGACAGGGGACCCAACGACCAATTGGTTGTACAACGTCTTATTATACCCCAGTTAATGAAAATAAATGTTATTAAGGCATTTTCAGGTGTTTTTCAGTGTTGCTGGGAAAATATTATCTGTTCCTTTTTCCCAGCAGGACACACAAGAAATTTCCCAGCCAGCTAGATAAAATTGGTTGGTTTCCCAGCCAGCTGATCAAATTTATTTCCCATCCAGGATTTCCGCGCGCTGTCAAATCCCTCGATCCAAAACGACCGAACCGGGACAAAACAGGTTTTTTCTGCAAGCGCAATCACTCTGACCAGCCGTCGTGTGTTTGTGACTACTCTCTGGGAGAGGGAAGGGTCCTTTTTTTTGGTCGCTCTCAGTCTTCAGAGTTTCTACAGCCAGCTCGGGTTGAAATGCTAGAAAAAGTCAGTAATTCCCAGGCAAAACCTCTATCAAAAATAAATTTCCCAGCCAGCCAATCGAAACACCTGTATTTCTGCCAGCCAGCAAGATTCCTCTAGGGAACAGATAATGTGAGGAACAGATTCGTTGGGTGCCCCTGTATAGAGCTCAATAAAGGTTTAGTATGTTTCGTGGGGGCGAGGGTCAGTGTTTTCCAATTGGCAAATAGAATAATTTTGCTTGCGCTAAAATTCTAAATTAGACAAGAAGGATAATTGTCATTTTCTGAGCTTTTCGAGACAATTGTAACCTTATCATGTACTGTAATAAACGAACAGGAGTTCTTTCTTAAATCGGGTTTAAAACCACAAAAAAGCGTGACCCTCTGGAGTCAAGATAATGATGCAAAATTTGAGAGAAAGATATTGGCCTACAAGTAGCCTGCATAGCTAGCGGTAAGAGAGCCTTTTATGCGAGGGAAAATAAGCCGCGGCTTACATAAGACGCGAACACCCCGTATAAATGGTACAAAATCTATATTCACGGCTTTCTCAAGCCGCGGCTTATCCTGGCCTGAGAGTTTATACTCGTATAAATAGTTCCTTTCGCGTATTATGTACGCCGTGGCCAGAGTAAGCCGCGGCTTATTTTCTCTCGTATAAACGGCCCTATTGTTGGCGAGAGGTAAATTAACCAGCGGCCAAGCCGCGCCTACCACTGGGAGGCGACCTGCCGCGTTCTACGCGCGGCTTATGCCTCTCGCCAGCTGCGCAGGCTACAATTGTAGCCTACAAGAAAAACAAGTCGGTTCCCTCGATTTGTCATCTTGATCAGGCATCTTCTATTGAAACTCTCGAGAAAGAAAGATAGAATGAGGACGGCAATTCTCTGCGAGACGAAAAGATAAAGAAAGCGTCAATTTATCAGGACGGATGGGGTGTGACTGTGGGGGGGGGGGGGGGGGACGGTTCACTTTTTTCAAGAGAGCTTGCAGGTGTGGGATACCAAGGGTTTTTTTTTCCTATTTAGTATAATTACATAGGTGATTATTGAAAATTCTGTGCGCTGATTGGTTGCACTTGAGGTGCACGTGAGTATTACGCGTTAGTCACCTAAGCATTTTTTTCCAAAATGGCCGCAAGCCGTTTTGTCGAGGTGGCAGACGAACAAATAAATTATTTTAAAGAAAATGCATATTTTTCAATTAATCACCTATGTAATTATACTAAAACATTATTATTCACCTCAGGCTCGGTGAATATCGGTGAATGAAAACCTTGACTTCGTCTCGGTTTTTATTCACCGATATTCACCTCGCCTTCGGCGAATAATTTTATAATTATTAAATTCTCAACCTCGGATAATGCAATTCTCGTGCTCTGATTGGTTCACTCAATCTCGGTTATCAGCTCATATACCTTAGTTTGACCTTATATGGTGAATGATTGCGCTTAGCGTTGCTAAACTAAAAACGTTTACGCCAGAAAGCGAAATTTCTTTCGGTATAAAGCAAAAGAAAAACGTTTTTGTGGAAAGTTTGAATCACTTTCGAAGCTTAGAGATACGCGAAAAGGTAAGAAATGTTTTTGTGATGAGCCTGCGTCTGTCTGACCACG
>OX421445.1:53817941-53822941 GCA_949126865.1 Montipora capitata
CTTCAATGAACTCCTCTCGCCACACTGGCACACTCTCAGCTATAAGCTTACAAAAATCAGAATCATCTAACAGACTTGCATTAAATTTCCAATAAGATGGACCGTGCTTTTGCTTTTCTACACTTTTAAAGTGAAGCACAATAGCCGAGTGATCGGAGTTCAAAGAGGGAATTATGTCGGCACCCTCTACCTCCTCCTGGTACGAGTCACTCAAGAGCCAATAATCTAGTCTCCGTTGAAGAAAAGGATTTTTTTGTCTCCAGCTGAAGCGTTTACATACCGGATTCCTCACACGCCAAATATCTACTAAATCGAAATTTAAACATATGTCTTGAATGTGTTTGACAGAATCTTTTTTTGTGGGATTACCCCCAGAACAGTCCAAATCAGCATCGATAGCAACATTAAAATCCCCACCTACTACAATTTTTTGCTCAGCGCTTGTATTAAATTCCTCTACCATTATTTCTAAACCGCTGAAAAATTCGCATTGCTCTTGAACCTTATTTGGAGCATAAATATTAACCAATAAAAAGTCGGATCCCTGTACAGTGGCGTCAATCAAAATGTAACGACCGTTAGTGTCCAAAACGGACGATTTATACTCAAATTCCACATCGTCTTTTATTAAAATCATTACCCCACAACTGTGGTTAGTTCCATGTGAATAGAAAACCTTACCTTTGTATTGAGTATTCCAGATATCTTCCACCTCTTTCGTGCTATACGTTTCCTGGAGAAAAATAATGTCCGCCTTTTGCCGAGTCAACCACATAAACAAAGCTTTCCTCTTTATGGATGAACGAATCCCTCGAACATTTAAAGAGAGTAATTTAAAATCAACGTTATCTTTTGTGAAAGTGAAGCATGAAGTAATTCTTCTCCAAGCTGGTTGAAACATGTATAATAAGTAAGTAACACGTAGCGCCTAACACCAGAACAAAAACTACTTGATAAACACAAAAACAATACACATGTGAACAATGAACAAACAAACGCATCCAAACGCATTAAGAAGAGCAGCAGATATTCTATATCCATATGCCACCCTTGGGATTTAAGGACCACCGTTGATTCTCAACAATATGCAAAGTTTACAAACCACACCCGCTATCAAAAATAAACATATAGCAAGCTCATTTAAATACTCAACACACCGTCAATATAAAGCTTATCTGGTTCTCGCTTATCGAAAAAAGCTACTTTGCCTTCCTCTCTCGCTTTTTTCATTTTTGGCCATAATTTTTGTCTTCTTTCTCGTATTTCTTTAGGTAAATCCGCGTACACTTTCACCTCCGATTCCACCCCTAGATCACGCACACTTCTGAAAACAAGCTCACGTTCCGGGAATCTAAGAAAGCGAACGATTATCGGCCTTGACTGTCCTGCCTTCCTTTTTCCAAGCCTATGGACTCGCTGAAATTCAATGTTCCTCGCGTTTTCTAGCTCTAATTCACGCTCAAAAAACTTGTACACCACGTCCCCTGTGTTCTCAGTACTGTGATCTGTTTCTGGGAGGCCAAAGATTCGTAAGTTCTCTCTTCTGCTATAGACATCCTGATAGAGAATTTGGTCTTGTAACTCTTTAATCTTCCCTAAATTTTGTTTCTCCCTATTCTGCATTTCCTCGATGTCTGCATTTAACGAAGTCAGCCCCGCATCCAAGTCTTGAATCGTCTCATCCATCTTCTTAGCCTTATCATTAAAGGATACTATACTCACTTGAATCTTATTTACGGCTTTCTCCAAATTAGAGATCTGCGAAAGGACTCCTTCCATCGTTTGCAATTTGGTTTCCATACTTTCTAGTCTGTCTAGGATCTGCTGAAGCTGTTTCCCAATCTTATTAGTCATCGTCAAGGCTTTCAGAACTTGATCCCCGCTATCGTCAAGCGAACCACCACTTGTGTCGTTCTCGGTGAGCGTCGTGTTAAAACTTGATATGTAAATCCTTTTACCGTCTGGTGAACGCGTTTCACTATCTGAGCTAGAGCTCGTGCTTACTCTTGTTCGTTTAAGAGTTATCGTACTCTTCTCGGCCATAAAAAACAGAAAGAGAGCTAACTTATGAGCGTCAAATTCACGGGAGCAGAGTGAAACGCGTCTTCACTCCTCCATGGCCGACCCAGTCCCCCACAAAATACTATTGATTATTTCGTTTTGGTAGTCGATTGTAAATACAACCCTTGTCAGTTGTCATTGGACAAATAGAAGAGACTGGTCCTGTCTTAAAGGGGCACTGTCATGAGCTGCGCATGCTCGAGTTTGTTTGCTCTCGAGCCCACGGAAAATTCTAGCCGTATTCATGGATTCACGCGTGAGTCACGTATATTCGCCGGAGTATCTCCTTTGTTCACCGTGGCCCTTCCCAGTGGTCACCATTTTGAATTTGTCGATTCAACTTGAAAAAAGTTAACCTAACACTTTTCAAGTTTTCACAAGACGCTAGCGCATGCGCTTCTCGTGAGTTTCCCTTTAAATAGTGGTGCACGCGGAGCTTCGTGGAAGCAATGTAAAAAGAAATTATCAGGGATATCAAATTAATTTTCATGAAAGAAACCGACTCTAAGAAGAAGATTGTTGGACATAAATGCAATTCTTTTAAAACAATAATGTCAATGACATCCAATTCGTGCTTGCAATTCACTTCATTGTAATTTGAACAAGGTCAAAAATGAGTAATCTAAACAAGATGCACATCTTTTTCCTAAAACATGGACTAAATTTGAACTTTTCTTTGCATGCATGCTAACTCTTCCGGCACTGTTGCGATATCCGTCCTTAATAAAAGCCACTACAGGGCTTTTGATATTTTTTTTCGTTTTCCCTTTTCTTTTGCCTGGGATAGTTAACTTAACTATCACAATACCACGGTACAAATCGATAAACGATTAAATTGACTTACGCCAATAGAAAAACCAGTGGAAGTTAATTTCAGCTGCTGACTTGGAGCATTGGAAACAAAGTGAAGAAATTCCCTTTTTCCCAGTTGTAAAGTGTGTCTGACAATTCCACCTTGAAAAATGACGAATCATACGCATATACGAGTGCAGCCAGAGAGAGAGTCTAGTTGGACTCACGGTCAACACATTGGAATGGAAAATGATCTCGCTTAACACAAGTACGCTGGGTCTGTTCTCGATCTTCCGGGCTCTTCACTCTCAGCGTATACTGGGCGCAACAATTGTCTCAACTGTCTTGAGATTACGACTTCGCTCACCATATATATATGGCCTCCTTCTGCCTTGCGGGCAATGGATCATTGGCGTGGGCACTTTTGCTCGTTACTGCGAAGACCGACTCTGGAGATGCAAGGCCTGTGGCAGCGTGAACAGGCGTAAGTCATCGCGTTCGACGGGTTGTTAGTGGAAACCTTCTCCTTCTGTCTCTTCTCCTCCCAAGTCCTTATCCTCTATACCTCTGCCCGTTTGCAGCCCGTCTTGACAGCTACACTCCACTTAATTAATTCGGTCGTCAGCCGGCGACTCCCAGTTGTCTACACTGATTTTGGCTTCCTCCATGTCCCGTTTGCAGACGTCTTTGTTGCGAAGAAGCGGCCTCCCTTTTTGCCTTGAGCCAGCTGTCCATAAAGTAGGTCTTTTGGAAGATGCTCAGGGCCCATGCGGTGGACATGGCCTTGCCAACGTAATCTACGCTCTGAGAGGAGGTACTCGATAGTTGGCAGTTCTGCAGTTTCAAGCACTTCCTGGTTGGAGATCTTATCCTTCCGGGTGATCCCACGAATTTTGCCAGATGAATCTGACTTGGACTGTTTTCAGTCCAGCTTCTTGTATGATGTATGCAGACCATGTCTCACTCCCATACAACAGGGTGCTGATGACGCATATAGAGTAGTAGGTTTTCCGAAAACCGAGGCTGCATTGCCTATGCGAGCATTCAAGTCACTATCCAAGGAGAGATTGGAGGTGACTGTTGAACCAAGGTACTTGAACAGGAGGCCATTAATTACCTGGAGCCTAAAACTCCAATACTGATCCTGTGTTGCTCCAATACTGATCCTATGTTACTCCAATACTGATTCTATGTAACGGCATTTTCAGAGATCAAACTATTTTTAGACGAGTTCTTAAATAAGATTTGACTTGCACGAGTGACCATTCTCAATCCCATGGGTAATTATTTCTAATCCAAGACTTGTAATTGGCTTGAAAGGTCTGGTTTCGCGGGAAAATCAATCTAAAAATAACTCGGTCTGTAAAAACGCCGTTCCACGAATACAATGACGTGGTACGCTCCTAGTCATGCACGGACTCCGGACTTGAAGCGGGTGTCCACAGAGTTAAGTGCTTGGTTGCTGATCAGGATGGTCGGCTCAGCATGGGTCCCCATTGCTAGTACCTCAGTCTTTTTGATGGACATAGTCAGGCCAAAGTCCTGACAGGCAGTCGCGAAGCTGTCTATGATGGCTTGTAGTCTGCTATCTGTGTGACTGACAAAGGCAGCGCCGTCGGCAAAGAAAACAGCACTGTCTTCACTCTGGTCTTAGCGCGGAGACGAGTTAAGTTCAGTAGCTTTCCGTCGTGGCGTGTGTGGAGGAGGACACTTTCATTTTCCTTATAAAATACAAATTATCTATGTGCTTTCATGTCACGATAATCATCAGTGAGATACTGACTTCCTTTTCAAGATAGACTTTATCTGATTTGCACTTTTTAGTTGGATTTATTCGATAGTTTTGTAATTGCACCTTGAATAAAGTAAAACAATGCTCATTCATAATCTTTACCAAACGGCCAAAAAGTTCAGAACCTAATACACCTTATTCCAAAATGGCCGTCATTTTAGTATTAGGCCTTTTTACCTCGTTCTTAAACTTAGAATTCAAAAGAACATTTAACCTTAAAAGACGAAACAAGGGCTAATTCGCAAGCAAACAAAATAATACTAAAATGGTAGCCATTTTGGAATAAGTTGTATAAAAATTTAAAAATTCACTCAATTTAAGAATATCTTCGGTTGAATCGCTCAAGATGACTCAC
>OX421445.1:53840441-53842941 GCA_949126865.1 Montipora capitata
ACGGACTTCCTTGGAGGGGGAACTGGAAACTAGACATTTCAAAGGCCTTTTTCTCAAAACCTAGCCGTACAACCAGGGTTAAAATTTTGCGGATTAGTAAACAACATGTAGACAAAACCGTCAACATTTTTTTAAAAAGTTCTATCATACAGTTTTTCAGTTATCATTAAAATAGACGAAAATCGACGTTTTTGTCATTTGTGAAAAACCTGTCTGGCAGATTTAACTATTTATTTCTCTACATAACTATTTTTTCTCGGTTTCGGAAATCCTGAAATTTTGAGGTGGGGTTGTACGGCTGGTTTTCGAGAAAAAAGCCTTTGAAGTGTCTAGTTTCCAGTCCCCCCTCCAGGAGCTCGGTCACTATGCATTTTCCCCTGATTTGCATTTATTTGTTCGGTAAAATTACATTTTACATCAATTGCAGTGACTAACACTTCAGAAGAAACTTCCTGTTGCTTTAATTTCACAGATTCCAAAACCTTGATCTTTTTCGTCGGAAAACTGTAGTAAGCCACCTTAAGCTCGCGCGTTTTTGAGACGCGGACGGCAACCGGAAGTGAACTGTCGTCACAAACAAAGACAAACACAAAGACTCGGGTTCGAACTCAAGCAGAAGGAATTATTGTACGGAGATGTGATTATTCCCCAGGATCCCCAATTTGTGGGGTTAATTCAATCTCCGCGGGGTATGCACAATTGTGACTACGATGAAGAAAAACAAGAACAAAAAAATAAAATGGAACGGGCTCGAATTGTTACCGTGGCTGCCTTCGGCATCCCACGGAATTAACGTTAAAACAATACCTACATACTTTCTAGCTTTAATTTAAAGTGCAGAGAAAACAACAGGAAGCAAACAACGTTTCCGCAACAATGTTTCCTAGTTTACCCAGGCTCTAAGCGAGTTTCATTGACTTGCCGTAAAAATTTCCGCTTGGCATCCGAATCGTTTAATGCAATCTGAAAATTAAGCATTAGTTGATCCCCAAATTTCCGCATAGTTTTATCGACTTCAAAACTGTTGGAGCATGTTAGCTGCATCGATGCACGAGAATCCTGACATTGTCTGTAATGAAAAACGCGAGCAATATTCCAGTCCACTTTATCAGAATCATAATATTCCTCGAAGGCTTTGCTAATGTGATGTATTCCTTGTTCGAAAATCCTAAGCGGGTCTACCACACATTTGGTCCAATATCGAATCACTTGACTTGTTCTATAAAATATGCGCTGTGTTATCAATGGAGAGATCTTGGTTGATTCGTGATTCGTCGATGGGTCAAAGACCACGCTTTCGAAGCAATGCCCACAATGTTGATCTTTGTGGATTTCCCGCAGCAGTGAGTTCATGTTATCATGTCGCAAAGGAACAATAAACTCATCCAAGTCATGAAAAGCCACAAAGCGCAGGTCTCTCATTGAACGATACAAGCAATCCATGATAGACAAAACTTGGCCATGGTAGTGCAAGTTATTGCCAATATACTCCGGTAAATTCCACTCGAGAACGCTAACTAACCCCTTGTTTTCGTAATGGCTCAAGACGTTACGCACTCTTTCAGTCATTGCGAGATCATAAAACGTGAAGTGCGAGGCTCCTAAAATCTTCGTAAGCTCTATAAACTCTACAATTTTGTCCATTGATATGTCACCATGCACGGGAGGTATGCAAATTCCATATTTCCAGCTGTTTGGACTCCTCGGACGGTCAGTGAGACCCACTGGAAAGGCCAAGGAGTTATTTTTCACATTTTGTGTCTTTGAGGCTGATGTAATTGAAACATTTATCGAACAAGGTATTCTTTCGAGCTCTTGTGGAACGACACACGAAGCTATAAAGCCCCCGTATCTTTGGTGATGGTTTTCGTTGTGTTCATAGAAGACAGTTTCGCTTGCCAAAATCGTTTGTTTTGATGCGCTTTCGAATTTACAAGTAAGTAAGGGAAGAGGATTTTTCCTTGACAACAACAGCAAAATTCGGATAAAACGCTCCGGTTTTCGATTGTCATACCAAACCGAGAACACCAGAATTCCCTTGCTAAGGTGACGAAATCTTGACTTTACCGGCTGCGGTTCAGCGCAACGCAATTGTCGATGCTTTCCGCCTCCTGCATGAACTTTATTTATCAAGCTTGATGGTAAACTTCTTTTCTCCTCATCTGTTGGTTTAATAATCATTGACGAGGCGTCACCTTGACGAGAACTCTCCTGAAGAACAGCAATGCCCGCCTGCGATTGAATTCCCTGAACTGCATCAAGCTCAAAATGCAGCGATAGAATGAACACAGTTGAAGCTATAGTGAAGACTAATAAACACCATCTTCGCCTGTAATGAGAGACTTTCCGAATCATCCTATGCATACTG
The DNA here is from genome assembly GCA_949126865.1 of Montipora capitata. Lineage (NCBI taxonomy): Eukaryota > Metazoa > Cnidaria > Anthozoa > Scleractinia > Acroporidae > Montipora > Montipora capitata. The sequence goes on from OX421445.1 coordinate 53,842,810, forward strand.
TGATGCGTCTGAGTTTTGCTATGAATTATTTTAAGAGTTTGAGCAAACGGTAAACGTCAGCTTAATTAAATAAAATTCAACAAAAATGTAAAAAAATTCAGAGGTATGACCAAGCTGGGTAGGCCTTTGGCA
>OX421445.1:53847941-53865441 GCA_949126865.1 Montipora capitata
TAACATTAACTCTAAATAATTATAATAAACTATTATTTAGAATTACTTCCGTTATTTTTCCGTTACTCTTAGTATTTGAATTCAAATTTGTTGTAACTGCCATGGTTTATCACATTTTTTCCAGTATTACGTGAACATTCATTTACTATGTATATGTACATAGAAGCAATCCAATGTAAACTCTCATTGTACCTGAAGAAGGCTGGTTTGGCCAGCCGAAATATAGTACACCAATAAAATCAAATCTACGTTGTATCGGCTCTTGCTCAAAATATTTAGTTTCTCAACTTGTAATTGCGCCGATCAGATCATGCCACTGATCCAACGTACAGATTGTCCACGGTTGCTTGCTTCAAAACTCTGGAAATTAACCGCACAGGAAGGAAGCTATTCACAATGGCAATAAGGTTAGGCTTTTAATTGAGATTTTTTTCATACAATTATCTTCTTAAGCTTTTTATCGGGATTCCCATACAAATCCTTATATTTTTGTCGGCCATGCTCACATTGAGCTTGCGGCACCTGTGGTCAAGGAAGCAGCCGAAGGGAGAACGGGGTGAGAGAGAGAAGGTTCTTGCTCTCTCCCTATTCTCCCCTCGGATCTTCGGCTCGCCTGCGTGACTGAAGAGGGCGGCTCGAGAACTACATGTAAATGATGACTCACTCCTGCCAAGCGCAACTTCGCTCACCGCCCTGGTGAATGTGTACAGCACGGAGAAAGCTAAGATTGGTTGGGCACCGATGTACTCTAACCATTCATCTTGGAAAACCTGTTAATCGCTGCTGCATGTTTCGGCATTCTGCAAGCAACAAAAGCTTGGCAACCATTTTCGAATTATTGTTGTGGTAACTTGGCAGCTTGTATTGTTGAGGTCAGTAATGAACAGAAATTTTTGATCGTACAATGGGAAACAAAGGGTCTGCTCATGAAGCTAAAGGAGCTGGAAAAGATGTCATTCAACAAACGCAGAAAGGGTCGAACGAATTATATGACTACGTCGATTTAAATGGAGGTGGAAAACTTGTTGAAGCGTTTCGAAGAGCTCAGAGGACGAAAGACTTCCACGAAGTTGAGGAACTCATTGAAGGCTTCCGAAGCAAATTTTTGTATAACGATGGAGCAGGAAAAGAAATAGATGTGGCAGAGCTTGTTCAGTGGAGGCACCAGAGCCGTGAAGTACAAGTTCCATCTAAGAAGCGGAATGCTTTGTTGTCCTTTTTTACCAAGTGGACAAATCGAGTGGAGGACAGTCTTGAAACTGTGGGAACTGATTATCATGTGTTGGCTGAAGGCCCTGGTATGTTCAAGGTTTGGGTGTAGGGGCGATATCTGTTTTTCAACTTCCTTTTTGTCATGTAATGAGCAAAAGAAGCCCTTGTTAATATTAGCTACATTGTACATGTAATTGGGCAGACATTTTGACACTGAGCACTATGGATTAGTGGAAGTACTACTAGTGTCAAGTTACCTCTGGGTCTGACCCTTTGTTTCAGGCATCATCACTTTGTTGGTGTGGGCAATCAGATGATTTCAAGTGCAATTTGGTACGAGGATGAGTAAATTTTTCAGATTAAAAAAAGTAAATTTTTCAGATTAAAAAGAGAGTGCAATTATTTGTAGTCTGAAAAAGTTTAAAGTATCAAAAATTTAAACTTGAACAATCTCCTTAGTTCAGGATATAGAGTTTATTGCAGTATTATAAGTTATGGTATTAAGACTGAGTGGAGTCCAATTCGGTCTGTAATCATACGAGTGATAAAAAATGCACGGCCATCCTATTTGTGTATCACGAGTATGATTACAGACCGAATTGGACTACTGCAATAAACTCTAAATCCTGAACTTAGGGCGACACGAAGTCCTCTTACCAATTAATCATAAAAATTACAATTTCCAAGAAAAGAAGAAGAGCCATGTTATGAAAGAAAGGTAAAATTTGCATTTATAATAATAATACCGTAATAATAATAATAATAATAATAATAATAATAATAATAATGAAAATAGACACAAGTACTGTACAATAATATGGTAAAAACTACAAAAATACACAAGTCAGTTAAAAGCTATGATCAGATATAGTAAAATTAACTAAACTACTAAAATCAAACATTGTAGGCCAATTTAAATAAGTACAGTGTACATGTATGTCTTCAACTGCGCCCTGAAGTGGTCGACAGAGGTAACACCCCTGAGTTCAGGAGGCAATTGATTCCATAACCTAGGAGCAACTGTGGAAAAAGCCCTATAACCATGCATTTTTAACCTAGATTTAGCAGGGTTGGCCAGGGTTTTTGGGTATACGGTATACAGGGGCTTTTTAAATCGGGTGTATGGTACTATATTGCAACTTAAATATGGGTATTCGGTATATCACTTTCTTTGAATTTCAGGTATACTGTATACAATGCTTCCATTAATTTTGGGTATTTTTGGGTATTTTGGCGAATTTTTTCGGGTACACTGGTATACCACTACCCCCTCTGGCCGACCCTGATTTAGGCACAGCGAAAAATTCTGAGAACTAGAATGAAGTAATCGTGTACTATTACTGTAGTGTAAAAGTTCAGGCAGGTAAGTTGGTGCCAAGCCATTAACACATTAAATTTTGTACACTAAGAGTAGATTTTAAAATGTATGCGATACGGCAAAGGAGGTGTAAATTGTTTAATGTCACTCTGAAAGTCTGTACACTTATAGTTTCTATGGTGATAGAAACCAAGGTTGTGATTGGTTGATTGAAACCACAACTTTGATCGTGAGTGGCTTGTTGAACTGTCCGATAACAACTTGGCAAGTGAATTTGTGTAAAATAGATGTTTTTTAAACTAATCACAATAAATTGAGGAAATTGTAATTTTTATGATTATAATGATAATTCTTTATGCTGTCTGTTTGAATTTTAGGTACACGTACACGGGTTTTGGGCTGGGACATCAACCAGCGTGCCGCTGTTGGTGAAACTATTGTTCATTTGTGCTTCCTGAATGCTACTTGTGTGCATTACAGTCTTGCTAAAATGATCATCAAGAGGTACCCTAGTCTCATCAATGATATCTACATCAGTGATGAATATTATGGTGAGTTTTTTGCTGTCATTTAAAGATGATAAACAGAGAAATGCTACATCTACATGTATTTTGCCATACATTTCCTTCATGTAAGAGATCACATAGTGATGTCTGAAATTGTTTGATAGCAAACTTTAAGTTGTTTTCTGTAGCAACTCAGTCAGTATTTCTATCCCAAGTTTACCCAGCTACTCTCTTAGATTTTCTGTTACTTTTCCAAAACAACACAAAAGATTTCTACTTTCTCAATCTGTCACAAACTGCACTACCTCATGTTTAACACGTAGATCTTGATCTTTTACTTCTTCCTTGTATAGCGCTTATACACGTATTTGTTGCTGTTCTACTGTAAGTTCTTTACAATGGTTAAACACATACATGACGTATTATATGAACAGAACAAATCTCATGAGAACAAGCTAAGAGAATTAAAACTAACTGAAACTCATTTGAATATTGAATATGATTACCACATGTAGTTAAAACTTCTGGCTCCATGCAGATAGTGCTACCCAACGGATAAATCACTATCCAGTGGATAAGTAATAGTGAAACCGATTGCGCTATCCAATGGATAGCGATTTATCTGGTGGATAGCGTTATCCGTCTTTTGAACAACTGGGGCCAGGTGTGTAAAACAGTCAATAAGAGATTTAGTCAGAGAGTGTGACTTTCAATATCAGTCAAGTGGAGAATACGTACAATGTATAATTATACAACATTCAATTAAATAATTGGTCTCATTCTTTTCAGGGGAAAGTGCATTGCACATGGCAATTGTAAATGAGAATCAAGAAATGGTACATTTTCTCTGCAAGCACAGTGCAGACATCCATGAGCGGGCATATGGAGCCTTCTTTTGTCCAGAAGATCAACGATTGTCCCGAAAAGACACTTCAAATCAGGAAGGGATCATTCTTGATGATAAGACCGATTACGAAAGGTGAGTCCAGTGTAGAAGAACGCTCACAACTTCTAGTTCTTAGCATTATAATAATGTGGTCGTCAAGTTCGTGTTTTTGAGGACAAGCTAAACTTCATGAAAATTATATAATATTCATTCATAACAAATTAAATGAATTGTTTTTATTTTATTATAAATACTACATGGCATTATTGTATCCCTCTCTTGTATTTCTTGTTACAGTAGGACATGTAGTTTGAAATAATAGGGTATTTTTATGAGTACAGTATTTTGTCTTACAAATTTTCATAGTAGTTGAGTTACGGAAATGTTGAAGTTCAAAAGGATTTGAAGTGATTTCAATTCAGATTGACTCCTGAAATAATTATGGGTAATTACAAGGCAGTATTCTTGTCTGCTAAGCAGTCTGAATTCCATCAGACTCAAGCCCAGAGAGGCAAGCAAAACTGTCTTGAACAAGACAACGATGGAGCAAGGCTTCTACAGTGTAGGCTTATGAGTGCGAGAAATCCAAATGTAATTCGACAGCTGTCACTCATGTCTTATAAATAATAAAACCTCTTTGTAACACATATGATAATTTATTTGCAGCCACACATATTGGGGGGAATATCCTCTGTCCTTTGCTGCTGGCCTTGGTTTGGAGGATATGGTACGATATTTGTTGGCTCGAGGTGCATGTCCCAATAAAAAGGACACAAATGGCAATACTGTATTACACATGATGGTCATACATAACAAACTGGTAGGTCAATCTGTGGGTAATAATATTTGAACATTGCTGGTACAAGTACCTTGACTTGTGGATAGCTTAGCAGGTTAAACTTATTGAAAGAGACCTGGAAAATGGGTTACCATGCAATACAATAAAATAATTTAATTATGTTGTTTAAGGAGGGAGATAAAATAACCTACATGTATTACGTACATGTAACAGTTTTCTAACCTATTGGTTGATGCATTGGTGAGAGCACGAGTTACATATAAAAATTAATTATGCTTTCCACCAATTTGACCCCCATCTCATTTCCTGGATTCAGAGTACTGTGATACGTTGTAAGTCAGGAGGCTTGGCTGAGTTTGTTGGTTCCCAGAGTACTCTGCTAATTAGAGAGTATTTCTCTTGGTTTATTCAGATTTTCTTGTCTCATAAAAGGCCAACATGTTGATTTGAATGACAGTCTCCTCCAGTTAATAGACAAAATAAATCTAATAGCTCTCTTTGCTTTGCTATAAATATGCATGTAAGCTCATGTAAACTTAATATAGGGGACATACGGTAGTTTTTCAGTAGGCCTTAAAAATTGATTGATTATTAGTGCTTTTTTTAAATTTGTGATTGCTTTTTCGAAAGAGATTACTGTTTCACAAATGCATGTTGTTTGTGTTTTCATTGGACTGATAAGATTTTATGACCAGTTTTACAGCAAATTGTCAGGGACTTGAATTACATTCCTCACCGCGACTTCAACAACGAAAAAGTTAACGTTATTGCGTATGCACAAACAAAAGCTGAAACATTTCAGGATTTGTACAAATGTATTTTTGTTCAACTAGAATGACAAAAAAAGAAAGCAACAACATAAGAATAGAATTGCAAAACAAAAGCAACTATGTCAAAACAGCGATGGGCAATGTGCGCATGTATAGATCGTTTTCATGGTCAAGTAACAAAAAGCAAATTTGAAACCGTTCAATAAAAAAAGCCAACAACTTGAAATGTTGTAAAGAGAAATACATGTATATAAACCTCCTCTCCAATTCTCAGTTCTGTGCTGAACATCGTTTCTGAGTTATTAATTTGCCAAAGCGTTTCACACGATGCCGCCATGTCGATGGACCGCCTGTGGTCAACCAATTTTGCAAGCTGAAGTGTATGCCTAAAAACAAGTGCAGCAGCAGGGGAAAACAGTGCCAGTGGCCAGAACTTGAAGACAATCTCGTCCGATGGATTGAAGAGCAGAGGCAAAGCGGCTACATCGTGTCTCGCAACATGATCCGAATAAAAGCACTAGCAAAAGCTGACGAATTGAAGATTACTGGCTTCCAGGCATCCAACAACTGGTGCACATGGTTTTTGCACCGCAATAATCTCTCCCTTCGCCGGAAGACGAAGATTGCTCAGAAACTGCCGGAGGACCTCGAGGAGAAGATAACAAGCTTCCATCGTTTCATAATTAACAGCAGGAAAAGGGGCAATTACGAACTTGTTCATATTGGCAATATGGATGAGACTCCGGTTTGGTTTGACATGCCATCGGAAAGAACAGTCAGCAGCCGAGGACAAAAAACTGTGTCCATCACTACCACTGGCCATGAGAAGTCCCGCTTCACAGTTGTTCTTTCACGCCTAGCCAACGGAACAAAGTTGAAGCCGATGATAATTTTCAAGCGAAAGACTCAGCCAAAAGAGAAGTTTCCACAGGGCGTAGTTATACATCATCACCCTAAGGGCTGGATGGATGAAGATGGGCTGAAGCTGTGGATCGAGAAGGTTTGGAGATCCAGACCTGGCGGGTTGCTGAGAAAGAGAAGTCTCCTTGTCTGGGACTCATTTCGTGCCCACCTGGTAGACCCTGTGAAACATGCGCTACACCAAACCAACACAGATATCGCAGTAATACCAGTTGGATTGACCAGCATCTTACAACCACTAGATGTCTGCCTCAATAAACCATTTAAAGACCGACTCCGAGAAAAATGGACGAACTGGATGGTGGAAGGACAAAGAACCTTGACTCCAGCTGGAAATTTGAGGGCAGCTTCCTTGCTAACTGTGTCTTCTTGGGTTTTGGATGCATGGCGAGGTCTTCCGGAAGAAATGGTCGTACGATCGTTTAAGAAATGTGGCATCTCCAACTCCTTGGATGGCACAGAAGATGACATTTTGTGGGAAGAAGAAACCATCCCAGGTGAAGAAAACGTTGGTGAAGAGGAAGATGAAGATATTTATGATGATCGACTTACAGAGGAAGAGTGGCGAAATTTGTTCGGTGAGAGTGACGACGAGGACGAATTTGAGGGCTTTTAGCGAGCACGTTTTGTGCTTGCTACCAAAAACGGCTCCTTTAGGAGCCACCAATTTCCAGAAAAGTAAATAACCAACAATAAAGTTATGTCTTTAATTTGTTTTTTCTACCGTATATACTGGTAAATAACATAATATTGTAGGCAAAATCTGTGAAATGGACTGCCGTTGAGGAGGCACATGAAGGTGTTAGTTACCACAGTACTACTCAACCAAGATTGTGGCCTGGTTTCCAAGCTCCTAAGCCAGCTGCATCGCGTTGCATACGTAGTTTCTGGAGTCTTTCTTAAGGATTCTCCAGCTTCTGTGATGTTGTGCTTGTCCTCTTAAGCCCCCTTTAAATCCCTGAACACCTAGAAAGGTTAGTTTAAGTTTGTATATTTGATTTTTTGAGAGCTTTTCGAAACCTAAGGACCAAATTCCTGCACGTAGAACTACAAGTACGTTCTGCTAAAACCGGTCAAAATGCTTGGTAATAAACTTCATGTTAAGCCTTGCTGTGGTTTCTCCATATATATGCAGTACCTGAATTTAAGTTTAAGAAATACAAGATTAGTATCCAAAGTGAATTGTACTCAGAAATTAAGAAAATTAAGAAAGTTCAGTTTTTGATCTCAAAAATTGGGGGTCGACTTATACACGGGTAAATACGGTACTTGAAACATTCAAACTTCTGAGAGTCATTATAGGAAAAGACATGACTTGTTTTTCATCCAGCTCTGTATCATGGTGTCAAGCACAGTGACAATTCGGAAATTCAAAATGCTGTATTTCCAAAATGAAAGACGTTAAGAAAATGGAAACAAGATTTATTTCTAGCTCATCTTCAACCCTCGTGTCGATAAAAATTCAGAAGACCTTGCGATTTTCATTTATTTTGTAATTTGATGATGTCACTGTGGAAACCATCTAGGCACCAATTTTTATTTTGCTCAAATTGCAGAGGTGTATCCTTCCCCGGTCAAGTCTTGATCGCTGCCATGAGAATTCTATTGACATTTGTTGATTATATAACAACAGCATCTCTTTAAATTTTAAACACTGTTAAATGTAAAAGAAGAAAATTTCATAAGTGAGCTGAATGTAGTACATGTAGACAAAATCAATGTATAATCATCGTGGCAGAAAAATGCTGTATGATATTCAAAAAAATGCAGCCCAATGTTAAACAACAATTTTGTTCCAATTGCTTAAATTAAATATTGTACCTTATAAAACAGGTTGCATTATTTACATGCTCCAGTGATTTTCTGTCTGTGATTCACTGCACAGAAAAATACATGTGTGTACATGAATATTTGGTCTGAAGAAACTCAAAAAAAGCTTGTGGCTTGTAGCTTCGGTTAGTCATGTATGCAAATCTGGTGATTCAATGTCCCAAGGAATTTTGTGTTTTTGACAAAGGGTTCCCATTTGCCCGAAGAACCGCACGCGTCACCATCACCTGTGGCTATTTAGATTCTTAATTAATACTTCGTCTTGCAGAGAACAGCAGTTATTTCCCCTTGAGATTTCCAACATTTGAATAGAATCTTGAAAGATTTTCTTAAAATTCATCCAAAAGCGACTGAAGAATAATTTGAATAGCAGCAGTGGTGTCTTCCCACATCAATCTTGACTTAACGTTAAGTGATTTTAGTTCATACTGTAAGACCTTACACGTTATTCCGATCATGCTAGAGCATAAATGCTTTCAGGTGTGAAGTTAAATCACGAAACAATTGTCTTAGGATTTTCCTGTCAATCAAATAGCAGGCCACCATGTTTTGGCGGCTAACAGCCATGGAGAGTGCAAAAGATTTGAACCATTTGAAAGAGTTATTGATTTTAAAAAAGGAAAAACGAGACGCCAGCAATTTATAAAGTGGTCTGCCACAAGCATCCTACTCAATAAGTGTGGAAACTTTTTTTGTCCGACCAAGGTGGCTAGTCCATCCCAGGGCTACGCCCAGCATTAAACTTGCCGGTACCCATTTATACACCTGGGTGAAGAGAGGCACTGCAAGAGTAAAGTGTCTTGCCCAAGAACACAACACAATGACCCAGCCAGGGCTCGAACCCGGACAGGTCGATCTGGAGTCCAGTGCCCTTACCGTTAGGCCACCGTGCCTCCCACAGTCTGTGGTGTCAGTTTTTATTTGTTTGAGGTCATCTCACGTATCAATTGTTTCATACCTTTTGATCAACCCACGCACCTTGTCAGAAGCATTGATATATACATGTATCACTAATTTACTTAGAATAATCACTACACAATGCACATCTACCCTGCTAAACCTACATTGTATTAACAAACTTATCCCTTGCACTGTGGTTTGGTCAATTATTTTGTAGTCTAGTCTGACAAATAATATTATAATTATTATAAGTGATAAAAGAGATCAAAGAAATTAACCTATTAAGACATTTAAGTCAATAAAATTCTTGTGATAATGCATTTATAAGTGAAACACTTTTGTAGATCTTTTTTGCTACATTACACAGTGTAGTTACAGACTTGTTTTCTGTGCAGAAAGATGGCCTTTTAACAACCAAAAGTGTTTACCTAAAAGGAAAGGAACTTTATTTAAGTGGAGCACCCGGAGGAAAACCTCTCGGAGCAGTTAAGAGAACCAACAAACTCAACCCACTTATGACGCCTAGTCTGGGAATCAAACCTGGGCCACATTGGTGGGAGGCGAGTGCTTTCACCACTGCGCCATCCCTGCACCCTAATATCACACTTAACAATAATAATAATTTACAATATTGCCTAAAGTTGCTGTTTCAAATCCATGTTTGTTGTGCATGCCAGTGTTAAAGTTATCAACCCAGCATTGCAGTTTGTGAGGATATACAATCATCATGTTGCACCAAGCAAGAAAGCAACTTCTCAACAGTTTATAATCAAGCAACGTTGGAATTACAGTAGAACAGTAAATACTGTACATGTACTGTTTCAAAGATTAATCCTAATGTTGTTTGTTCTTGTTTTTGTAGGACATGTATGACCTTATTCTGGATATTGGCTGTTACTGTTCGTGTCACTGTGAGAAGCCACTTGCTAATGTAGTGAATAATCAGGGTTTTACACCTCTGACTCTGGCTGCCAAGCTGGCGAGGAAAGAGGTTATTATCCACTGTGCCATTAACCTATAGGGACCTTAAGATCTACGATGGCGACAGTCAACGAAAACGTCACCTCAAAATATAACTTGGCTCTATCATAAGTCTTTTGTGATTACCCAGTCTCATTTATGTCCTACAATATGGGCGAAGTATCCTAAAAATAAATTGGTATGAGCGGTTTCAGATTGAAAACAGAGAATGAAATATTCTCTTTTGCATGCTAGCCTTATGTAGTCGTGAAAACCTCAAATTTGGTGATTTCAAGTCGTTGTTATACAGAGGATCGCAAACATACTTGCTTAAGTCCATGCTGCACGTGGAGCACAATTATATGCTCTTTTAACCAAACTCCCTATTGACTTCCAGAAGTGGGACTCTAACGGCAGGCAATTTTACTCATCACTGGGGGTGGTCCAGGGCAGTTCAGGTGTCAATGGGTTAAGGACGGTGCCTACTGTTGTTATTGCATATGTTCTGCGCATCTCGAGATAATCAGATTTCCTATCAGTGCTGCTTATTAATAGAGGGATATTTTTGCACAGTTAAAAACTATGTGGAGAAAGCAGAACTTAGCAAGTGCTTGTGGTATCCAAAAAGAAATTTGGGGGGTAAGCATGCATTTTTCAGAGATAATTAAGCCTCAATTTGGCAAATTACGCCATGCATTGCTTTGTATTTTAAAGCTTTTTACAAAGATTGATGATTGCCTATCTTCAAAAAATGCGTGGTTACCCCCAATTTTCTTTTTGGATTTCAATAATATGCTTGTTAAGATCTACTTTTCCCACATATGCAGTAAACCGCGCAAAAAATACCTTTGAATTAGTAGGCACTGTCCTTGATAGTACTGTGATTTAACCTAATTCTGTGGAATCTCAACTTCAGCTGAGCCAGCCTCCTATAAATTTCCTTTTGGCTTCAGTCAATCAATTTGAAACTAGCTTTGCACCTTCCATTTCTTGACTCATTTCTCTTTTGAATTTCAATGGTCACTGTCAACTTGATTAACAATAATGTATTTACATGTATAATTATCAAATAACTACTGTATATTATAATTTGTCATTTATCATTGTTACAGTAGCCCTATTTTTCTGGGCCCTGGGCCCGGTTGTTCGAAACCCGATTAACGCTAATCGCAGATTAAAAATTTACCAAGGAGTTTATTTCTCTACTCCCAAATGTTGTACAATGCTGATATTTGGCAAAAGTTTATATTAGAGGAAGTCAATCTTGAAAACCAAAAATAACCAAAAGAAACTTGCAACGAAAAGTTGAAAAAATTAAACCAAAGTTTACGCTAATCCTGGATTAAGTTAATCGGCTTTCGAACAACCGGGCCCAGTTGTTCAAAAGCCAATTAACGCTATTGTTAGGTTAAAAATTAACCAAGGAGTTTTTTTCTCTACTCCCAAAGCTGTTTAACGCTGACATTTGGCAAAACTTTACATTAGAAGAAGTCAATCTTGAAAAACAAAAACAAAAATAAACAAAAAGACTTTCACCAAAAAGGTGAAGACATGAAACAAAAGTTTACGCTAATCCTGGATTAAGTTAATTGGCTTTCCAACAAGCGTGCCCTGATGCCAACAGCAATGGTAACAATGTCACAAAATTCAAAACAACAAAATGTTTATTGTGCCCCAGAGATTTAAACAAACTAAATTACAAAAATGCTGTTGCCTGTGGGAAATTTCAAAACAAAAAGAAGTGATTCTGATATTTACTTATTTGAGATACAAATGCCTTCTTTGAAAAGCATAAGCCAACAAATGATTTTGACTGTAGGGATTATTTCTTGAGTTTATTTGTGTGTATGTTGGAGTGGAGGTTGCCTTTAAAGAAAATTAATACGAGCAGTTTTACCAGTTTATCATAAGATTTCATGACTGATTGTTTGAAGTAATAATAAAATTATTGTAGGATAGTGGAATGGTAAAAACTTTCCATTATTATTGGTAAAAAGCTCTGAGCAAGTATGAAAGGATCATTATATTTTGTAGAAATCTGTTTTGTATTTCGGAATTAGTCTGTTTTGTTTTTCTGTGCAATGTTTTTGGAGAGGGAGAAATTGTGATGAAGGACATGCATGTACTATACAGTAATACACATAAGTACATGAATAATAACTCACATGTTTTGCATACAGTAGTTTACTGGTGTATAACTTAGGATTTCATTGTTTGCCTCATAGATGTTTCATCACATTCTTACGCATGAGAGAGAAGTATTTTGGCAGTATGGTGAAGTTACATGTGCTGCATTCTCTCTCAAAGATCTGGATACAGTGAGTGCAAGTTAATGTTATTCTTATCTCTTACCTGAACATGGCCTCTCTGAGAACTGAAAGAGTCAATATAATTTCTCTTTAAGTGCTAATGTGACCAAAAAATCAATTCTTCTTTTTCTTTGGATTTCATTTTTACTATGTTAACTACAATGTACATGTAAACATAAAATGACCCAGGTTTTGAGCCTTGATTTCAAAAAGACAACAGACCCTGTTTCTTTTAACTGGAATTTTCTTGTTTAATGGTCCGCCATTGCTATTAATCACTCACTGAAAAACGTAGAGAGGTGGATCGAGGAGAAGTGACGTCAAAGACTCACTACATGTAGTTTAAGAATGCAATGCGTGTGTACGCAGCTGAATGCAGGATATAACGCATGAGAGTTTCAGGCTTTCAGACTCTTAAACTCTTGTTTTGCATACAAAAGAGCCTTGTTTTACAGATGTACACGCTGAAATTTTAAGCTACATATAGACCGTAAATGAAGTCTTTTTTCCCTAGATCCAACCCTCTATGGTCCCATCACTCAGTTTTAAATGGACTGTGAAATTCAAAACTTACACTTAAAGTAAAAAGCCTTTTGATTTTACCAGCCAGATGAAAAACGCACTGTCGGTATTTGTGATTGGGTTTCACTGGTACTGTTCCAGGCTGTTTTTTATTATCTTACTTTGCAAACTCAACTGAGATGATCGTCCTCCCTTGCGCTTCTCCATAACTCAGTGGCCGGTACTTTGACAAATGCAAAATTTGCAATTATTCTACTCTATAGCAAAGGCACTCAATATATTATACAGAAAGACTTAACACGATTTTTGCAGGGTCCTGTCCTTCCTAATGATTAGAGTGTAATGTGAAGTGCTAAGTTTCTACCCCATATGAACCATGTGAGCGTTAGCCCGACTAATGGAAATGGGCCCACACAAGGACAGAGAAAAACTCTGACCAGGGTGGGAATTTGAACCCACGACCCGCGGGTTATATCTCCGCTGCTCTACCGACTGAGCTACAAGGTCAGACGGGAGCAGGCCGTGGGAACTGAAGATGTTAAAGTCATGGCAATGAACATGTACAAGTACAAGTAAGGTTACGTTTGTGCAAGCGTCGCACTTATATTTGAACAGACGTAATGATTAGAGTGTAATGTGACGTGCTAAGTTTCTACCCCCTGTGAACAATGTGAGCGTTCTTTTCTGTTGAGTTAAGAAAGGCTCTATAGCAGGATGTAAAGATAATCACTCAAGATGTAAAAAAAAAGGTGGGTGGATCTCAAGATGTTAATCCATCGCTGTAGCGTTCCACCTTAGAATCGCCTCATCTCTATGACTTTCAAAACTCTTGTTAAATTAATGCAATGGGCAAAACACTGTTTTCGTATTAAAAAACCCTGGCATTTTTTTCATTTTTCAGGTCAACAGTGAAGGGCTCATTAATGAGAACTGTGCGTTAAATATTATCACCCATGAGGTTGGTGGAAAGGATGACTGAATAAGATGGCGGGTTTCAATCAATGTTAACTAATGAAAAAAGATTTATACGTACATGTACCATTAATATTAAATTACTAACCGCATTGTAAGGCTGGTTTTTTTTTCAGTTCAATATTTTGCACCATTGCATGCTGGTTTGCATGTGACGTCATGGTGGCGATGACGTTTCTCTCTGCTGGGAATTAAACTTTATTATTGTACATTGGTGTCACCAGCTCGATTTTGATTGGCTATAAGAACGCAGCTAATTCTTGCTTGCTCTGTTTCTCTTACGTCATACCTACAGACAATAGATTTTATATATGTATAATTGACGTCATACCTACAGACAATAGTTTTATGCATGCAGAAGTGACGTCACCTAACACACTAACCAGCAGTTTGATCAGTTTTGTCATGGCGGAGCTCAGCTCAGGAATATGCATAATAAAACAATTATTGAATTCGGTTTTCGCATGTTAGCGATAATTATCAAGGCCTCAGTTTGTGTTATCCGCCTCACCCTTCGGCTTCAGCAGATAACACAAACTTTGGCCTTGATAATTATCGCTAACATGCTCAACCTCATCCAATAATTGTTAATTATTATGCAAATTCTGCGAAAGAAATTGTATTGTATTGCCATCCAACATGGCCGCCATGTCACATGGGTGCAAACCAAGAATTAATTGAACTTACAATATGACTCGAGAGTATGTGGTTAGTAAGATATTTATTACACGAAAAGAAGTAATTCACTACTTGCACAAATCCCATGATACACCTCTTTTACCCCCCAAAAATCTGCATAGGCATTGTTTTCGACTTCTCTTGGGACATTTTCATGTCTCAGGACAAATTGCAAACAATGGTTATGCAAAGGTTTTGGGGGGTAATAAGTAGTGAATATTGCAGGTGGCTGCAACGGGATTTGAACCCATGACCTCTGATGCCGATGCCGAAGCTGGTGCAATGCTCTACCAACTGAGCTATGAAGCCTCTCATTTAAGGACGGTGCCTACTATTGTTACTGCGCATACGTTCTGCGCATCTCGAGATACTCGGATTTCCTATCGGTGATGCTTACTAATACAGGGATATTTTGCGCGGTTTAAAACTATCCGGAGAAAGTACATCTTAGTAAGTACTCTTGGTATCCAAAAAGAAAATGAAGGGTAACCATGCATTTTTGAGAGATAATTAAGCTTCAATTTGAGAAAGAACTTCATACATTGCTTTGTATTTTAAAGCTTTTTACAAATATTATTCATCAATTATCTTTGAAAAATGCGTGGTTACCCCCAATTTCCTTTTTGGATTTCAATAACACTTGTTAAGATCTCCATTTCCTGCATAATCACACATCGGGGAAAAAATATCTTTAATTAGTAGGCACCGTCCTTAAGATATTTAAAATTATAATCATCTCGTACATGTACCTTATTTTGTAATCCAGGGACAAAAGCAAACCTCTAAATGCAGCAGTACGTTCATTAGAATGCGGCTTACTAAATTGGCCGATTATGGCACGCACACTTTATTTTAGAGCTGTAGTATTATCAGCTTCGTGTTTTAATAGACGTAATCGGCTAACTCAAAGTTGTACCCAATTCAAATCAATTCTTTGTATATTTGGGTTTTAATGGTAATGTGCATTCATATTTAAATGATATGGAAATACCTGGGTACAACATCGAGTTAGCCTATTAGGTCTATAATACAACTTTGATTCCCTTTTGTGTCAATGTTTTCGCTTCATAGTGCTTTTCAAAGGAGAGTAATTTTAGTGATTGGTTTAAACAACTCTCATGCCATATTTTCACTCACTGGGAGGCAGAACCATTAATCGTTACTTCCACGGATGCATTTTCCCTCACTTTCAGCAGTTCAAACGGAGTTGATTCCAATGTTGATTGGCCTTCTTGCTCGTTGTGATGATTAGCCTACGTGTAGCCGTAAGGGAACGTCCCCTCCTCCCGTTTTTCTTTAGGGGGGGGGGGGGAGGGTACGGCTTAGGGCTACACGTAGGCTATGTAATGATCACTTCAGTTTCAGGCCGCAGATTCTGTAGCCAAACGCAAGTGATACAAATCTGCGTTTTCTTAATGAGAGGGTAAACCGTGTTGCTCAGAGAAAAACCTCTCGGAGCAAAGAAGAGAACCAAGAAACTCAACCCAAATATGACGTTGAGTCGAACCCAGGGACACAATGGTGGAAAGCATAACCTCGTTTTGTTTTTTTTTGTTTTTAACACATTCAACCTCCAGTGTTTTATCTCTGTTCTTTTACAGGAATCTGTATCACACTTGGCTCTTTTCGATGGAATTCTTCATAACCTGCTCAAGGAAAAATGGAAACATGCTTGCCGATATAGGTTTGTCTGACATCACAAAATTTTGACATTGTTTAAGGTAGAAACGATATCGTCTAAGGTCTTTTATTACGGGCGTGGCCTGGATCGTAAATACGATAACTATCCCAATTCCTGAAGGGAGATGTCTGTGTTTGTGACAATCTGGTGAAAAACAGTATTGTTGATGACATCAACGAGTCTAAGCATTAGGAATTCAGGCGTTCCGAAAGTCAAAACATTGTAACTGGAAGCTTGACCGATATCTCTTTCACTGCCGCTGAGACGGCAATCTCTTACTACACTGTAGTTACACTGTAAGTCAACCTTACGTAACCGAAAACACTGAGGCTCTTTAGTGATTAAGGATGATTGAAAATCAAATCACATATAAACAAAGTAAATGATGGGGTTACTTTCAAAAGAAACCTCGGTGGGGAGTGAAACACGAAAAATTTGGTTTTCTCAAAGAAGTTGATACACGTAAATTAACCGTAAAATATTTACGAGCTGACGTTCCGAGCGTTAGCCCTTCGTCAGAGGGAATTGACTAAGGTTTAATTGAACTCTTTGTCGTACTTGACACAAGCGTTCCGTGAAGCCTAAACTAAGGTTACGGTTGCTTTTTATAACGACTTTGACGTTCTTGGCTGGAACCAGTTTCACCACTTTTAAATGCAAGAGACCTTATTAGAAGGGTTATAAATACCTGTACTACAGTGTATCACCTAACAACGATGTTATGGTTCCATATGGAACGCCAATTATTGCTTAACAAAATGCGCCCATTATTGTGTCGTAATAGCTTACCATGGCAACATGAAAGCTCTCCAGAAACACTCTGTATTTCGTCTTTACTTGCTTGTATCTAAAAAATGAACGCAGTGACCCCCATTTATTATTGTACAATTTGCAATTAGCTATGCAAAATAGAACTATCGGCAAAGTTTTTTAAAATTCCTGGGAACGGATTTAGAGGTACCGTGAATTTTCGAAAAGTTAAGTTAGCTGTGCGATCCAACTTAGAGCTACTTAGCTCTGAATCGGATCTAACTCTGACATCTTTCTTCGTAAAAAGACGTTTGGCATAACTCCTGCATGTGCCTTTTTGTCCTCAGATTCTACCAGCTTTTTGCTGCTTATATATTCTTTCTCATCACGTTCAGTATTGCCATGCTTCTCCGTCCACTAGACGTAAGTGTTTGCCTTTGAAATTAAACCATAAATCGTTCGCTTTATGGTAGAGTTAACGCCTTC
>OX421445.1:53870441-53872941 GCA_949126865.1 Montipora capitata
AGCAATACAGTGTATACGGAAATAATTACGCTTCTGTATACAGTACAAATTTAATCATCATTAGTGTACTTCCCTGAAAAAAAAAACCCTTTGTAAAACTGCAATCTCCTGGTACTTAAAGGGGCTAGGTCACGCTATTTTAGGCATTTTCAGCACTGATCGAATGGTCATAGAATTAACTAAAATATCAAAATAACTGTTCAAAACTATAGAAGAACTCTAACAAAACACAGGGAAGCCAAGAAGGGACATGGATGGACAAAACTGGAGAGGACTGAAATGGATTGAATTTGGGTAAATTTGAAAAACGTCGGCCCACCTTTTTTCAAATTTATATCAGTCTATATCAAAATGTCATTTACAAAGCTTGAAAATCATTCTCAGTTGTTATGTTGCCATGATTTTGCAAATGAAAGACTCTTGCTCTGCCAATTTGACGTTTAGAGCTCATAATTAAAAAATTAAACAAAATTACCTAAAATAGCGTGACCTAGCCCCTTTGAAGGCCTTTGAAGATGTTTTTGAAGATTCCTTACATAAAATCTTCATACCTGAACATAAATAACACTATGTCCCTCTCTTTCTTTGATTGACAGGTACGCGCCGCCTTTGAGATTTTGACATTGCTCTTTGCTCTCTTCTACATCATTGTTGTCTTTCGTGAAATTGTCTTCCAAGAGGGATTTAAGAGTGTCTTTTGGGGAATGGTAAGGCTCGATTTAGAGTCATGGCTTAAAGCGTAAATTACCGGTACAAACTGAAACTCCTGACAAACTCAATTTAGGACTACTTAAACCTCTTTACTTGAAAATGGCGCGCTTTTCATTCACGGAAATTCTGTGTGCGGTATATTCGGTTGCGCAAACCCGAGCCAAGCCAAAGCACGTTCCAGTCATCGTCGAACGTGAGCTTGGTGTGAGCATGAGACACTGGGAACCACAATTTGGTGAAATGGAAAGAGATAATTTGCACCGGCCAGTGCGGAACACCTTCAAAGATGGTACCAAACATTTTGATCCGACCTACCGGGGGCTCGAAAGTTTTCGGGCCAATTTCGGGTGCCAAATTCCCTCTGTACATCAAAAACGGAGACTTTTGTAAGTTTTATCAAACTTCGCAATAGTTTTTCATGTTATCTTGAAAACATCATAAAAGACCAGCTTTTTCAAAAGCAAGGGCATGGCAGTTTCAGAAATGCATGGCATTCCGGGCCCGAAATGTTTTCGGACCTTTTCGTGACCCCCGACTGGAAACGGGCCCAAGAACCGATCCGGACCAGTCGGTTCCATTTGACTTTAATCTAAATTTCTGAAAATATTGTACGAATGGATTGCGCTCCTTTCTCTGTTCGATAATAAATTTTTGGTATTTTTGATTTCTATCTCAGGTTCATAACCCTCTTCGACTTCTGTTCACAATGTCCTGTGTGTTGTTGTTGTTCGCGTTGATCCCTCGTTTTACATGTGAAGTGGATCATGAAGACCATGTAGCAATAGCTGCCCTTATTATGGCATGGCCTTACTCTCTCACGTTTTGCAGGTACAGAATATTTCACAAAACAAGTAAGGTTTTGGCGATGGTCGCACAAAAGCTTTAAAACGGAGCTTGACCATGGATGACCCGTATCTGTTATCACTTTGCGATGACTGTAACTCGTTCTTTCAATAAATTAATAAGAGAACTTTTTGATTTGGGTTTTATTCGTAGGGCTACAAGAAGGAACTTTCGCTTCTGAGCAGAAGCGCTCTCCAAACCTTGTGCTTAACCAGCCAGCTGTGACCAAATTCGACAACATCAAAGTCTTTTTTTCTATGGTTTTGGCCTAATTTTCTTTTCTTTTTAGGGGCTTTGCTTTGGTTGGTCCGTTTGTGGTTATGATCTATCAGATGCTCAAGAGAGATTTCTTGATATTCTTCGTCATTTACATGATCTTTGTCATAGGTTTTTCGCAAGGTGGGCGAAAAGAAAACTGAATGAAAGTTTTCTCTAAATAGCTGTTATTAAACGAATTAGCTTTGCGTTGATGTTGTATTTCTAAGGGGAGTAAGGATAGCCCATTGGTAACGCTTGTACTTCCCACCTCTGCGGACCCGGGATGGCATCCTAAGTTTGGATGTGGGCTGACTTTCAGTCCATGTCAATCTTACTCCGAAGGTTGTTCTCCGGGTACTCTCGTTTTCCCCCTTAGCAAAATCGACTCCCACCTTACTCCATCTGGCTTTGGCGCTGTGCTCCGAGTTCATGCTTGGGTCGTGTTCAGGGGCCGAGCGCCTAGCCCCTAGTCGGCTGCACAGCTCCTTCGGTCCGACCTTGTTGAGCTGCGCCCTTAGCAATGCGAATTGTGACTGCGAGAAAGGGCATTACCAAGCCAGATATTATTATTATTATTATTATTATTATTATTATTAGGTTGATCCAAAAGGTCTAGATAGCAGCAACAATATAGATAGTCGTATAAACATAACAACTTTCTTTAATTTTCCAGACGTGTTTCGACGAT
>OX421445.1:53875441-53910441 GCA_949126865.1 Montipora capitata
TTTTTTCCATATTTGCAAACTACAAACTTGGCAGTGAAAGTCTCGTCAAAATGGCTTCGCATTGCAGCGCCGAACGCGAAAATAAACTTTCTGGGAACGGGATAATAACACCGAGTTCCTCTATTTGAGAAAGTGGCGGCGGGCAGCAGCTAGTTTTCCAAAGGGAAACCTGGGAACAACAGCCAACCTTCGAAAGTCAATCGAAAACCCCTTGTTTTACCTTTTATATACAATTCTAGTTGCATCCACCCTGATTTGAGCTTTCATTGAACAGTATTCGATATTTGATAAGTGTATTTCCTTGTTCTGGGCATGGGTGTACGATTTCTCTGTGCGGCCCATTAGAAACATTGGAAAGACGATCTTTTTTCTCGTTTGTCATACATACGCCACTGTTTCTGTAGTGTTAGAGGTTACATTTTGTAACTAGTATTCCATCCGCACTTAAAAGGTCCATAGCTAGTGTTCTCATGCAACTCTGTCGACTTGCAGATCATGTTTTTCTTGTTTATTATCCTTGGTGCCTTGTTGATCGTTAACATGTTGATTGCTATGATGGGCAATACGTATCTGAAGGTTGCAGAGACCGAGAAGGAATGGACCCGACAGGTAGGATATATTTTGTACCCTTACAAAAGTCATTTGTCATATCCTATTTTATTTTTTCCTGCAAAAGAGGAGGGCATGGCAATAATAGAGAGAATCAACATCGTGTGTACGGGAAACCTCAAACTGTCAGGCTGAATTTGAGATTTGCCAAAAATCAAAGAAATCTGTTTCAAGGAAGTTCATTTCTTGCATGTTATCAAGAAAATATCGGGCGACTTCCTAAGAGAGTGAGCTAGTTAGGATTTAATCATTATCTCATGCTGGTGTATTTTTCGTTTTGCAGTGGGCGCGTATTGTGCTGGCCACAGAGCGTATGCTGACGCCAAAGAAAAGGCTGGCTGCGCAGAAATTGTATTCACAGAGTCTGGGTTCTGATAACGAAAGGGCTCTGATCATGAGACTGCGGCATCACGAAGATCGTCAGCAGGTGCGTGTACGGGGAATGTTTACTACCATGTGATGATGAAAGGTGACACTCTTGGAATTGTTATGAAGTAGGAGGAAGTGGTGAATTTTAAATGAGTTAGAGTTAAGGTTATTTTGCGTTAACTGCAAAATAAAACTATTTGACACTTTGTACTGAAAAAGATGTTAACATCGGTGAATGAAATGAAGTTCCATTTCGACACTTTAGATCCTAACAGTATGGTGGTAGAATTTTTACATGAGCCACGTCTAATGGCCTAGCTCCCACAAGCCTCCTATAACCGAGTTCAGAGTTTCAAAAAACGTGCGTGCGTCGGGATAAAAGCACACATATATTTTAAAAAATTAAAAAAATTCTAATGCAAATTCTTGCAGCTATTTACCATAACAAAGAAGGCAATTATATTCTTGTTTTATCCCGACGCGTACATTCGTTTGTTGAAACTCCCAACTGGCTTATATGAGTTGTAGAGCATCCAAGCTAGTAATCAGAGGATCGTAGCACTCGGATTTTTTCCGAGTATCCCCGAGTCAAGATCGACAGAAAATCTCGTTTTTTGGGACTTCTTCCCCTTGCTTCCAGCGCGTTTAAAGTAACTTATTCCAAAAAAAAGAATAATTCATTCGTACGATCCTTGTATTATATCTCAGTTTCATTTGTTTTTCAGAGCCAAGTATCCCATGATCCTAAGCAGCAAGCTAAAGCCAAGAGGGCCTCTTCAACTTTTCCAAGGAAAGATTATGATTGGCTTGACACAAGCTTCTAACCAATTCTGACTGGTGGAGAGGACAGAGTCCGATACGGACCACTTATCACGAGTACAGTTCAGTTGAAGTATCAGTTCCACGTATTTTGCTATATAAAAGCAAACACACAGATTATTGCGAGCGTTAAGGTGGCTCTAACCAGTTTCAGCACCTTGAAGAGATATTCTCTTCAGAAAGACTGGCACTACACACTGTGTCACGTAACAGCAATGTTATGGTACCATATGAAACACCGATTATTTCTTAACAAGGTGCGGTCATTATTGTCACAGATTTAAGGTGGCTCCGAATCTGCTGTACAGAATTTTTTTAAACTTTGTAGAAAGTTTCATCTTGGCCTTCTGATCACTTTCCAGCAATTAAAAATGGGGGTGCCGAGTTTGTTTTTGAGATAATAGCAACTAAAGCCAAAATGTAGGGTGTTTTTGCTGGGCTTTCCCGTTGCCAAGGCACCTTATTATGCCACAATACTGACCGCATCTTGTTCAGCAGTAATTTGTTTAATTTTCTTATGGTACCATAACATTGCTAAAACGTGATACGGCGTTGTAGTGCCTAACCTTCTAATAAGAACGTTACTTGAAAGCTTTGAAACTGACTTGAACCACCTTAAACCGGTTCTGGCTGGTGGAAAGAAAATTTATGCACATTTTGTTATTTGCACGTTTTTGACAATGACACGAGATTGGAAACAAGCTATTGTCCAATTCTGACTGGTTAACTAAGAGGACTGAGATTCAGTCATTTTGGGGAGTTCTTGTAGTACAGCAGAGGTGGAATTTACATGTTTACATGTTTTGTCTTGTTAAAGGTACTGCGTCACATAATTTAGCCAAACCTTGAAACCAAATCAAGCGAAATGTAAAACTAGCTACTAATAAAACACTAAAGGAAAGTTTGAATAATAGAAAGCAGAGATGGACACTGAAAGAAAGTTCATCTCTGTTGTTTCTAACTTAAATAATGTTGGGGGAGAAGGCGGAGTTTGTCACAAGGCGAGGCTTTTGTTATAAGCTTTTGACCAAAACACATAATTTAACACAATCGTTTTAAGAAGATTATTTATAAGCTTTTGAGCAATAACACGAGATTCATCACGATCTCTCTACCAATTTTAAGTGTTAAAGAGTATGGAAATTAAGTAGTTATGGGAAGCTTTTGCTCTACACCACATGTGGAATATTTATACACCATTTGTTATTTATAAGCCTTTACCAATGGCATGAGATTCAACACGATCTTTCTTCTAATTCTCAGTGTTAAAGAAGACGACGATCCAGGAAGCTCTTGTAGTAGACTTTCAGCGGAATGTTTAGACACATTTTGCTTTTGACCAAGACTAATTTGGGACTAGTTATTACTGGGGAGGTGGATTATTTATGCACAATTTTGTTATTTTTATGACATAAGATTGAACACGATCTTTGTACCAATTTTGACTTGTCAAGATAACGGAATGTCAGTCGTAATAGGGAGCTCGCGTATTTATACACACTTCGTTATTTATAAGCTTCTGACCAATGACTTAATATTCAGCACGAACTTTTCACCAATTTTGACTGATGAAGAGGACAGGAATTCAGTAGTTGTTGGAAGCACTTACAGCGCTTTGTAGGTGGAATTTTCCTACACATTTTGTTATTGGTGATTTTTTAGATTGGAGACGAGTATAAGTGTTCCCTCTCAGCACGCGCGCCTAGAAAACACTCGACCTCCAAACGCGTGCGCGCCCTGAACGCGCGAAGGTGGGTCACCTCGCAGCTCTTACAAGGTCTCACCTGATTGGAGACCACCCTAACCCTTAACAAAAGAACAAATAACAGAAACAATGGACCCTAGGCCTAAAACAAAAGGGTTAGGTTTTAGGCCTAGGGTCCATTGTTTCTGTTATTTGTTCTTTTGTTAAGGGTTAGGGTGGTCTCCAATCAGGTGAGACCTTGTAAGAGCTGCGAGGCTACCGGCGAAGGTCGCTATTTATAAAGCTTTTGGCTAGTTTTGACGGTTGGACAGAATGAAAATTCAGGGAGGACTTGGAGTACACCAAGAATGGCAATATTAAAATAGTAGTAATTCCACAAATGCGCTGTTTTTCTTGAGTTTCTGACCATTGTGGATATTCTCGGCAGCCTTGACTCGCTCCTAATTTAAGTACTTTTCTTATTTTAAACGTTAGCAGGTATGTTCAGAAATGTACGTAGTTACATGCACGCAGATTTTAATAAGCGTCACGAAGTGTCCCCTTGCTCTTTTCCCCAACTTCAACATCGCATGCGTCTCGGGATACAGACAATTTACGTCACAAAATGTCCGATAAACTCCGGTCCCCTAGTAAAGATGAACGGCTGCAATGGGCCATTTCCGAGTTGCTGTTTGTCTCGGTTTCGAAGTGAGTCTTGGTGCTCAACTGTTGTAAGGGAAATGAGTTTGATTTGCATAAGAATACGCAACTCATTTCCATTTGTATGGTTGTGCACCAGGACTCGCTTTGAAACGGAAGCATGCAGCAACTCGGAAATGGTCTATTACAGGAAGCAACTGAATGCTTTGATTTAACGGGATACTTCGTGTTGGATATCAAAATCACACTTGACGTTTATTTCTTGGTGAAACGTAGTCGGTAGAGTAAAAATAAAGTTGTTGTTGTTGTTGTTGTTGTTATAAAGTAATTGTGTTTGTTATTCAAAATGACGCAGAAATGGTACACAGCGATCATTCGCCGCAGACTAACATGGAAAACCGTCGGACGAGGAATATATATATTTTTTTGGAGTGTTTCCGCTTTACAACACAGGACGCCTACTACACGAATTCACTACGTGAAGTAACACACTTGATAGTGCTTTTGCTAAAATTTTTGAGCTAATTGTCGCTGTGATAGACAGGCGCTGGAGTCATTTCCTTTTGCCGCTCCCATTTTTGATCAAGTACCCGACATCTTGCGCAAAGAAAGGCTTCAAATGACGGACGTTATTACTATCCACGTTTGCGGCATTCCGCTGGGATGGGAGGGGAAACAAGCAAAGGTAAACTTTTGTCGCTTTCTTCCCTCCCTGACTGGATTGCCTCTGGGTCTCCAAGGATTTATCGCGAACGGCAGGCTGAAGTTCTAGTTCCACCAAAAATCTGGGAACGTTTACTCTTGATTTCGGCTTCTTTCTTGTCTGTTCGCTACAGTTATGTAACAGAATCTATAAAAAACAAGAGGGACACAGCAAATTCTCAAGAAAAGGGAATAGCATTTTTGAAATGAAGTAGCCTGCCGTTTGCATTACCCGCAAACGCCAAACAAATTTCTATCGTAAACCATCCATTGCCAGTTTTTACGACAATTCCGCCAACTCGACGGAAGCAAATTTTAATATACCAAGTGAGACAATTTGCAAAAACAATTTGATTAACAACGGTTCAGATTTCCTGTTTCCCAGATGGTAATTTATTTTTTGTATCCGGTCGAGTGTATTCCAGTTCTCTCTGAGACCAACTTTCACGAGTTACTTGAAAGACATCTTACAGAGCTTTAGCATCACCGTTTACGTAAAAGTGACCACGTGACCATGATTTTCCCGCCATTTCCCACGTTTGCCGGCTGTCGCTTGCCGTTTCTACGTGAAAGTAGGCATTTTCGCGTTTGCCGTATACGTGAAATTTTCTTTTCGTTTTCTTATGCATAAGAAGTTGTTTGCGGGAAAAAGGTACCCCAAAACCATTTTCCGGGATGCCAAAGGAGGAAAAAGTAGGTTTCATGGTTATAGATAGTTCATAACTGACTAATTTTCTTCATGAACTTACGTTGACTCTTTTTACCGGCAACTGGAACAGCTTCATCGAAACTCTCAAAATTTGACGAGTAAGGATTTTCATTTTCTACAGCGTCTTTTTCTACAAACAATGTTTTTGCTTTTTAGTAACTAAAGTCACAAGCTTCTCTCTATTTTACGAGAAACGTGAGACGGCAAGCCGACGTTTGCCATTTTACGTAAACATGATTCTAAATCTCTCGATTATTAGCTACAAGCCCGTCAGACCGGAATGCAAAGTTAGATCTTTTCGTTGTCCTTTGCTCACGAGTTCTAAATCCTATAAACACTTTGGTAAATTCCCGGCTTCCCAATTTTTTCCACAACAATTTTCGTCTTTGGGCGAACAGGTGTGGCGTAGTGGTGAAAGCACTCCCCTTCCTCTGGCTAATGTGGCCTGGGATCGAGTAACGCACTCATAATAGGCCACGTTCAATATATCAATATTCGCTGCTTCTTGTGAACACTCGACTCCAAAAGTATTTTCACCCGGTATTTCCTTCTTATCACAACGTTTGATTTACAGTTTCCACAAAGTATTAGAGTCTTGGAGCTCGCGATCGGCCATATAAACTTGAGACTGTTGCTATCGCTTTGTTATCCTCCAAATCAGCGCCCCCAAAAAACTATTTTGTTTTATTTCTTCATTTCCACGACTATGTTCTTCGGAAGCTGTTATTATCCGATCGAAACAATCAACTTAAGAATGAAATTCGGGAAAACTGATTACAATCTTGCTTCGTTATCATTACAAATATTTTGCAATTGGCTCTTACCTCGTAATTGAGGCTTAAGCAAGCTTAAGTGAGTACTGTCGTCAGGGCTCTCTTAGAGCGCCGAAGTGAACTTCCTCGGAGAACCATGCGTAAATTTGGGACTGGCCAAAGATTATGAAACGCATAAAAACAAATGTCCGCCTTTGTGGGGAAAGACTTTGATATGCAGTTGCCTAATAGAGTTTCCTCATATGGGCTTGTCGTGGTGGTCTTAATTTTTGTGGCAACCCTGATTTTGCTATGTTTTTTTCGTGTCTTCGTTCCGTCCTCCCTAACTGTCCATGGGAATCTGAGTTTTGTCACAATTTGCTTTTCATTCTTTTTCCAGTTTCGCACATGCGCACTGGTATACGGAAAGATTCAACGCCTGTCTTAACATCCGGTATCCGAAGTAGGAGCCGGAGATCATCTCGTACTTAACTATCCAGAGGACTAAGTGTTTTTTGGCCTAATGATTGTTTGCTGATAGGGTCTTCGATGAAGTACAAAGAAGGAAGGAACCGGCCAAAGCAGTAAAAACCTATTGCAAAGCAGGTGCTTAGAAACATTTTCCTCTAAAAAGGAATAACTGCAAATAAACGTAGACCACAATTTATCAGGCCTGGGTTTCTCAGAAAGTGGAAAGGATAGCATTACACCTACTGTAATCTAACTGAGGCAGTTTATTTTTATAAAGAATCCTCGTATTCTGTATAAACCGACCTAATTATTCAGATCTTGTATTTTTACATTTTAAAATATATTTTAATTGTTAATTTATCTTCAATTTGTATAGTATGTTATAAGATCTGTATAATTAGAGATGAGTAAATAAATAAATAAACAAATAAATACATAAATAAATAAATAAATAAATAAACTCAGGTATCCAATGGATAGTGATTAACGTCCTCCCTGATTTACTGAACAAAGCCATCAACGTTTGGGACAACTATTGTTAAAACCCAAGTAGAGGTGATCTTTAGTTTGAGGTTACCACTCCTAAACTCCCACTAATTGCACACAAACTATATTGCCACCTGCTAGGAAATATGTCTAGGCTAGGTTGCTATAAACGTTCTGAAAATTAAATAGCATTGAAAGGAGCCAGAACCAATTGTACTAGTATCATGGTCCCGGTTTGTTCATCAAAAACAGCAACATCTGTATCAACCTCGTTCTCAGGGTCTCTCTCTCCAGCTGCTTCCATTGTCATTGAGAAAAAGACCCTGGTTTTGGCTGGTCACTTGCCTTCCAAAATCTGGGAGGTAAACGTTGCGATTGAGGGAATCAGCG
The DNA here is from genome assembly GCA_949126865.1 of Montipora capitata. Taxonomy (NCBI): domain Eukaryota; kingdom Metazoa; phylum Cnidaria; class Anthozoa; order Scleractinia; family Acroporidae; genus Montipora; species Montipora capitata. Next base: position 53,883,093 of record OX421445.1, read on the forward strand.
CGAAGTTGATTTTGTGGTCAGAAGAGCATCGACGAAGAGTTTTGCTTCAAGTTATTTTGTGTACTACACTTGTATTCGACGCGGAAGGCAAATGCTATTATCAAATCGATCGAACGCTACAGAAAATACACTCGCGTCGTCGAATTTTCACCCGTGTCGGCCGTATGAAGGTCCGGATTCAAGCTCAAGTGATCGGTCGAATTGAGTAATGACGAAGAATGCTAATAGTTTGTGACACTTTTAAAGAAAAGAAGGTTTTGCCGGGCAAGAAAACAAGCGAAACGTTTATCCATGGGAAACAAACATTTTCAGGGATCGCCGATCGCCAGTGTCATGCTTTATAAGTCACGTATCGATCTCAAATCAAACTGTATAAACATGTGCAGGTATATTTTGTTCTTTGGATTTCGTTTTTCTTTCAAACGTTAAACAAAGTGATTCCTAAGTCGCAAGCTGGTACAGCGAGTAGACAGTTTTTCAACAACTTCGTGCAAATTGTCGTTAAGATATTTTTTACAACTGCACTCACTTTAACATATAATTTATAACACCAATCGTGAAGTATATTTTTAGCCCCGGTTAAATAAAAGAGACATTTTAGTGCATTGTTTTATGATAGTTTATGTTCTGTACAAGGAACATTAGTTACTAACGAAATCAATTATTTTTGTGAACGTCAATCGCCCCCCCCCCCCCCCGCGACATGACTCAGAGGTCTTATCGGTCACAAAAGCTTGACCGCTTTTGTGGGAATTCATCTCCTGTGGGAATATATCATCAACTCTTTTGACTTTTTTGAAACTTATATTGTAAAGTAAAGATTATTTATTTTAAAAATGCCTTGTCAAACCAAAACGCTTTCGCCCAGTTGCGTGATCAAAATATAACAAAACCCTACCCTAGTGAGAAAATGTTTGTCGAGGAATGCCATGTGACCAGCCTGAACCATAGTCTTTCTCCTTAACCACAAAGGAGGCAGAGAAGAGAGACCCTGGGAACGAGGTTGCATCTGTGTATTTCAACTCGAATTTGAAAGAGAAGGAACTTGATTGTCTTCGAAAAAATAAAGTAAGTAAAAATGAAATTAAATATATGAAAACGTGTAACTACAATTAGGATAAAAATCGAAACTACTTACAAAAAGTACAGCAGTCAACAGTCACATGAATTTATCTAAGTTTAGAAGAGAGGTCAAACTTTTTTACTATAGTTAGTAATCTAATGCGAAGTGGAATAGAGTTCCAAAGTTTGCTAACAATGAAGGAAAAAGAGTCAAGACCGTAAGTAGTTGCCTTAACACGTGGAATGGAGAGTGAACGGGAGATTAATCCAGTTGATATTACATAATTATATTCAGTTATTTCGAAACATATTGGTAATGAAATGGGGAAGGGCCTTATAAATAACATTACGATTACTATGTGTAGGCGCACAATGAGAAAGAAATATGGAAAGCGGCACATGGCGCTAATAGTTCAAAGGTGGCCAAGAACTGCCAATGAAGATTTCACAACCATCTTGCAATTTTTTCTAACAAAAATTATTTCCAAAAGAAAATTAAGTAACTATCCAACAGTTTCTATCTGTGTTAAGATAGCAGGATTTTCTCACATATTCGAATAGCACATGTACAAAGGCGCGTACGAAACCTTGAACACCCTTTAATTTGAATTAAACACCCAAAAAGTTACAAGGTTGAAAAGAGCTTGCATCAATTGAAAGGTGCGTTTCAAGTAAGCAATTTGAAATATTCTCACGCTTTTAAATATATTTCACTGAGGCATTTTCTTTTTGCTCAAAAGACATTTATGTTTTACTTCTCTGAACATTTATGAACAACGGAAGGAAAATTCTTTGTTTAAAATAAATTCATTAGGCATACTGATGAAAATCTCCAAGGGAATGTTTCAAAAGTTTAGCAACGTTTGAGCACTAATTCTAAATTTCGAGCACCTTTTTCAAAAGTCGAGCCTTATTTGAGCACTTCTTTGCCATTTTTGAAGCACCATTTCCCAGTTTGCCAGCCCAATCGGGATCGACCTATCGTCAAACCTGCAACCTTTAGAAAAATAGAGAGAGCCCTGGGTACGAATGGCGCGCGATCAATTTGCGCGCGCGCGTGCCTGAAGACCTCACAATGAACAATTATACATCATAGACAACTTAATTTACAAAGTCGTAGGTAAAGCAGAGCACATCAAAGTTGGCCAATTTGTCAAGCTCAATCGGGATAAACGTTTGGGTTGATTTTTAGAGATTTGCGGTTTTTAAAATAATTTTTTCAAACATAATGAGTTTGAATCCAAGCCGAAAACGAAAACTTTTCGTTACTTGTGAGGAAGCCCAATCATCGCGTGGGCAGCATGAAGAAAGCCCTTGCGTGCCTGCAAAGTGCAGAAAACTCGGAATTCCACCATCAGCATCACCGGTATGTTACTTTCGAGTTTCTTCCTTTTTTTTTTCTATTGGTTTTGCAATACAATTCAATGTGAGATAATTTTTATTTATTTATGTAGGCCTTCCCTACTCTTCAGAAGTCGACAACGGAAAACGCTACTTCATCCAAAAGGTTGGCGACTTTAGTTAATTTGTCAAAAAGTATCAAAATATTTACAACAGAAAAACTGTTTTCTCATTTTTGCGATTTCATTATCACCTTCAGCCTTAAACGAGCTCACAGAGAATCAAATCTGGAAACAGAAGTTCCAGCGAAGAAGGCCTTGATTGCAGAGCCAAGTGTAAGTCTTCTTAGAATCAGGATTCAAAAACCTACATAACATCACTCTTAAAGGAACTGAATAAAGAAAATCTACCAAGAACGATCATAGATGCTGTCTGCTTTGAGTTACAACACGACAAAATGAGTCAAATTTCCTTCGTTTTCTTTTTCAACTCTTTGTCTAGAAGGTTCTCTAGTTCAAAGTGAAACGCTCGGCAATAGTTAGACATAACCAGTTAAGGTAGGACACATAAAAAGAGGACATTTTCTCCTGACCTCAGTAACTGAGACGTTTTTCTCTCTCCAGACGCAAGTTGATAAAGAGAAAGACAATTGTGTTGCCGGACCAAGTTGTGCACAGCCTGTCCCAAGAAAACGCAACAAAAAGACACGCAGAGGTAGAAAACTCTATTAAACCTTTACTTCCCTGACAGAGCGGTTTTCGATGTATTGTATTTCGTAATTGAATTTGCGTCTTAATTGCTTTGGTTCAAGTTTTACGTTGTGACCAGTCAAAAAAATTTCAAACCACCCTACTGACTAACAAGAAGCGAAAACATAACCGGTTGACTGACTTACGAGCATTTTCCCACGCTTTAGGGACAATCATTTTGACTTTGACTTGACTTTGACCTAGTTTTGCACAGAAGTGCAAGTTAAAATACAATTGGACCCAAGGTCACATACAAGGTGTTTTCACCTTGAGCCTTGCCACAACACCGCGAACCCCGTGCCCTATTTCGTGTATGGGTTCGCTTACGTCCCGCTAAATTCCAGGCAAAAAGGACAGGTTTTATTAAGAGACAACTCGTCTGTTTGTTGAACTGTTTTCCTTGCTTTCAGGAAAGCGTAAACCTCGTGGACTGGGAGCTTATGATATTGGAAAGTGTTTGGGATCCGGAGGATTTGGAGAAGTTTATACTGCTAGAAGAAAGCGTGATGGTCTACCGGTTAGTATAATTGACTTTTGATGTCAGTGCGAGACCATGGGGGGATTTTTTTTATAAAGTTTGCCTCATCAGCACCAGGTCGTCTTATCCCTATCGAGCCTCCAAGAAATCAGTACTAAGAACTAAAAAGGAATTGCACGATTTGCTATCTGTGTTTTTGTTTAAAAAAAAAACCTCAACATTTTACAGAAGGCATGAAGGCCAATAGTTTATTGGTTTTAAAGAGCTGCAGTCTCCGTCACAAATGTTGTAACACAGACGGCAATTTGCCCCCTCTATCTCCCCCTTCAATGTTGATGTTTATGGGTTGGAGTGCAAAAAGCAACCGGTAAATGCAACATTGATGGGAGGGAGGAGAAGGAGTACGTTATTAATAGCTTTGATGCGCTTCACTTGCTGTTCAAGCGAAGTGTTGCAACTATTAATTTTATGACTGAGATTGTAGCATTCAGCTGATTTTCAAGACGTAAAGGCTTGAAACTGCAAACGTAGCTTAGTTTACCACTTTCCTTTAAACATTTAAAGTCAACTGATTTGTGTATGGCAAAACGTCTTATGAAGCCAAATTCGTATGTAAACAATGATGTAAGAAATAACTCTCCTTAGTTAAGAAATAAATTCCCTCTTGGGCGGCATATCATCCTAAGGCTAATGGGTAACTGTAAAAAATTGAAATTCTCAAAACAGTTAGTACTATCATTGCCTGTGACAGCTATCTTGGTATTTAAGGAAGTCTTGTACCAATTTTCTTTCGATCGAGCGATTCGACTACAGACGGTTGTACTTCACATTGCTCACAAATTCAACGTTTGACGAGTCGTTTCTACCTCTTCGGCAATTGATTGCAACATAATGATAAGAGCAACAGCAACTTCGCAATGATTACGAAACTGTAAAAACAATGAAGGCCAGTGTTTTTAAATTCTTGCCGTGCCAACTTGAAACTAAAACAACAGAAATCATAATAGATCAGTGAATTCAAATCACTAGTTTACGCATCTCGGTTGTAAGATTATCTATCTCTGAGACAGGCTGGACAGGCGATGTTTGCGATTATTCCTAATAAGTTACTTAAACCCTTTCACTGCCATAAAAGCCATTGACACTAATAGATTTTACTCTGTCTAACGCCAGACGATTTACTCGTCAATGGGGAAGCCCTCTCCGGTTAAAGGGTTAAAAAGAGCTGAACGTGTCTTTTAATCTCGTACCCAGATCTCACTCTGTCACTGGAAATGTTCCGTATGACCGTGGGAGATCTGGGTACGAGATTACGTGTCTTTTCCTCATTTCCTTATTGAAAGGAAACTCAACGGCAATAAAGTAATACTGCTTCGTTCCATTTTGCAGGTTGCCATCAAATTTGTGAAGAAAAATAAAGTTAGTCGTTTTAAAGAGGTAAGCACGTTGAAACGTTTCTGAATCTTTTTTTTTTTTGCGATCATGGATGGCGCATTTGCAACGTGCGTCTCTTCATCACCCTTGTATAATGCAAACAGCCAGAGATAGCCTCCCACGAAGACGTTCTTAGGGCTTCGTCACGCGTTCCTCTCCCACTAACGTCTGCTGAAAAAAAAAACACTTCCTTTCAACGGCTGTTTGCCCACTATAAAGAAACCAATCAGCATTGACTAATTGCGTTGTGCATAGCCAATCACATGCTGCGAAATAATGCCACACAAAACACGAGTTTACTCAGAACTGGAAAGCGGCCTCTGATTGGTCCGTAATCCACGAACGGATATGATTTTTCGTTTCAGCAGACGTTAGTGGGGGAGGAACGCGTGACGAAGCCCTAAGAACGTCTGCGTGAGAGGCTAAGCCAGAGACTATACATGGTCACATTTTTAGCAAAACTCCTGCAACGTGCGAAGGCTTAGTAATTGAGACTCCATATGGGGCAACTAGTCGAACGACCAAGCTCTCCTAGATTTGACTGTTGTTGGTGTTGTTTTTGCAATTTTCCGGATCATGGACTTTCTTGCCGTGAATAAAGAGTGGAGCCAAGATTAAAGCCAATTTAGTATAAATACACAGGTGATTATACAAAATCGCGCGCTCTCATTGGCTCCCTATCTCGGATATCAGCCGATAATCACCTCGACGGACAAAATGGCTGCCAGTAGTCGTTTTGCCACTGTAAGTGAAGATGATTTCGCTTTGAAATGTTTTTTTTTCCTCTTTTTTGAAATAATCACCTGTGTATTTATACTAAAACAATTATTCGCCTCAGTCTCGGTGATTATCGGTGAATATTCACCGATAATCACTTCGCCTTCGGCGAATAATTGTTAAATAATGAGAAAAGCACGACATTTTTTTTACTGTTGCAGATAAAGGGCCGACAATTTCCAGCCGAAGCATATTACCAGCGTCATGTTGCCCATCCAAACATCATTGGGTTGCTCGATATTTTTGTAAACCACGAAAACTTTGTATTCGTGCTTGAGCGCCCCGAAGTTTCTTTGGACTTGTTTGAAGCAATCGAGGCCCGAGATGGCATCCCCGAAGATGAGGGCCGTCGGTTTTTCGCGCAGATTCTCGACGCGACGATCCAGTGCGACGAACAAGGCGTCCTACACCGAGACCTCAAGCCAGAGAACATCATCATTGATTTAAAGACAAGAGAGGCAAAGCTGACGGACTTTGGACTTGCTTGTGAAACACAAGAGGATCCATTCAGGCATTTTGTTGGTGAGTACATCTACAGGTTAAATGATAACAGATAAAGGTCTCTGTGACCCACAGAGCAACAAGATTGCTTACAGACAGAGTACAGTGGTTAGCTAGAACTAATTGGGCTATACATTATTCTCGACCATGAACTAAGTAAAGGTGACCATTAAGAGGCGTCGACATCCAAGCTACCCTCTATGACCTGACTTGCTTAATTTAATAGGTTAATTGATACCAAGTGCAGTGAGAAAACATGTAGATTTTACCATTTAGAAACATTGACCAATGAATACAAGAATGATGTCTTTGTAAGAAAAGGAAAGGAAAGGAACTTTATTTAAGCGTCAAGTCTTCTAGCGCTGCAACACTACTTGCGGACACTGTAAACTGAAATCATCAAATTAACGCAAATCAAGTCAAATGTTGGTTTTTGAGGAGACGGGAAAACCGGAGTATCCGGAGAAAAACCTTTCGGTGAAGAGTACAGAACCAACAAACTCAACCCACATATGACGCCGAGTCTGAAAATCGAACCCGGACAACATCGATGCTTGGGAGGCGAGTGCCCTCACCACTGCGACATCCCTGCACTTAACATTCCCATAGCTACCCATGTAGCAGTTTACGAGTTCCATTTGAATTTGAATGGGGGGAGGGGAGGCAGGGAGTTTCCTGGTAAGAATAAGGAATTTAATCAACGAGAACGCTGACGGAAACGTCACTTCAAACTCATGATACAACTTGACTATTTTTTCATTTTCTCACAACTGGTCCACCTCGTTCACGTTTTAGATTATCGGTTGAGGGCTCTGAAAAAATAGATGAGGAATGTTTATGTTGTCTGCAAATCTGTTGTCATTGTACAAAGTATACGGCATAATAGACGCACTAAATGCGCACGCGTGCCGCACGTTCAGCGCGATTGTTTCTCCTCCTTCCACCAATAACATTGTTCTTTTGATAACGTTGCATTGCTTAAACATCTTGAAGTTTAATGCAACATTTGTGACTCATATTCGTCGCTTTCATGAACGCCTTTCTTTTTCAATTTTCAGGCACTCAGCATTACTGTCCACCTGAATTCTTCTCTCATCACTGTTTCTTTGGAATTCCAGCAACTGTCTGGCAACTCGGTTTTCTGCTAAATGAAATGCTGACCGGTGAAATGCCGTATGTCAAACCTCGTATGGCTCTGTTCATGAAGCCATCCATTCCTAAACACCTTTCAAAGGGTAAGACACACATAAATACTCTTCCATACAGCTAACGATGCTAGCGAAACGAGAAACTATCACTTGATTTTATTAGATACAAAAATCCTCTTCAAGTCAATGCTCGATTAATTATGTTGAAACGGAGCGCGTTTACCGCACGTTTGATTAGCATTCTGAATTTGGATACATATTATCAAGTAACTTTGTGTCAGATACAATAGACTATGTGTATGATTTATTAGTTGGTTTAAGAAAAGACTTCTTCGAAGGCGATGCCAATGCCACTATAGACTAATAAAACATGTAGGGCTAAAGACAAAGATAAATTATTTAGTATCGCGTTTTCTCTCTTGAAGAGTTACTTTACACTTGTTGCTGACAGGCAAGAAGTGACCTTATATCAAACACGTTTAAACCATTTTTGGCAAAAAGCAAATTTTGGACCAACGTTTGCCGCAAACGCGATGCAAATCTCTCTAATATCTGGTAATTTGGCTTCACTACAGAGCCGAACCAAACAGAGGTTGAGATATGGGCGGGTTGGTCAGCCAGGCCCAAGGTAGATTTTATTTGTGACAATAAGCTTACAACGAAGTGAATAAGAGATACATCAAGTAATAACCTACATGCATAAGTGCCAAAGCCGGACATGTAAAGCCCCAAAAAAACATCTTGTTAGGAAAAATAGGGACCGTGTAGCCCCGACCAAATGCAGTGGCACTACCTTTGGGGTTTTAAGGTAAATCTAAAAACAAATCAGAGAAGGCTAAATACACAATAAAAATAAACCCAAAGCGAACGAGGTAGTGGCAAAGCTGACCGTACCCTGCGAGCAGAGTCTCTTTCGATCTTCCTAGATAAGTCGGGAAGAGGAAAGTAGACTCTGCCAGCCGGCTCGACTCTCTTTGATTTGCCGCTCATCCAAAGAAATGGATGAGTCAGTCCAGTTTCAACTTACCAAACCTGTTTTTTTTTATTTGTGCGCATGATCAATCGCCACTCGTCATCAATATTTTTTAAATTTACAACAGCGTGACAATTTTTAACTGTCTAAATTCCCATGAGTATTTCCCATGAGTATGTCGGTTACAGAAGCTAGTTTACCAGAATTGAGAAACCTATTAATTTTTTCAGTGAAAATTAAAATGGCAATTTAAAAACTTGAACTATCTTGAGGAAATGATTCCTTGGTTGTCGTGTGTTTGCCAGAGTTGTTCGAAAATATCCGCTACTGTTTGTTTTGGTTTTGTGGTTTTGCGGTAACTAGTCACGCGTGACTGACTCCCGAATACGTTTGAATTTTTAACGCATGCTCAACACGAAATGTCGAGCCGGCTGGCAGAGTCTATTTTCTTCTTCCCGACTTATCTAGGAAGATCGAAAGAGACTCTGCTCGCAGGGTAAGCTGACCGTAGAATGACACAAGTTTCTCAACCGTCTCCTTTCACAAACTTACTACCCATGAGCCCACGCGAACGACACTCGCACCCAGATCTCTGTTCCGTGTCGACAAAATGTTAATAGCGATTGTCACAAATTACATTTAGATCCGCCGAAGGATCTCCTCACAGAAATTAAAGTAGAGTATAACGTTCCGCGCACTTTCAGTGTTAAGGCTTGGCTAATAGTTACTGCCTTTGCTCATCTTTTTCAGATGCTCGAAGTTTAATTGCCTGGCTGCTGTCAAGAGATCCAGATGAGCGGCCTACTTTGCAACAGATCAAGGGGCATCCTTGGCTCAACGAGCCTGGATGCCAATAAGTACTCTATAAATTAAGCACAACCAGGGATGAATGACCAATACCAGCTGAGAAAAGTTTAGAAGGAATCCCAGGTTCACACGTCAATGACGTGCTCATCAATAAAACGCACTAAGAAAGATCTACCGGAAAAGAAGCAATTGATTAACATTATGTCGGAGCAGATGACATCCCTGGATTTATATTTGTATCACGAATAAACTTGTCAACCTCTCAAAGAAGGGTGAAAGACAAAGTGAGGAACTGAATTGAAAGAAAAGACCAAGAAATCCCCTAGATTTCCCACGAAAACGGCAAAGAAGAACATTTAAGTTTAATATGGCGGGATGGTCAACCCTCCTACACATCACACTACAGTCCTGGATTTATTCTCAAAACTCATAATAAGAATTCCGTTGAACTAGCAATGTACATATCGAAAACGACAAACCACGTTGACCAAGTTAATACCAGGACCAACATTAATCGACCTGTGAAGCAAGTCTCCAGAAAAAAAAGTTCTCCAAAGCACATGTGAGGACATAGCAACAAGTGTGCTAAAAGTTAAATATAAGCAGAAAAGATAATGAACTATTTTAATTAGATTGACAAAATGTCCTGGCTAACAGGAATAAGGAATTGAATGGGTCTAATTGCCCTTTGGGGCTCATATGGAGCTACAACTTGAAATAAATATAAAAATTCTTTGCTAGCATCAAATGTTGTCGGGTATAATGTAAGAGGGCTTAATTTATCTCAAACACATCTCCCCAAAAATTTAACTGAACCAGAAGTAAGTCAGAATCAAGACAGGAATGTCTGTAATGGACCAAAAATAATTTTGGTTAATGTACTTTGACAAGATTAAAATGTCTATTACAACGTGCAAATGTGCAAGAGAGTTACATAGGCCACTTTTGATACAATTGTTTAGTTAAATTCTCGTAGGGGACTTTGCGCAGAAGCTGATAATGATCCAAAGGGCTTATGGTAAATGCCGCCCCATTCATTTCTTTACCCACCGTATGTAGATTATGTAATTTTTCGACAAGAGAGTTACATAGGCCACTTTTGATATAATTAATTAGTTAAATTCTCGTAGGGGACTTTGCGCAGAAGCTGATAATGACCCCAAATGTGCCCCAACAAACTGTACGCATAATTATAGCAGTGGATAATTTACAGACCCACGCATTCCATGGTAGTAAAAGGTGAAAGATAATGGTTGATGTAAAAAAAGAAGTTTTTCTTTCATTGAAAGATACTTTCAAATATCCAATATAGCTTTTTACCCAAATTATCTCATTCGTAAACCAACAAATCCACAGTCAACTTCCCTTTAAATAGAGGTTTAGCTCATAAAGGAATAAAGACAAAAGATTGGTGTACGAAATGATACTCTGTCTAATAGGAAGATGCATTACAAAATGCAACAAAAACTTCTACTCTGAAAGCCCACTTGTTGCCAGCCTAGTTTGTATCAGATTCTGTGTAATTTCGTTTTCAGTAAAACAGCCACAAATTGAGCTAATGAAAGATACATAGAGGTACATAATGACATACCGGTATTTACTCGCTAGAGCCAATCAAGTTGTATTTAAACGTTTTAAGTTTCTGCCTTTAAATGACTTCAAGTATTGTATTAGGATAGATTTAGCTTTGCGTTTACGGCAGACGGCAAACGTGAAACTGAAATTTGCGTCTTGCCAAAACTCAAAGAAACTGGTCTGATTTTATCTCCTCTCTTTGTCTGTTATCTACAAATGTCGCGCAACTTCTAAAACGACAGAGAAATGTTAGAATAAGATAATTTTCATGCTTTTATGACAAGCAACAGCCTGCCGTTTGACGTTTCCCGTTTCACGGAAACGCGATGCTAAATCTCTCTATATTAAGGCTGATGCTTGCATGCGAAACAAGCTGTTGCCTATTGAAATTTATTCAGCTCAAAACTGAAAATTCCGGAAACAGTTGAAGGAAACCTCATCAAACAGCCACCCACAGTCAATAGGAATTTGATCTTATTATCAAGATTTTTTTTAACTGAAGGGCACCTTGGTTGGGCAAAAAAAATCAATAGTGGTTGACAAATAAGGAGGGTGGCGTCCTGCTAGGGTCCTCCGGCAAATAAGGCTAGTGGAATAATTTAAAGATGACAAAAATATCTCTTACGTGTGTCACCAAAATCCATGTTATGTACAAGAAATAAAAATAATGAACCTTGTTGTTTAAATACATGTAGTATTTATTAAATCAAATGCACATGCTGTTAAGCCATTTAACACAAAATGGTTTACAGTATGATACAATTAATGCAACACAATTTATTAACCTCTCAAAATTTGTTTTTTTTTTCTTTTCTTCATCAATGATTTTCAAGTAAAATGCATTAACGACAATAATCATGAGGATTGGTAAATGGTTGGGCACTGGATACAGGTATATTGACCAGCTGTGCACAGTATTTTGCCATGACTTAATTTTCAAGGCTATTTTAATCTCTTCTGCTTACTTTTTCATATCAAGAACATAAAAAATGCAAACATGTCGCTGCAAAACCCTAATGAACTCCTGCCTGAAATCGTAATGACACTTCAATAACACTATGGCTACTTGAAAAGTATGAAAATTGCATTAATTAATATGCTAAAATGATGAAACAAGCATAGCAAAAACGTGAGATTAAAAATTGACAAGGATTACTGAAACTTGTTTGGTCTCTTTCATGTACACTTATTGCCTTTCTTTATGACTCTTTTGGCAGTTCCTTCTCAGTGGTCTGCCAAAACAAATAATATTGTGGAACTGATGATTTTTTAATGGAGCTATGACTTTTTCTTTAGGTTCTACAGTTTCAAGTAGGCCCCATTGCCCTCCTTATACTGCATACTGCTTCTGATTATCACCATAAAATCTATGATAATCACTTCACTTTAGTGAACCTTACAATGCTGAGGACAAGTGCTCTGCTAATAAAGGAGATTGTCAGCCGAGGTTAAAATCATTAAAGCAAATCAAACAAATATATTAATCGTTTTTAGTATAAATAGACAGGTGATTATACAAAATCGCGCGCTCTCATTGGCTTGCTATCTCGGATACTCAGCCGATAATAACGTCGACGGACAAAATGGCTGCCAGTAGTCATTTTGCCACTTTAAGTGAAGGTGATTTCGTGTTGAAATGGTTTTTTTTTTCTCTCCTTTTTGAAATTATCACCTGAGTATTTACACTAAAACAATAATTATTATTCGCCTCAGGCTCAGTGATAATCGGTGAATATTCACCTCGACTTTGTCTCGGTGAATATTCACCGATAATCACTTCGCCTTCGGCGAATAATTGTTAATTGATGAAACGGGGCAACTGGAGAATCTGAGGTAAAAACCTCTGTAAGTCAAGAAGGGAATCAACAAACATGATGCTAGATGAGGGATTTGAGCCTGAGGCACGCTGGTGGAGGGTGAAAGCTTTGCACCTGCCTCATATAGAGAATTCTATGATTACATTTTTTGCTTAATTGGCACAAAGCTATTGTTTTCTAATTAGTCAGCCAATAACAATAAAGTATTGAATATATTATATGCATTGTATATCAGTTATCCCTGAAAACTTGAATGTGATATACCAAATAACCTCTGAGCAATGATGCTTAACAACAATTAAGAATTTTATAAAGAATGTCTGGGATCATTAATGCTTTTTGGGGGTTGCCTTTGCCAGCTAACAATATTTATCCATTTTTGATGACTAATAACTGGCTCATTACAGTAGCAAGCCTAAAACGTTTAAAACCGGAGAGTTAAAATACGCTATTCACACCAACAAAACATGTTTAATTAACCTGGGTTTAATAAAATGAATATCAGTCACAGAAGAATCTAGGACTGGCTTTTACATGAGATTCGAGTGAGTTTCAATACATGCTTTGATCTGTGCTAAATTTGTAGTATACATCATTTAAAACGTAAACACTTTGAAACTGTGTTTAACCAAACAGGTTTAAAACATGGTTAAGATTTGGTGTGAATGGGGCATTTTATAAAAGTTTAACAAGTTCTTTTACCTTTAGAGGTCAATATAGTAATTTATGATGTCTTCTGTGAGCAAACTCATATGTCAATGAAACAAAATGCAAACAATGATGTACGCAAAGATTCCCTTTTTAAGGACTTCCCGCTGGCATGATTATTCCAGTGGTGGGGGTAGGGGGGTGAGGGGTAGGGGGTAGGGGGTGAGAGATACCATAGCTGAAACAACCGAAACCTTTACAAAAATGCTAACCTTAGGCCACACATTATCTAAGGCATAGTGTTTAGGCCTAAGGTTAACATTTTTTTGTTAAGGTTTGGGTTGTTTCAGCTGTGGTATCATTCGCCACCTACACCTCACCCCCTACCCCCTTCACCCTGAATAGTCATGCCACTTCCTCCAGCCACTTTCCTATCAACTGAAAGAAACTCAAGTGGTCAATGTGCACTTTTAAATCCTCATAGCAGTGATAAAGGGCATTACTTGGTTAAGGAAACCCCACCCCCCCCCCGAAAAATCTGAAATTCGCTTTCACCCAAAGATTTTCTTTGGATAATTGTACTGTGAAACATATACCATTGCCGAGGAATGGCCTTTACTGTGATATATTTCTAGAACAACTTCTTGAAGCTCATTAGCGCAGCTGCTACCAGCCTTGACCTTTCAATAACTACAATACATGCATTATTTTCTTTTCTATAGATATAAGTTCAAGGTACCTTGTGAACCTCTTGTGGCATGACATTTCTGTTTCGTGTATATGTAAGTCTGAGCCATGATCCTCCACTGAGATTGTTTGAATCTTTAATGTGTTAATTATACAGTTAAGTTAGGTCTCTGCTATTGCTGAAAGTGGACGAGATATCAGTGGTTGCTGCTCTTCTCTTGCTTGTCCGTGGTTTTCTGCAGTGCTTTCAGAGTTTTGAGCTGGGGGTTGATAATGTTCACGGGGATTTCCCAGTTGCCTGTGCTTCCAATTATACTGAAACTGGGAAAGCCGTCTGTTCATAATAAAGAAGTGGAGGAACATATGCAGGCTAAAACCAAGATGAATGGGTGCTGCAGCTCTGAGAAATGCTGACATAGTTTTGCTTAGATGTGCTTGGTTGAGAAGATTTTCCACTCGCCCATTGTATTCATCCACAACAAAGGAAATAAGAAGAGATAACAATGCCATCATTACTGTTACCACGTAAAAATGCTTTGCTCTCTGACGACTGCTCTCTCTGTCACACCCATAATGTGGGCCCATTTTCACAAAGAAATTCAGTTGGAAGAGGATTGTTGTAGCATAGACAAAGTTTTTCACTGTAGTCCAGGTTAGATACTCATAATATTCCGTATCGATTGAAGAGTACCTAGATGCCCATAAGGCACAAAACGACGCTTTTACAAACCAGTAAATAAAACCAATAGTGCCCATGAAACACACCATTACATCAATAGCTTTGGATTCTGTCTCTCGCCACTTGCTATTGTGATTGGTAAAATCGTTTTCATTGCCAGCAATGCTGACACTTCCATAAAGAAGCAAAAGCCCAAAGACTATGACAACAACACTAGCAATGATAGGGAATATGTTTGCCCATTTGCCAACAAAGCCACCATACTGGAGTCCTGCAACAAGCTGGGTTGCAACTAAAACCAGACCAACCACATAGCCATACCCAGAGAAATGTGAAATCTCCACATTCACTGAAGCGTGGGAGTCTTGCATTAAGGCCTCGTTAGCCTCTGGATCAAATATCTCTTCGATGTGAAGGTTTCTGCGAACTACTGTTAACTCTAGAGCATGTTCCAGAAAGACCAAGCAGCATAGGAGTCTGTAGTCGATGAGCAAGGCGTTATATGCCGCTTTTACAATCGAGAAGCCCTGACCAAACAGATGTACCACCCAGACATTATCATAGTGTGATGTTACTATTGAGTCAACCCAGAAAGCAAAGTTAAAGAAGGACAAAATCTTCAGGAACCATGAACAAGCCATGCGTAGATTACCTCTGGCGACTTTGTGACGCAAACTAAAATAGTAGACACCAGCTTGAACGATCTTTTGTACCATAGCTGTGTATCTTACAGCTGCATAGGTAGAATCTGGTGCCTGTTTAGCCGCACCAATTGCAAACAGGAGTTCCAGTACACTCAAAGGAATAGTTATGACCCAAATGATTATTCCCATACTACCATGAAGGTGACCAACAGGAAGTCGTTCGTAACCGTAATCGTCGAGTGGTCGTTCTGGGGTGGCACTCTCAAACAAAACCGAAGAACCAACAACTAACAAAACTATACCAAAGCCAGCTAGAAGAAGCAGCCGATAAGAGGCGTACACGGTTTTCTCTTCGTAAGAACTCAAGGTCGTGATGGTTGTGAGCAAGACGCCGAGGAAAAACACAACTATTCCTATTCTTGTTTCAATAACATGCTGGAAAACGCGCCACTTGTAGTAAACAACTAAGACGATACATGCCAAGAAAAACACAAACGACGAAAGCATTACGAGGATCATCGTATTTGCGAAAGAGACATCAAGAACTTGACTTGTAATGTTCTCGCCGCTCGTAGACAATTGCTGCTCATTCGTCATATTTTGTACTTGCAAAGAATGGAGACGAATTGGAAGTAGAGCGACAATTCTGTAATATCTGTTTGTCCTCTCAGAGTTGTAAATCAAAGCGAAAAAACGCGGTTCCTTGAAGATTATAAATTTAATACAGTCAATTCATCCTGACCCAGGAACTTGACCGGGCTTCTCGGAAAGGAGCAGCTGGAAAGGTCAAGTGATGTCACGCCAGGCGTTTTGCCGACAACAGCTGATAACCATACAAACCAACGAACAGACATGTACAGACAAGGCTTTTGCACCAAAATAAAACACTCTCGAGAGACGAAGCAAAGTTATGTTTTCTGTCGTAGATGCTGACCGAAAAACTTCCAACCTCTTTAGGGGCTGGAGCGGAAACCAAAAGGAAAGTGTCTGGGGCATTCTGAGAAATGGTCAGAAATGTAATTTCGTTTCGTTGCTTAGCCTCGCCGTACCAGTGGATAATGCAAAATATACTTCACGTTAAGTGTTATCCAAGGCCTTACTTAGATGTGCCAAGAGTGTGCATATTCATGGTTACTGACATCGTGACTTGAACAAAATGTCACGCAATAACCCCCCCCCCCCACCCCCCGCGTCAATATTTCCGTCGAAAAGAAACAAAGCCAGCGGATAAAAGCCAACTTTTCATCTTTATTAGAAACTCCTTCCGTTCTTGAGATACAAAGGGAACTGTGGCTCCCGAAAACGGCCCGTAAAGTTTCGGGACTTCGAGAAACGGGCCCCAGGGGCGGATCCACCGTGACCGGTTTCCACCGCGCCGTTTTACGGAAATCGACCAGATTTTCCATAAGAAGTATACATTAATTGTTTAATAAAAGAAAATTTGCAAGTTGAAATCTGTCAAATTTCGGGTACAGATACGTTCCATCTGAGAAGTCATTTGTGACTGTCTACGTTACATAATCAGTAACGCAGTGAGTGACTACGCAACGGCGTTCACGTGATCACATTGTTGCTGGCCAGTGAATGCCTTAGAAAAACCGGAAAGGGGACTTCGGAGAGTTAAAATCCAAATAATTTCCGGGGGAACAAGCCCTCGGGCCCCCTAGAGACTTTTTCGTTGTTTTGGAAACCGGTCATTATTTATCCAAGATCAGCCCCTGAAAAACGAAAGGTTGCCATGGTATTTAACGCTGGTTGCGCTATAACCATGCTTCGCGGAGAAACCGTTTGGCCTGCCGTTTCGCTAACGAGTTCAGTCGTAGTTCGCTAAAGTCCTAAGTTGTTACGTTATCCCACCCCATCTCAATTAAAAAGTTCAAGGTACTTGAGGTCTTGATCACATCAGCATCACTTAATTGCATGGCATTAAATAAGCATTTATTGTTATCTTTTGCCATGCATCAGATAAGCGGTTCTTGCGCGATAGGAAATTAATGGGTGGGTTATAAAATAAATAAACCCCTTTCCGGCTTGCTGGTATGTCAGCTTATAGTGTCCTTGGCAGCCGTTATTACGGTCGTCACGCGACGCTCCTCCCCACTTTAGTCGATGGATGGTGGGGAGGAGCGTTTTTTTATTTTACGGACAATCTCTTAGCCGCGGACATTATAAGCCGACATACAAGTTGCATGAAGGGGCTTATTTACTAAATAGCTTTTGTCCAAATTGACCTCATTCAAGAGCGCAATTTCATGCTGTTATAATTATGAAATTTATGCCTTATCCATTGAGTTAGTTCCACATTTCCTCAGATTACTTTCTCGTTTTGTTGCTTTAGGCTCCGATCCCTTGTAATTTAAACTGCTCTGGTCTATGTCATGGAGCCCATCTCCTTCTCTTATAAATTTCTCCCTGCTGAACGTGGAAATTGGGACGAAGGCAATCACCGTCTTCCCACGGTGTACCCCAGAGGAGGTCATACAGGCCATTTCGGAATTGCGCAGAGAACTGAGGCGAATTTCAAATTTGAATCAATCGATAAATAGGCCATTTTCGAACAATCAAATATTCAGCTTGATAGTGAGGCAGTGAGGACAAACACAATAGAAACACGTTGGAATTAATGTGAAAAATATTTGCGTATCATCCACTTTCCTATGTCTTTGTCCCCTAAACCTCTCTTTCAAGTTGAATTTCAATATATCGAAAAAGGCCTATTGATACCATAATAAATATTACATGAAAGGTAACATTGAGATTGGCCATCTCTCCAAGTTTGATGCTTTTAAGTCGAACAGAGCCCAAACTTACTGACTTTAAAACATAGTAAACTAGACGCTCCGAGAGCGTAAACTGGGTTGACTGTGGTACGTGTTACAAAAAAAAAGAAGGCAATGAGTTGAGTGGTATTGAACTGCAGCGTTCCAGTAAATTTTTTTTTAAGTGGGGGGGGGGGGGAAGGGGGTAATGTAAACCATTTGAGGGGTCACCCGTCACTTTCCGGCTTTATAATAAACACAACTGAAAGTTGTTAATTCGACAAAGAGTCATGAAGGCAGGGAACTGGGGCGAGTTTCAAATTTGAACCAATTGATACAGTGACACCATCACATGAAAGGTAACATTGAGATTAGCCATCTGTCCAAGTTTGATGCTTTTAGGTCTAACAGAGACCAAGTCACGGACTTAAAAAACATATTTAAAAATCCATACAAACCTCTGCGTCCCCCAAAACCACATAAACTCTTACATTTTTTTAAGATTTCTATAATATTCATAAAAATAGGCAAACAAAGTGATTTTCACCTCACCTATTTCCAAATACTTATATACTTAGAGCAACCAACATGGTGACTGGAAGCAAACAGTTGATTCTGCGACTAATTCTTACTTCTATGCTCGTCACTGGCCTGCTGAACTTCTGCTACGAGGAGGATGTATTTATATCTTATGGGTTGCGTTCTGCTGTGAGATGGGAGGTGGGAGCGGTGATACAAGTAGCCGAAACTTTGAAAGATGTCAACCTCTGTTAGACATCTAGGGCCATTCTTATGGCAAAAACTTACCGTATACGTAATCAAAGAGATTCCCCCAGTTTACCCGTTTTTATAAAAAAAATAAGAAAATTGAATCTTGCAGACATTTTAACCAACAACAGCAACTGCTGTAATCTTTGTAGCCGATAGAATCATTTTATTTATTTATTTATTATTATTATTATTATTATTATTATTATTATTCATTTGTACAATTTTATTTTGTCAGGAGCCCATGGGCTCCTGATTTTGTACATAAGCTAAGACAGGATCTCTTATACTCATTAAGTCTTTTATCATTTTCCTGTAAACAGTCAAATTCTATAAGTACCATATGTTAATTAGTGTTGCTGTTTTATTGGTGTCCCCAATTAGTCCATCAGGGCTAAACACATTGACACTTAAATAAAGGTTTTACTTACGTTCTTACTTAGTAGGTCCATGAGATAAATTTTTTAAAGAGTTTATATGGTTTTGGGGGACGCAGCCTCAAAATTAGAACAACAATAAAAGCAAGGTGACACACGCTAACATCAACCCGGTGTGGCCAACAAACCACGCATGCGCAGAACTATTTCACCCGGTTAATTAGCGGCCATGGACAGTTCTTTCGGCCTTTTGTGTCACCTTGCTTTTATATTTGTCAAAATTAGAGACGTTTGTACGGATTTTTAAATATGTTTTGAAGTCCGTAACATGGTCTCTGTTCGACCTAAAAGCCTCAAACTTCGACAGATGGCCAATCTTAATGTTATCTTTCATGTGATGGTGTCAAGTATCGATTGCTTCAAATATGAAACTCACCCCAGTTCCCAGCGCAATTCTGGAATGGCCTATGACGTACGTCCCCTCCACAGACCTATCAAAATTAACTGACCCATAGAGAGAACATAAAAATGTCAAAAAAGAAAGCCAAGACTCCATCAAAGTTCGGGTAAAAAAGTCTTCACCTAACGGAATATTACTTTTATCAACAGTGAATTGTTTTCCCAGTGTTATCCCACCGAGCTCAATAAGAGATGCCCTGGGTGCCAAAGGTTTTTTTTTTCCGTTCGCTCGCCATTACTCCTCGCGAAAGAAAAATAAAACCTCTGGCGCCCAGGGTAAAAAAGAACGTTTCAACAACGCCAATACTCGACAAAGTCCAATGTCGGTGGACGACCTTTGTGGAATATGTCAATGATAATTTTTTGCATCTTCCGTTAAACATTGATTTTCAAGAAATAAGGTATGTAAAATCTGCCAAGATTGTTAAAAAAAAGCTTCTTTCCTGTTTACAACAAAACTTTTGGCCTAAGGATGTATAAGTAAAATGCATCTGGATTGGGTTCACATTCAGTGAATTAACTTTGCCCAGTCACTGTCAGGCCGCCCACCCCCCCCCCCCCCCACTTTTTTTCTACTTACCAGTGTCGTTTGACCGACCCAATTCTTTTAATTTTTAGCTTTTGAGTTTTTTCAAGAATTTGTCAAACAAAAATTGTAATCTGAAATATAAACATTGGTTTTTTTCCCTTGTAGATTTTCAGTTTCAATTTCAACTCCAGAATAAATGTGACACTCTGACACATGAGAGGCTCTCTCTCTCTCTCCGCATGAAAGGAAAATATGTTAACACTAACTCTACTCGTTTCTGCCCCATGTGACTCGCCTCTCTGTGAGATTGTTTCTGATTTTCTTTTTGTTTGCTTGTTGTTGTTTTCTTACTCCGACCAACCGACAATTAAAAACAGACGAAACGCATTCGACGAGAAAAGGAAATGAAAGGGGGACGGCCTTAACTTTGAATCAGCGACGTTGAATGCTGCATAAAGAGCTCAAGTCTAGCCGACGGAAATCGTTTACATCCTAATTCAAACAGTGTTATCAGCAGACTCTTTATTAATAAAGTCGCAACGGCGTTTCAGTGTTCTTCCTCAGTTTTTAAGAGCTATTAAGAACCGTGCGAACACCGTCAGCTCGACCAGAAGCGGGTCAATGACGACCAAAATGAACGTTATGCCATGAGAACGAGAATCGTGCACGCGTATCCGTCATCAAAACAACTCTCCTAACGTAGGCATTTCACTTGTTGTAGATGAGACGATGGGGCGTTTTACGGATAAAGGGATGATGAGCTGTCTTTTACATTACTTTAGGCCTTTTCTCTATTCGGCGAAGTTTCACTACTTTTTTAGCATAACGCTTGCCGGATGCCGATGTATTCGTCTCGCATATTTGTCACAACTTTCACCTGCAGAAGAATTCCCCAAGATCCATGCAATGAGTGAAAAGTTAGATGCTAGCTAACTATAAAACAGCCAAGCAGTCCATTTTTATTTTTTCCCGGGCTTTCTTCGAAATGCGCTTTGCTGGTCACAATCATAAAGCAGGGAAGCAAAGCCTCGGTTTGTCTCCAGCTGGGGGACCGTTTCTCGAAAGTCCTGAAACTTTAGGGGCCATTTTCGGGTCACAATTCCCTCTGTTTCTCAAGAACGGTGAGGAAGTCGTCAAACTTCACAGTCAGTTTGCTTTTTTTTACCTTGAAACCATGTTAAACTAAAATTGAAAATCGGCTTTCCTGAACAAGCGGTTGGCAGGTTCACAAATGGCTTTTCGGGACTTTCGAGAAACGGGCCCCAGAATGTGTAAGCAAAGAAAAGTTAGTATTTTGTCAGGGAAATGGCATGATATACCTTTTGGTGCTTCTTCATTCGACGATTGTGAAGGGGTTTGTAGGAGTCAACTAAGGACTCCAATCTTTTTTTTAAACATCATGTTACTCAGTTATATAGAACAAACAAGAGAACAAAACATCTTTAATTTTGGGGAGATTTCGACAGCATTCTCCAATAATGATGTAGTCGGTCATTGTCCATGCGTAATAAACTAAACTAAACGAGAACACTCGTCCAATGCTTCCTTCAGTGGTGGATTGATTGATAGCAAAGAAACACGGAAAATCGAAGGAGGCAAATGTCAGGCTAGGGCCCAGTAGCCGCAGTACTGTACAGTTTTCTGATACTTTTTTTTAAGTAGACCGAAGTTTTTACTGAGCAAGAAGTACACTGGTGGTTCTTTTCGACGAGATATGCACTTCCAGCGGAAGCCCACATAATCTGTGCTGGATTTTGTAGCATCCCAATGTGCAGTACTACGGACTGTCACCACTGGTGATTCCTTCACTTCGTGGAGACATCATTTCGTGGCCTTTCACCGCGCGTCTGATTCACATCAGCATCCACACATAACCAATGACATCGTCGTTGTCGTCACTTTTTCGCACATAACGACGTCATCGCTGCGGAATATAGTAGGACCAATAGACGATGTTGAACAATCCGAAAAGAAGTGGGAATATCTTACGCGCGTGTCGGTCGATAATATGAGGAGGATATTGCTGAGTAGGGAAACCTTCCACATAGTTATTGAGAGGCGTTTGCTTTCTCCTTGATGCTGAGAGATTCTCGTGAAGAAACGCTCCTTTCCTAAGCGATACACCTCCAGCAACACCATTAGTTCGATCTTTATTGGAGTGATAATTTTGGTCTATTATCTCGGCTATGGAGTTTGCTTCTTGGAACGGCGTTTGTGGCTTATGAAAATAGAAAATAATGATCTTGACATTAGCCTGTGTACCAGCTTAAAACACAACGTTGATAATGGGGTGTCACGGTGGCCATGTTGGTTTTACCAATCCCACAGCATCCTTATTGGTAGCACGTGATCAAGAGTTATCGGTCCCAGCAATTAAAAAGGCTCTCTTGATTGGTTCAGAAAAATGGCCTTACATGCCTAGAGGGGAGTGGGTGAGGGACGGTGGGAAGTTGCGCACGTAAGAAAAATGAAACAAAAAGACATGGGTCTACTTCGGTTTGCTTTTTGAAATCAAGACAAGGAAAATATTTTCTGTTTTTTTTTATAGGGGAGGAAACGAAACACGTAACTACAATTCCTTTCAACATACAGGAGTCCATTGTGTTTGTGAGGAGTTTCCCCACCCTTTAACGAAAATCTCTTGGTAGGGCCGTGACAGATAAATAAATAACACAAGCAGTAGATCCTAATCGTCACTATTATTTCGGGATCGACGTACTGTTAGTCTTGCTTATATTCACCCATAAAATCTCCAATATCGCCTATCTATGCTAAGATGCTATTTCTTTGTTCCCCTTTCATGATTCTTGCGCCTCGAAATATCCCAGAGAACTTCCTATCTAAACAGAGGATATTTTCTTACATTTTGAATCAACACTTACCGGCGCCAGACTAGCATTACTCCGAAGTAGAGTGGACGATTTATCAGGAAAGTTTAACACGCAGACATACTCTACCATACACGACACAATGAACATGAATGACGTAATCAAATAATAAT
The DNA here is from genome assembly GCA_949126865.1 of Montipora capitata. Classification (NCBI taxonomy): domain Eukaryota; kingdom Metazoa; phylum Cnidaria; class Anthozoa; order Scleractinia; family Acroporidae; genus Montipora; species Montipora capitata. Next base: position 53,906,306 of record OX421445.1, read on the forward strand.
CCACTGCTTTGAGGTACGAAATCCTTGGGAGACTGGAACTGGCTGATTGGAATAGAAACATGGTGCTAAGAATGCAGGTGATGACGAGTGAGATGCGAGCTGGAACTGCATGACGGTCAACCCAAAAGCTGAGCCAGGAAAGGAAAACGACGAACCCCGAAGGAATGAAAAGCTGGAAAATGAAGTAAGTTGTTCGTCGCTTGAGGGAAAAAGTTGCCTTTAGACTATCGAAAGAACCTAGAAGAAAAGAAAAAGATAATTCACTGGCTTGCATATGATCTTAAAATCAGTCAAATACAAGATGAATTTAGGGTGTTTTGGACTGGACGTTTCAAAAGAGGGTTTTAGTACCGACTATGTGAGTACATATGTTTGCGGTGAGGGACTTTATGGTTAACTAAGTGACGTCAAAACCAAGCAACGGGAATCTCATTTTGTATCTGGATGTGACTTATGCCCAAAAATTCACCTAATTAGATGCACGTCCAATTTTGATATCCAACACCAAGTGCCACTTTACGTCTAACCTCTTGCTACTTACTTCAAACAATAAGGTAAGGACTTGATTACATATCCGCAGTTCAATATATGACTTTACTCTCGATCAACACTTCGTAAAAGTTCCTTCTGGTCTTCTTAAAACTATACATCAATATTTATTTACTTTTGCGTCAATATTTGTTTTGCATAAAGCAGGCTAACAAAATCTGTACCTTGCTTTGTTCGCACTTTTGAGCTTTAAAATTCAATTTTCAGTCGTATGTTCCAGACAGCAAGTCGCATATTTTGACGTCTATCATCCAGATACTAACCCCGCCGGACAGGGATAACGTTATTGGACTTTTGTCTTGGAAAGCTGTCAGAAGCTCAGAGTACACGCTTAAACTTGTGGTGAAAAAGAAGTTGTAAGGGAACTTGGAAATGATCAACACGTCAGCCTTGAAGCCAATGTTTCTGGATTTCCTTTTATTTCCTTCAACCTTTCTGGGTTTAGTATTTTACTGAACCACATGCGTGGCTTTTCAGGGGATATTTAGCAAAGACATCTACAATGGCACTGTAATGATTTATGATACCAAAAAACTATCGAGTACTATAAGATCTACGTATTACGCAAAGACAACTTGAATACCCTGAAAAACAAAACGCAGCTTAGTTGACAGTTACGGAAAAAAGCCCTGTCAAGTTATTGCACTGCCAAACGTACACAATGCGTTCCTATTTAAAATATCCCGTATGTTGTCAATTTCCCCCCAAATTCCCTACAATTTTTTACCTAAATATCTTGTATCCTGATCGCTTCTCGGCCTTTTGGCTAAGATTAGTTTCTCGGCTAAGGGCTACGGTCAAGTACCATTGTACCACGGTACTTTTTCCAGGGCCTTATGAGGCAGGCACAGAACAGTTTCGGCTGTGTGTTCTCTCGAGATGCGATCAGCTCAAGTGCAGAATCATGATAGACTTTTGTAGATTCTGAGAAGTATTTACTACTTGTAGCTTTTGTTGAGCATGTTTTGAATCGATGATAGAGTTTTGGCGACTTGAACCGAACTACTGGATTTAAGCTTTTTTGTTAACGAGATTTCAAGTTATTGTGGAACGTTTGGTACCAAGTTACTCCAATACTGATATAAGATTATGGAACTGTACAATTTGAACTTTGGACTGGACTATGGAACACGCAACTAAGGGATTTTAGAATTGTGAGTGTTGAGAGAAATGTAGTACAGGTGTTGTCTTTTTGTTTTCGCCACGGCAGATTTAAACAGTTTTGAAGGAACTAAATCAGGATTACGGAACCGGACTTCTAACACAGGATGATAAGTTGTTGAACTGTGATTTGTAATAAGTTTTTCGGATGATTTAGATTTGATCTTGTAACTTTTGGATGAACGGAATTAAGGAAGCAAATAAAACCGTGGGACTAGAGTGAAGTCTCTTTTTAAAAGAATCCCGTAACGTGATAACTAATAGGGCTTCGTTGTTTGCATTTGCAAATTTAGTGACATTAATAATAAGAGTGTTTACAACAAACAACTTCAATTTAAATTACAGATTAATCTTTTTTGGTAATCTCTCGCCCTTTTCCGAAGTTTATCCGGAGTTGAAGTTCACTGTAACTGGACAATTTGTGTTAACTGTTTGTGCATCCCACGGATGCGCCCTTAGACCAGCAACCAGCCTTACATTATTATTTTGTTTTTAATCTAATTAGGAGCATTTCTGGACATAGAGCGGTTTTCAATTGAGTGTCGAAAGTAATTAGCGAATTGCTTTGGTATCTGATTACTTCACTTAGCGATTGGTTCAAAGTTCTCGCGCCATTTTTTCAACCAATCAAAAGTGAAACCAAAACCAATTACTTTGAAATTACTTTGAGTTTTGATTGGTTTACCAGATTGTCTCCGTCCTTTTTGATTGGCCAAAGTAATTACTTACTAGTAGTTACTCGATTGAAACTCGCTCTATACGTGTATTTTCATCCACACAACCTTCTAGTTTAATTCACAATACCTAGACTTTGAGAGAGTGCAAATTCCTCCTTATAGAATAGTTAGTTTGATTTAGATAGCCCAACCTTTGCTATTAGTGGATGCCTTTTTCGACGTGGTAATGTTGAGTAGATCATACTGCGCCAGTTCGGTTACAAAAACCTCAATGGCATTCGAGCCTGGGTTTTTCCAGTTATACACTACATCATCCACTGTATAGGCATCTGCAATGGGAAAAAGATCATAATTTATTTCAAATTTAGCTTGTAAAATGTAACTCATCAGCGACTGATTATTTTGAGGGTATGGGGTAATCCACTGTATTGATTAACTCTATTCTTGGGTTTCACTCACGTGATCAACAGCCTTGTTTTTCAACGAAAACAAGAGAAGACGTTAGCATAATAATAGCTTTCAATTCCCGGAGGATTGGATCGGGACACCAACATGGACGCTATTTCATTGTTTGGGGACACCAACATGGCGGCCGTGACGTCATGTGAAATCCAAGAATTAGCTTTGGCAGAATAGCACCAAGAACGGTGCTGACCACAAAAGAAAAGCGGGCTCCGGGGACGAGAATGGAATGAAACTTAATTGGCTCATGCTATTACAACTGCTCGAGTACGATTTGTTCAATTGATTAACAACTCCGACACGATGCCAGGCCTTACTAAAAGATAACTACGGAGCCCCATAAGGGACACACGTCATTTCAGTTTATTTTACTGCCACTTTTACTGTTACTTTTAATGCTACTTATAGTGCCACTTTTAGTGCTACTTTTAGTGCCACTTTTAATTACAGAAAGTATCCCAAACATTCATGCCTAAAACATGTTTTTAGGCCTAAGGTTAGCTTTTATGAATGTTTAGGATACCTTCTGTATTGCGGTTAAAACAATGACCTGTGACCCAGTGTGTTTTGTACCTGCCGCCCGCACGGGTAATTAAAAGTGGCGCTAGAAGTAGCACTAAAAGTGGCACTACAAGGTGGTAGCACTAAAAGTGACACTAAAAGTCGCATTTAAAGTAGCACTAAAAGTAGCACTAAACGTGGCACTAAAAGTAACAATAGTAAAAGTGGCAGCAAAATAAAAATGATGTGCGTCCCTTATGGGGCTCCGTAGATAACAGAGAGTTGAACAATGCAGTTATGAAATGTGAGAGGGCTGAAATTGAGATACCCGAAGAAAAACCTCTCGGAACAGAGTAGGGAATCAGCAAACTCAACCTCTTCATAATGTCTAGCAAGGGAATCGAAACCCGGGTCAAAATGAGTGAAAGACGTACATTCATGGTATCGGGTGCAGGAATGGCGCAGTGGTGAGAGCACTTGCTTTCCACCAACGCAGCCCGGGCTCGATTCCATGTCAAGTCAATTTTTATTTATACTCACACAGAAATAATAATTAATACAAACTAGTGCTTAAAATATAAAATCAGGAGATTGCGAAGAACAAGACATTTTACAATTGTAGGTTCATTGTGCAGAGTTTCATGGAACTAACCGAGTAAGTGACCCAAAGCAAGAAATATGAGTAAAAGGAATAGAGATGCAAAATAATTGTTTTAGATAAAAAGTACTACTTCATTAATTAAATAGCAGTTAAAGGTAATATAATCCTAAAACACTAGGAATCAA
>OX421445.1:53917941-53940441 GCA_949126865.1 Montipora capitata
CTGCATTTAATTGGCTACGCTATTAGAGGACTATTAGTGTAATAGTCCTCGAGTAGGGAAAAGCGTGACGCTTTCTTTCGTTTTATCCCAAATAAATATTTGTTCAACTTGCATTTGCCAACTTTGTTATTGCTTTTCCTGTCCGACTAGTTGGGTGATACTAAAACAATTAGACCCTTCGCCCTTAAGAGCCACGGGTCAATAGCCCATTCGGCTTCGCCTCATAGGCTATTGACCCGTAGCCCTTGCGGGCTACGGGTCTAATTGTTAAATAACACATGTGTTTCATAATTATTGTTTTTAATCAAACTATTAGCGCAATAACAGTCAAAATACTTATAACGTGATGCCTTCATTACTGAAAAAATACTACGTTGATGAGCTCACGACACTCGAAAAGGGTACAAACGATTCTCCCCAAAATATACACTTAGTTTCAACTGCTCCCTCGATGACGCTTTGCTCGCTTTGGAACGGCTACTGCTAGACTTTTGTAGGGGGAAAAAAGACGTGACGGTATTGTGTTCCTTGCGTGATCCATGATTTTGCATCATTTTTAAGCACGAGCAATCCCTCGTGTGGTTACTTGATTGCCGATCAATCAGAGGCGTTATGGTGATCAAGCCTGATATGATTGGCGATAATTTGGTGGGACCCGTATTCTAAATTTAGATAATACAATAAAGTGACGGTTCAAGGCCAAATGAGGCAGTTCGACACTTCTGGGTGATGGGCTTCTCGTGAAATATAAAGGTTCATTGAGAAATGAGAAATTGCAGTTACTTTTTGCCCGGGAACGGGGTGGGGGGGGGGAGGGAGGGGTGGACTCCGATATAAAAAGGGGAGGGGTGCTCGTCGGAAATTTTAAGTTAAACCACTAAAGGAGAGCAATCTGGGCGTGGCCTAGGCTTTTTTGACCCCTGAAAGAGGCCTTTCAAGTACAGGCTATATGGATCAGTGAAGTAAATAAAAAGAGCTAAAAATATACACAGAAAATATACCATTTTTATATTACTTCGCGCGCAACCCTAAAAGAGACCTTCACGGCTACATATGATGGCGTTTTTCCCAGAACACCCTAAGTGAGACCAAAATCCAAAATTTACCTCCCCTTTTTATATGGGAGTCCCCCCGGGACGTTTTGTCGCCCTTCCAAACTCCTATACCCTTCTCCGATAAAACACTGAGGCTTTTGGGAGATTCAAAAGTTAGGGTGCTTTCCATTTGACAGAACTGACCGACCAGACCGGGCATTTGGAAGGAGTAACTCTACAACGCCTTCAAATTAACACACTTCGAAGATGCTATATACTCCTCCAGAACAATGAAAATGCGAGGGATTATCATACAAGTGTTCCTTCAAATTGTTGCATTTTCTTTGGAAACTAACGGGTCTGACAGGCCAGCTCTGACAATTTTTTTTTTGAATTGGAATTAGAATTGGAATTTATTTACCCACGGAACACCTTAAGAGCGCTCGTTGAACATGTGTCCGTGCATTCAGGATCGAATTGGAATTTGGCAGTTTTGGTTTTTGAGGAGAGGGGAAAACCGGAGTACCCGGAGAAAAACCTCTCGGAGCAAGAGGAGAACCAACAACAAACTCAACCCACATATGACGTCGGGACCGGAACCCGGGCCACATTGATGGGAGGCGAGTGCTCTCACCACTGCGCCACCCCTGCACACTTAGAATCTAGGTTGTCCAAAATTTTATTGCTTCGGTTTGCTATCAGTTGGGCCCATCTTCAAAATTATTTATGAATCACGGAAAATTCTCTTTCAAATGGCCTAACCATACCTGTGGAAGTGGTGTAATTTTGTTGAAATGATTTCCGCGCCGGTTGGTTAAAAAAGACCAAAAAACGCCTTCTTTCTCTAGCACAAAATGTGAAGTTTTTTTTTCATCAAGGAATAAGAACTTGCTCTGCCTTTCCATATAAATTAATGCAGTCTTTCTTTAGTCACAAAAGACGAGATATTCTAATAATTTCTGTTCTGTTGACCCACGTCTATTAGAGTAAAAACCCATCAAAACTTTGGGATAGAATCGAAGCATTTGTGCTGTCGAAGCTTCAAAGCGTCGAAGTACGTAATCTTGAGGTTGGTGTGATCGATGAACGAATGTCATTTGAACTATATGAAAAATACTGAAGAAAAGCTTCAAGTTCAGTGCTGTATCAAGTATTTTTCATCACAGAATGCAGACATGGCTGTTATATATTGACTTGACGTTGCGTTAACACAGACATCTACAGAGGTGTCCGGTAATTGCGTTTCATTGAAATTTATGCACCAAAAATTGGTATTACAAAATGACTTAGATAATCCCAAGAGGATTAATATACGGAAAACATACTTAAGAAAAAAACTTTCACACTAAAGTTTTCTCTTAAGGTGAACTTGAAGAATAAAAATTAACAGCCTTGTTACCCGGTGAAAGATGCACGAGCACTAACTAGAAGAGAAATGCCCTAACTTTCTTGGTATTTTTAGAGTATAAAGAACTGAGGCCAGCAAGAAATGTGTTGAAAAAGAGCGAAATGAATCGAATGACTCAGGAATCGCACGAGAAAGGATCTAAAATTATTTTTCCTCCAGTTAATGTAGTCCCGGAGGCCATTCTTATAACTCAGTTACTAAATAATGGACTTTCTATTACTGACCTTGCTTTAAAATGGTGTCCTTATTAAAGTTATTATTGATAGCAAGTCTCTGGGGTTTTTTTAGTGCATGAATGACCGGCCACACATCATGAACAAGAACGAAGCATTTGTGGATAAATCAGTTTTCTCTTTCCTTTGCTTTTTGGCTCATCAGTCGTTTAACCTATTTCCAAAATGTGGTTTAATCTTTATGTTAATCGCTACGATTATTAACTCAAGAGCTAGATAACCTTTGCATCAAACTCGGTTTAAAAGTCACATTAAATTACATACTCTTTATTTTAATATAAAGTTTAGCCCTCCAAGGCACTTCACGTATATTAATTCACCATTTCAACTCGGGCTAGCTGTCATTGTTTGAAAATGTACACTTGAAAACATTCACAAATGACGGATTGAATCTCAATTAGCCAAATTTTAGTTCTTTCTACTGAACTTCGTTGTACATAAAATCTCATAATGTCGTACTTTCAATTAAAACAAATCAGAACTCCTTTTTTCAAAAAATAAAATTCCGTTGCCTGTTTCAAAACAAAACAAGTAAGCAGAATAATTGACTGCGCGCAAACAGCAATCTTTGTAACAAGTTTGGACTACAAACTTTAAATAAATAGATCTCTTGTTGTTGAGATGCGCACGGACCTTTCTGGTCTGTTCGAGATGTCGTGCTGATTTCGGTGAAACTCAAAAACGAGAACCCGTAGCATAGGCACAATACTGTTCGAAGAACAATTATGGACTAAACGTAAACAAAAACAAGTTCTTTGACCATAACTGGATTAACATTATTTTTGCAGATTATTTGCGTGAAATCTAGCGTAATTTTCAGCTGTTTCTTCTATATGCTATGGCACTAACCTTGCAGGAAGTCCATGAACGAATGCAGAAGTTACAAACATTATAAATAGGGTTCGCGTTCTCAAGGCGAAATATAGATCCATGTTATAAAGAGCTAGACGTTTAGTACTTGCATTACTCTGCTTCGTAACAAAGGCGCAGACAGTAAGAGCAGAACAAATCTTGTCAAAGGGTAATACGGCTCTTATTAACACGAAAAGAAGCTATCTGCTGGCTAATAGTCGATGCATGTCTCATCTCTTGACCATGTCTATCGAACTAAAGTTATATTTTTACCTCGCGCTCCTGATTGGTTGACAAACTAAACATTTTTTTTACGTTTACTGGACAGCAGGTGTAAATTGCTTCAAGCATATTTAATTAAATATCACTTTGTGAGAGCGTTCTCAGTAATGGTCTATTGAAACTCTTTTTCGGGAGAACTAGGACCAGAAACAATGCAAACAATGCTACAAGCCGATGGTATCAAAAGTTGACGATGTAGCAAGAATTGATCCAAATGATTTGATTTCTCGTATTTCTAGTCAAATCTGGCGTATAACGAGATATTTCTATAGTTAATAATTCAATAGTTTTATCAATTAGACTGATGAGCACACTTTCGGCAAGTAACAAGTCCTTTCAGCGCTAGCGACCATAAGGAAGTGTCTTTCCAGTTGGAATCTTTACTAAACATATGCATAATGCTTTCTATCCAACTGAAATACATTTGAATATCACTCATAATCGATTCGTATTGTCAGCGAATTTTCCTTTTTTGTTCGATTACATGAAACGCTCTTGGCGTGAATGCAACAAATTTAAACTTTCGCATCATCGAAGCACTACAGTACGATGCAATGTTAGTACGCAAATGCAAGTGACCAGTGAATTTTAGTCTCTCGTTCAAGTCAGTTTCTGAAAATCCTTCGACGGTATTAAGAAAGCCGGGGCTTTGCCGCTAATGTAGTAGGTACACTGGATTTCTCAGTACCCGCGAAGCAAACACTGGCGACCTCACAGCTCGAAATACTGTTTCTGGTCCTACTAAACTCAACGACTAGTTATTTTTTTGTGATTTTTGAGCAAAATTCATAGCACCTTTTTCTTCCTTGCGTGCCTTAGATGAGTAAATTAAGATGAAAATGGAATACGAGTTGTAATAAAACTCCTATTTCCTTAGCCAATCCGCTCTATAGTTAGATGAAATTATTCCATTAGTATAATAAGGTTATCAGGGCAAAGAAGATACATCAGCAAAAAATGATTTCTCTACAGACGCAAGGTATTATCTCTAAAAACAAAAATGGATTTTTCATATAAAGCATCCCTACTTTGAGAGTATCACACAACCGAAATCAGTCGAAACTTCGGATCGTTATACAATTGGAGAGAAAATTAAAATATGACCAATTTTTTTTTTTTAAGGAAAATCGAGAATGTGTTACTTATTTAATGTATCTCAGCTTGTTAAGCGCTTTATTTCTTTGTTGCTGAATGTCTTTATGCCACAATGGAGACAATAAGGGCGTGGAAAACTCCAGTAAAAACTCTGTTTATTTTACACGGCCCTCAATTTAACATAATATTTAAGAATTCACTTTCAAAACCGGAACTTCTTTATTAGTTTTTCGCCCATTTCTGTTGTTTTGCATTCAATCTCTAGCAAGTCATTGAATAATACCGCCCCGAAACTTGCCTGACGATTTTCAAGATACTTTTTAAAAATATTCATCAATAAAGTCGAGAAAAAAATTCGTGATTTTAGGAAGCCAGGTTGCATATTTGTTTTAAATAATTAATTTGAATAGCGACCAAAACACTCCATTATCAAAACATGCAATTAATATATTTCGGATAACCAAAAACAAGTCACGACTTTCCTTGCTCTTTCACTAAGTGGTTTTCGTTTCTTTTAAGTAAGAAACTAAGCAAATTATCTCCGGAATATCCGCTTCCTTGGAAACTTACTGGTATAATTACAGACGAAGGGAATAAAAATGCAGTGCCGGTTTATAACGCTTTGATTGTTACTGATGTAGAATAATAGTCATTCCTTCATATGTATCAAAATTTTGGGTTAACTTTCTGGTTAATTCAAATCGTAAAACCCGACTGAAAAGAACAGACAAACTAGTGCCAAAAATAGTTTAATAGAAAATGTAAATCCTGCGTTGTAAACATGAAGATATAGTTGTCCTCATTATTAAAGGGGGCGAAGGCTCATTTCTGTGAGGAGATTCCTGTAGATTACGTAACCTATGCTCGGCTTTTCGACGTTTAAGCCAGTTTCCCAAAGTAAATCTGAGTCCGAAGTTAAACTTTAACGAAGTAGTACATTAACTGATTTTCATCCTAAAACTTCGAGATCTTTGTGAACTAGGAAGTTTCCTCGTCGATGACCCATCGAACCAAGAAGACACTAACATAAAATCTTCTTGATGATCTTTGACATTAAAACCTCGGACCACGAATGGAATGGAAGGGAATGTGACGCTTACATGAGGCAAATCATGCAAAAACTCATGTCCTGGATCGCGAGTCTTGGTCCTCATTGCCCAAGCCTTGAGGAAAAAGCAATTTTACTATTTCTTTAACAGAATTGAAGGTAAGTCAAGTAAGCGGAAAGCGAAAAGTACTTATTACCTTGCCTTTTCGGATACTATGATAAAAAAAATCACTTCGTTTTTTTCTTCGGATTTTGGAAGTGTTTCCTTTACACGTGACAAGCAAAATGTTGGAAAGGAAAGGAACTTTACGCAAGTGTCTAGTCGATTTAGCGCTGGAGCACTAACTGGGGACACTGTAAACTGAATCGACAAACAACGCAAATCAAGTCGATTGTTGGTTTTTGAGTAGAGGGGAAAAGCTTTTATTTATATCCAAAGGCTGTTTCCTTTGATTGTAAGTTTTCACATTGAACAGTCCGCCATTACTCATATCCAAAACTGCCCGATTGGACCTCAGAGGGTTGAATTTAGGGAAAGTGACGTCATTTACTCACTAGCTTAAAATTTCCGCGTGTTAATGCAATTTATTACACAAGCAAAACACGAGTTTAAAAGTCTGAAAACCCAAAACTCCCTTGCTGCATATTTTATATTCAGCCACGTACACTCGCATTCTTAAACTAGCGAGTCTTTGGCATCATTTTAAAATAAAGGAAAGGAACTTTATTTAAGTGTATAGTCGTCCTAGCTCTGGAGCACTAATTGGGGAGACTTTAAACTGAAATTAACAATTAACGCAAATCTAATCTCTTGCGCAAATCAAGTCAAATGTTGGTCTTTGAGGAGAGAGGAAACCGCAGTACCCGGAGAAGATCTCTCGGTGCAGAGTAGAGAACCAACAAACTCAACCCACGTATGACGCCGAGTCCAGCTCTCTCAAGATTTTTAAGTTAGTAATGGCGGACCATTAAATAGGAAAATTCCAGTTAGTAAAGAAATGTCTTTTTTAAATCAAGGCATAAAACTTCAGTCACTTAGTGTTTAGCAGGAGCCCATCAGTAGGTGAATTCCTATGAATTGACTTCTTGATCGGGCGTTTTGACAGACCTACTTGTAGTTCAGTATTTTTAGCAATATCTTTCCCGCGAATGAGACTCCCCCAGGGAGCCCGATGACCTATCACAAGAAACTAACTTGACGTCATAACGTCTCCGAACCAGAACTGCCTTTGTTCTTTTTTACGGAAAAGAAATAGATCGGTCTGTAAAAATGCCGTGGCATAGGCTTAATATGGGAGTTGTTCGCTCCTAGTCTTGGGTTCCTATGTTTAGTTACACGTATCATAGTTTTGAAATCCAAAGAAAAAGAAGAATTGATTTTATGATCACAGTAGCTGCACTTTAGAGTATTGAAACATCAAGTTAGGTCTCCCAAGTATCTGCTCAGAGAGCCGATGACTTCTCAATGCTGACTTGAAGACTCTTACTAAACCCTAAGTAGCTTTGAAACAAGCAAAATTCCATCGTAATAAAAAGACTCAAGCGCCGGACTGGGCCTTATTTCCTCAGAGAAGTTCCACTTGATGGAAAAATTTCTTCATGACATCCTCTTCCAGGTTATCAGCATTTTGGAGAAGTTCGTATCATAGTTTTGAAATCCAAAGAAAAAGAAGAATTGATTTAAGAGGCTGTGTGGCTATGCCAATTCACAGTTACTGATGGTGGATACTGGGGATGATCCATACACCTTTAGGGCCATTTTCATCAACCCTTTTAATGCAAGACCAGACAAGACATGCTTTGTTAGGATATGTCCTGCTCATCAGGTAAATTAATCTGATTCACAAAATTTTTTTGCTCTACTAGTTGCTGTTTGAGTAATGGCTAATGCATTTTACATACTTTGCATAGCCTTTTTATGTGCGTACTTTTGTAGTAGCACTTTAAAATTCTAGAATGTTCCCTTAATTAACTTTTTAATTTGACTAACAATAATTATAAGCCTAATTGATTTTTTTAAGTTGAAGAACATCATTGCTGCCCTATACAGTTCAAGAAGTGGAGGAAAGAAGGCATTTGTAAAAGGAGGAGTGGCTTTGGGTTGGCAGCCTATTGTGGATCAGTACAACCAGGATCAGCACAGAGTAGCACTGGGTATAGGAAGACGTGTCCCTGGTTTACGATAAGCTACGATATAGTGATGTTGAAAGACTGGACAAGACTGAATGTTATGCCTGCAAAAATTGTGCAGGTGATTATAATTTTGTTTTTCTTATCTTGTCTTAGAAACCGTCAGATTGAAAGTTATATGTGGAAGCCGTATCCTATTGTAGGGAATGCTTATAATTTTTATCAAACACTCAGACCACTGATGACCTACGGCTCCAGTCTGGTAATCAACCGAGCCAACAAGGCAGCTATAGTTAATTTGACTAATTTCTTATAAAATTAGGTTCTCATGATTTTTTTCAAAACATCTAAAGATGTGAATTCTGAATTATCTTTACATGTTATTATACTCTATTTGCCTCTAAGATAAAAATCAATTTCTTTCCCTCACCAGCAACGGTACAAGATAGCAGCATTAAACAAGTATGCCAGTGAACAACCACCAACAGCAGATACTGCTGCAGTTTCAGAAACTGCAAAATTTTGAGAAAGGTGTCCTAAGCCATGCTTTTATAAGCTCAGAAAGAATGTCAAGAGCGCAGTGTTCCGGGTCTCGGATCAATAAGCCGACAAAGAAGGCTTCCTGACCCGACAGCTCAGGGTGAACGTGTGAGCCAAAGGGCCACTGCTGGCACGACGTCTGGGTGACCCCTCAAATGGTATAAATGACCCCCCCCCCCCCCCCACTTGAAAAAATTAACTGGAACGCTGCAAGAGCGGCTGGCAATATTTTGCAGAGTGGGCAGAGAAACATCACAATACAGGTTAATACATGTATATAAATATACCACGTATATTTCTCCACCTTCAAATTTTAGCACACTTAATTAATTCTTGAATGAGCATTCCTGTAGCGTCATTAAACAAAAGTAAACAAAAACTCTACACTCACAAAAGAAGTTTCCAGAGTTGGATTGTACACAGATAGAGCTTGGAATTGTTCTGCTAAAGTGCTGGAGCTGTTTGATAAACGAATTCTCAGAAAGTCTTTTTGTTTACACATATTATTAAAGGGGCACTGTCACGAAATTTTCGAAAAACGTGAAAAGCCAAACGATATATTTTCACCTGTGACAACCTGCAAACAATCATCCAGTTTTGTATAAAGTGGATAATTAATAAGTGAGCTGAAGCTACTTATTGTTGTCTTTGGCCAAGGATGACACAGATAAATAGGGACTACTACATCTTAAAAACATCAGCTTCATGTTTTCACGTTTTGTCGTTGTGAGTGCGAAATATCTTCATAAAGCAACAATGGTTTACTCTCCCAAGGAACATCCCCTTGATATCTTCCTCTTGCAGTTGCAGAAGCGTTTCTTGCTTGAACAAAGGTACTGTGTCATAATTTCACTGCAGTTTTGACAAGAAAACGGCAAAATAGTAAATTTTAAAAGGTCATAGAAAGTAGCCAAAACTTCAACTATCTTAATAATTTGTTTATAATCACTGACCAATTTCAATTTGCAGCTTATTAGAGCGGTTTTCAAATGAGTGTCGTAAAACCAAAACCAAAGTAATTACTTTGGCCAATCAAAAAGGACGGAGACAATCCGTTAAACCAATCAAAACTCGTAGTAATTACACGAAGCCGACGCAAAGCGCGGGAAAATGTGCACGCGAGCCACTATTGGTTTTGGTTTCACTTCTGATTGGTTGAAAAAATGGCGCGAGAACTTTGAACCAATCACTGAGTGAAGTAATCATAAACCAAAGCAATTCGCTAATTACTTTCGACACTCAATTGAAAACCGCTCTAATTAGATCAGCTACAAATTAAAATCACCTTGATATAACACCAGCTGATAATGTAGGCTGCTTTTTAAGGGTAAGGAATTCACTTATACTAAATTAGGTAACCTTTCTAAAATGTTATAGTGGAATGTTTTTTTGGTTTTTCTTTTTAGATTACACAGATAACTCCAAAAGAGCACAATCTTTAAAGTTCTTAGCTTGGCAGGTACAAAATAGCATACAATAGTTTTAATATAATAATGTTTCAATTATTATTCCAATCCAAATGTACTCCCTAATTTTTACTGCGGAGTGGTCTTTTTAGGGATAACAAAGTCATTGTTGTAACCCTTCTCAATATTGTTGAAGGAGTAAGACTGTACATTTGTGCATGCACTTAAATCAAATTCATTTTCATTTACCAGTCAATGTAAATTTGCACATGAATTACCTTTTTGGGCCTTTGTTTTTTCATTGTAGACATTTGACCTTCAGCGGGTTATGGTTTATTGCTTCCTCCAGTTTTCAAAGTGCTTCTTTGAAAACTTTCCTGGTTACAGTTTGTCTCCATTTCGCATGTCAATCAGTCCGGTTGGAGTCTCTGTTTGGATCTCTAAAGTCTCAAGCCCATGGAAACTGCAGTGCTGGGAACTATGGTTCATCTTTGGGCCCTGTCCAAGTACGGCATGAGCTAAACCTAACATCAAGAGCTCTTAGCCATGACCAGATGTTCTACAGAGATGAGGAAGCTCTGATGTCAAGACCAACCCATATGTCCAATGCAGCAGCTAGTAGCCATCACCTACCGAACTATCTTCCCATTTCTGCTCACTACGTGCCATATGGGTTTAATGGGGTAAAGGAGTTTATTTTTCCTCTTCATATTTCCTAAAGCACCGTTCAGGGTAGGAATGGTAGCTCAGCATGCACTTTGGTTGCACCTGCTATGGGTTAGAAATTTCACTCCCCCATGTTTGAGGAACCAGAGAAGATTTTAGACCGAATTTGGTTTCTTGATGTGGTTCACAGATGTCACAGGGAAACAACATTTTTGATGAGTTTCTCTCCACTGGTCAGTTATTGGATGTAGAGGATGTGTTGGAGGCAGTTGGGGTGAGACTTCAACTTGTATCCTATGAGGAACCCAAAGATATTTTTTGGAGGGACAATGATTTTTCTGGATTGGTTAAGCATGTAAGGGATCGTGCCCGCCTTCAAACAATGTAGGTGTCATGTCTGTTGTCAAAGATCAGTTGCTTTATTAGTCTGGAAAAATGGCTCCTTTGCCATCTTTGATAGCCACCAGCATCTTGTGTATGGTTGTGTGTTGTGCCACTCCCTGCCAACCAAGGAAGATGAGTTATGTTTTTGGCTGGGCAAAACGTTCCAAAGGATTGTTCACAGCATAATCAGGCGGGCACAAATTACATGGGTAGATTACAGTTGAAGTTTAAAATATTTCAATACAGAAAAAGAGTATTGCTTTTTTTATGTTTTGCAAGGCTGATTACGGATTCCGAAGCGGAATTATGAAAGATACGATGACACGATATCTCGTCAATAAGCGAGTTGACTGCGTGCGCAAAGATCTTCTTCTTCAAACATGGAAAAAGATCACAATTCTTTACTTTACCCCAGTCCCAGACAATTGTACAATAGCCTGATTTAGCAACAGAACAACCCATCCTTTTCCTCTAAAATGACGATTATCGGCAATTCCTAATATTTTCTAAATTGACTGTTATCGTCAATTATGGGAAATGTGTATCTATTTTTAAAATCCGAACCCCCATGCCTGAATTCGCAGGATTCGAAACTTCGGAATGTACGATTAATAACCCTTTCACTTAACCACTAGACTACCACATCACTAACTGCCAGAAAATTATTTCTTTTAATGTGTCAATTTTTTTTCGAAATGCCGCTGTAAATGTGTATTATCACCCGCTAAGAAACAGTTAAGCAGGAGAAAATGTCGGTTACCAAAGCTCAAGAGAAAGCTAACTATTTTAAAATCAAGCACTATAGATTTCACCACTATCCAGCAATTATTTCAAATATACTAATTAGTAATAATCGGTACATTTGTCAGCCAGTTGATCTTCAGTGGTTAAGCTGTTAAAAACATTTCCTCAAAGTGGGTGCTCCGGGTTCAAATCCTGTCCGGGAATGCAACTTGTCCTGGGACAGAGTAATCTAAATTGACGATAACAGTCAATCCAGAGCAATTAGGAATTGTCGATATTCGTCATTTTAGAGGTAGAGGACATGTTGAACAGAAAGGGAACGTCCGTTGACGAAGGGAGAGCTCGAAGAACAGTTTCGATTGTACTCTAATATGACCTAATATGGATATTTTTGCTGCACGCACCATTGTCAACTGATATTCCCGTTCTGTTTCTAAATCAGGCTATTCTGCAATAATGTATTTCCCATGAGTACAAGGGACGCTGCTATGCTTGGCATTCGCGCTTTTAGCTATTTATACCACCCTTTTGGCCTGTACTGACATTCACTTGACGCCAATAAGCCATCTACGTTGTTTGCTCGGTGAAGTTTTCGATTCTACTTTGGTGTTGTTTACATCTTTTACGACCTCTTAACTCCAGTGGTCATTTTAGGTGATTTTGCATTGGTTTGTTGAATACGTTTCCAGTTTTTTCTCATAGAAGGAGTTTTTTACTGGTTTTGCGTATCCGGCTTAATCACCACGCTGTTTTTTTTTCTCATTTTTGGCGATAGTCTACTGCATTGTATAATAAGAGTCCTTTTGGCGAATTTGTTCTTGCGTAGACCTCAATATTGTATGTACAATGAACGCTGCTGGTCAGATGGTTGGTCGGCTCCCTCCTACTGTCTCTAGTGTTTATATGGGAAATATTTTGTATTTGGCTGAAGAAGACCGCTGCGTACGCAGTCAATTCACTTATTGACGACAATTCGTCACATCGTGTGTTTCATAATTCCCCCTTCCGAATCTGTAACCAACTCTGGAAAAAAACATTTTGATGAGTCTCAATAAATAAGGAGACGACTACACAAGAGAGAAAGTCACAGAATTCGACATCTACTCTCTTCAGCTCGTTGTCTGCTTTTAGAGGGAATTTTGTTATTGATCCGGTCCGAGTTTTGCCAATCCGATCCGATCCGATCCGGTCCGGTCCGGTCCGGTTCGGTCCAGTCCGATCCAATCTGATCCGATCCGATCCGATCCAGGTTTTGCCAACGGACTATGGAAAGAACACAATAATATTAGGACCAAAATAAATCACCTCTTATTTAATGTCTTAACGGTTGTTGGTGACTACCATGAATTTTTCTCTTACCAAGTGATCTGAACTTATACCCACGGTTATCCAAAATAGCCCTTCATAAAAATCGTCCGTTTTGTCGAAAATGTTTCGGGTATCGCTTCAGATTTACCTCGCTAAGCATTTCTCTTATTCTACTGTCTAACGCTAGAAAAACGGCATTGAACTTAATGTTAACAAAAGTCAACTTTCCTTCATCCAAAGTTTTAAGTCCCAGTGGCAACGATTTCTTTTCTTCCTCTGAACATACTTCGACACACGACATATCTTCCACTATCCATTGTCTTTGTCACGCTAGAACTAACAAGAAATATTTTGCTCCAGAATTTGTCACCTGTCAATCATTGTGACTGTGTGCCGCACCAATCAGAAGCCCCCGTTCGTGGCCGAACGGGTTTTTAAAAAATAGGGCGTCTTCTTGCAAGCGTTCCCTCAGTCTCTTGCACCAACTTCCGCGCGGCCAGTTTGCGGGAAATCGTTTCGAAGCTCTTCTGTCGAACAGGGACGCTTGCTATGCAGGCTAGTTTTCTGCTCACCAAACTCTTCACCCTGATCCTCTTTTGTCTTTCTCTTTGATTGTAAATCATTTACGTAGGCCATTGAAGCTCATTGTAGGTAATTGTAGATCATTCATTGTAGGTCATTGTAGAGTCAATCTTGTCAGTCTTAATTTGTAGTACCATCTTCATTTCAGTTTTGTATGTGATATTAGAGTGCCTGGATAATCGTCAAGTACTTGCTCCAGTTGGCGCTTTTCAGAAATTTCATTCCACGAACCTCCTAGGGAACTACTCGTCCCGAAAACACTAGCTGACCTTTTTGAGTCAAAAATGACCATTTTCCCTGGTTGCGAGTCTTTAAGGTGACGTTTCATATTCAAGTGAACTATAGCTTTTCGTCAACGCAGAATCCCAAAATCGTAGACTGACTCTCCCCTCCAGATCTTTAACCGAAACGCCTCGTTGGATGCCCTTTGCAAAGTGCAAGAATTTCCGGCTGTCTACACCAGCTGTCACTTGTTCATTGTACCGTGCTCTCCCCAGACCTCGGCGTAGACACATGTTTCGCACTTCGCATTTCCGAGAAATTTGTACACTGGAGTCATCAAAGAAAGCAATCACGTTATTTGATTTTAAAGGGGAACCAAAACTAATTTGGATGATTTCTTAGCTCTTCTTGGGGACAGACCATGGATTTAGCCACTTGATAACCACAACAAAACAAGGCGGTAGGAACTGCTATTGATATTATGACACCCCTTTCATCGAGACCTTTCACGCGTAACGGAACAAAGCCGGAACTACAAGCTGGAAGACCGGTGTCTGACACTTGCAGACTGCAGACTTCAGAACGCAGACTGCTGACTAACCCTAAATCACAATATAAAAGCTAACCGTTTTAAAATGGGTTCTTAGACTTAAATACTGTTTATCAGCGTTGCAGGCAGTCTACAGTCTGCAGTTGTCCTACACCTCTGGAGGACAAAAAAACGATGCGTTCCAGTTCGTTCGAGTTTTGTTTTGCCGTCCAGTTCCACTGCATTCCAGTGTGCGTGAAAAGGGGTCTATTGATCGTGTCCTTCAGGATACCCTGCCACTTCTGATCCTCTGTCTTCATAAGTCGGCGTTCTGTGTAGAGGGAAGAAGAAAACAATACATGTAAAATCCAATACATGTACTATTCTTAGGGAGGCTCGAAATAGTTTCTCCTTTTTTCACACAAATAAAAATATTCTGTTCTTAGATTTAGTTAGGGTAATCATATCAAGAAGAAAGTTGGCTAAAGTATTAAGTACCCATCATAGATTCTCACATCACATTTTCTTCCAAAATAACGTTACCATGGCAAGGATATAGGGCATTTCCTTGGGCCTTAAAATCAGCATAAATTGTTTTTGTTTTGTTTTGTTTTTTTAACGAAACGGTGAAATCGTTCCAAACAGCGTTACCTGATAATGTCAGAAATCATCTCTAACATACTTGTAAAAAAAAATTGTGAGCTAGTTTTACAGAAAAATCAGTTTTTTTGAAATATGTCTCTAACTTTTTTTTTCACCAACAGAATTTTTAAAAATTTTTAAAGAATTCAATTTCAAATTAATTTAAGTTAACATGCAAAACATGAAAATAATTTCCCGTCTGGAATCAGAGATATAAATGAGTGAAGTTGCAAAATCAGGAAATGGGGTTACAAGATCAGCAATCGAGTCCACACGCGCGTGGAACTACTAGCCAAAAAATGGATTTAAGTGATCATTAAACAGGTTGTGCAAAATTTTCGTAGTTTTCATGAATAGGATATTGCGTGTGTGGCTTACGCAGGCTGCATGCTCAGCTGAAAACCCTTTCAAGCCTCCTTAAACTCAAAACCATTACTGTTGTTAATATGCCACTTGCAATCATTCCAAGGGGCTGATCACCAGTGCTGGTATAAATTAACATACCTCATTTCTCATTTAAATGTACCTCATTTAAGTATCTTAAAATATGATCTCTTTTTAAATGTGGAGTATGGGGCTGCATAGTTATCTTGCATTCTAAATTGTTCCTATAGGTATGATCACCAAGGGCATGAGGCTTCCAGGAAAATAAAATTGGAAAACTGTCAAACTGTCACAAGCTCTTATATCACAAATTATATAGTATAAATTGTATATTTTATTTATAGTACACTCACCAATATTGGGAAGAATCCAAGTCATAGGCTAAGTTTCTTTGACTGAGATTTCTGAATCTGAAAACCTGATTTTGTCTCTTTACCTGAGTCAAAACTTATAAAAGGATTCTGAATTCTTTGAATGCATACTCAACCTGAATCCAGATACCTTGGATTTAGCATATTGGGCAGTTTCTTTAAAGATACATTCTCAACAGAATGTATTCAGTGTTTCATTGGTATTCAGCAATCTGTCTGTCTCTGACCTGTGAATCTGGATTTGCATTCCTTCAAAGAAATGCAGGCCAACAGTATCATGTGCATAGTTGAAACAAGTTCACTGGGCTTTGTGGTATTAGACCATGGATTAGCGGGCATGTGTAGGGAGCAGAAGGCAAAACAGGGTGTAATTACTTTGCCAAGGCTGTTATGCTAATTATTAGTGCTGTAAACCAGTGAATTTACATTTAACAATTATTCACCAATTATTCACTGTCGGTGAATATTGGTGAGGCGAATAACTTTCAGCAGTGAATATCAAGAAAGTGCAAAACAACATGCTAAGCATGCAGCCACTCCTCCAAAATGTTATATTTAACAATTATTCCTCGAGCCCGAATGGGCTCTGAGTCAATAGCCCATGAGGCCGAAGGCCGAATGGGCTATTGACTCAGCTAGGCCATGAGGGCGAGAGAAATAATTGTTTTAGTAAAATCCAACTAGTTGGTCAAAAAAATATCGAGACAAAACATCTTTCGCTAGTTAAAGCTAGACTTAAATTGTTGTTTTGGTTTTCAAAGCCAGCGCTTTTCGCTACTAGTGGGCTATAACAAATAGCCTACTAGTAGCTCAACCAATCAGAACGCAGCATTGATGATAGACCACTAGTTGGATTTTATAATAAATGTTAGCACTGTTAATATAACATCAAATTCTTCTATTCACTGCTGACATTTATACTAAACATGACATTGTATATCTATTAATATGCGTGCAAGTTAAGTTTGCAAAGCCAAGAAAACCCCTCTGAATGTTTGATATGTGCATTCATGATTGAGTACTTTAAGGAAGTCATGTGTGCAAATGAAATAACAAAACATTGAAAATTCAGTCACTTGAATGATATAATTTTTATATATGCAATGACTAGGAAAAAAGTTCAAAGTTTCAAGCATGATGGGGGTCGTTTCAAGCCAGGTGGCTTTCAATCGTTTCAAAAAGGCATGCCTGGCTTATAAAGGCCTTGGGAGAACACTGGATCATCTATCACCAAGGTTATTTGTAGTATTTAATTCTATTGAATCATATAGACCTTGAGAAAAGCATGGCTACTGCTACTATAATTTTCCACCAGAGAAGAACCAATTGCTCTGCATTTTGTCGTTCATAGGCCATGCCAGGCTAGGCTTGTATTATGCCCAATTTGGATCTTTATCTGCGTATTTAATATGTCTCAGCAGTACATTTTAAACTAGGACTCACAATAGAGTTGTTTGGAAGCTTAGTTAATTTCTTAATGATTTTCCAACCTCGAGATCTCTAATCTATTTGTTTCTCTTTGTTCCTCAGACAGAAACTCAATCCTAACATATTCTACTAACAAAGTACTCTCATAAGCCTATCACAAGCAAGGAGAAGTTCTATGTCTTAAAATGCTTGGTGATGAAGACAAAAGATGGCTAGTGGTTGGCATTTGCCTTTCAAAAGTTCTCACGCCAGTGATAAGGACAGTTGTAGAACATGAAATGAAGCAGCTTTACCAGTCTTTGATTGTGCCACCAGACAACATCCACTCACAAACATATTCTTGTCATTTGAGATCCCTTTATCCTTCAACACTAACACTAAATTATGCCAGCATTAACAACAATAACTTGCAAGCATCATCCTGCAGTTATGATTACAGTGTGAAAGATGATGTCTCTCTTGCTAAACTCTTTGTCAAACCATTCATGGCCAACTTCACTGGTTTCGATGGATCTCTGGACTTGTCGGCTGCTCTTTCTATTTTGTGTGGGGCACCAAACTTCGTCTTCCATGCTGTTGACATTATTGCTACAGAGGTACGCTCTAAGGTTCGTAATGAATGGGGCCATTGCAAATCTTCTACGTGGACGGAAGATTACTATTTGGACTGTTTTCTATTAATGGAAAAACTGGTTAAAGCACTGAATCTCCGGGCAGTGACTTTAGATCAGGCGGACATTTTGGAAGAACTTGAAACATGGAGAAAAAGAGGTGAGAGACCATTGATTTATGCTTTTAAAGACCTGACCCCAGTTATTCGAACGATCGATAGCGCTATCCACCGGATAAATCACTATCCAGCGGATAAACAATAGCAAAACTAATTGAGTTATCCAGTGGATAGTAATTTATCCGGTGGATGGTGCTATCCATCGTTTGAACAACTGCCCAGCCTGCCTTGCAGTTAAGTTGTGATACAGCATGTTGGGAAATAGAGCAACAGTGAAACGTTTTTAATTTAACTATTTTTCATTTACTAGTTGATTTGGAATTGGTCTGAAGTTTCCAGTCTCTAGAGAATTTAATGCTACCACAGTCATTTAAGCTATTTTGCACACATATTTTATTTGGTGTTCTTTAATCCAGTCCCTGGGTATTACTACCCTTTTCAGGTTCCTACAGTGACATTTTTCATGATGCTAAATATGATATAAGTCCTGTAGTATGAGAGCTAGAGCTTCCTATTCTTATTTTTGGTGTTCAATATTAATCTTTCACTTCAAACTGAACGGTACAGGCTGACAGACTCTGGAGGTTTTTTAGGATTTTTCTTGCAGACTGAATACATGACATTCCACGAAGAAAGCTCAACATTTACCATTGCTGTGCTTCTATCATCCTCTTGACATGTTGAGATTAATAGTTATTGCTGATTCTAGCAGTCTGGGCAAATAATGCATGCTGCTGCAGATCCTACATTTATGTAGTATCATAGTTTAGTGATACAATTGTCTATAGGGAGTTTTGCAGCTTAAATTGGCATTAGAGAACAAAATTACATTTAATATTAAGTACAAATTTGAACCGACAATTCTTGAATTCTTGCATTCCTTATTCATATATCAGGCATTGACTTGTGCTTTGGACAACCAATAAATAATGACATCCTCAAGCTTGTCCAGGAAGAAATGACTACATTAAGTAAGTCCGTTGAGGACAACAAAGAGTCCTGGATGCAAGACCATGAGGGACTAAGAAATCACCTTCAAAATTTGATCAGCTTGTTTGGGCTTGACATCAAAAGACTAGAAGACAAACAGGTCACCTTAGAAAGAGGCTTTGTGAGACTTCAAAGCCGAACTGAATTCTTGGAAGAAAAACTGAGTGGCATGTCGCAAGCAGAAGATAAACCCATTTCAACTCATAATATCTCCTTTACAAGTGGTGAGTAACCTTGGTGAATATAACCTTGATGTCACTGGTCTTAAAGTTTTTCTGCTGTGGCTTGCTTACATTCATTATATAACATAGTTACTCAACTTTATTTCCTTTCAGATTTTAGAGTAGCTTGGTTTTTCCAATATCTGCAAACAAAGCAAAATTTAAAAAGGAATATTAAGATAAGACTAAGTTACTAATTACATTACGATAAAACTGATTAACAGAATTGACAGAGTTTACTCAAAGGCGTGGCTGTGAAAAGTGTCACATCAGCAACAACACTGTTCGAGGCAATTCACAGGCGCCCCAAGCTCACAACGCGATTTTGCAATGTATAAATTACGTAGTAAGAACGTCTTTCTCTCGCAATAAACTTTCCCTACCTCAAATATGTTGTTCACTTTTGTTTTGTGTCGATTCATTAGCCATTGCTGATATAGTGAAATAAGTACTCGTTTATGCACTCTCAAGTGAAGCGAAGCGAAGGCTGCACAATCGTCACCTCCGGAGCCGAACATCACTCAACAATTTGATCTCCCTTCACAAGCAAAAGTCCTCAATCCCGATATAATAATTGCCATTTCCATATAGCCCAATGATATTCTCTCCACACATATTATTTAGCGCTCGTTTAGCAATCTTTCTATCCGTGACTGAGGTTGTGCGTCTATCGAGGAATTGCGCGAGCCAAATCTTGAATTTCGTCAGCTGCTCTGATTGGGCAGATTGATTTTTTTGTTTTTTGAGTCAGTTTCTCGACAAAAAAAAAGGAGCAAAGAAGCAAAAAGTTATCAAATAAATGAACAAAAGAAAGTAAGTTAACTCACCTTGTTTATTTTGTTTTGTCTTTTCGAGCTTTTTTCGACTATTTTGGTACGTTGTTCTTGAAGAGTCTGAAGTAATCTTCCTAAGTCGAAGTCAAGGCTGGACACAGCAATTCACGGAGAAATGTACTCGAGAGCCTTTTTCTCGCTGAAAAGCGAGTTCGCTGCGCTGTTTTCCTTCCAACGAAAAGAGCATAGTTTGTGTTCCTCCCTGTGTGATCAGCTTGCTGAAATCATTATCCGTTCGACTCGAATGAGAAAGATTTCCTTCACATTTCCAGACCGGACAGTTGCCCGCCGAAGCTTGTGCTCGTCTTTCGACAACGGGACTGAAATTAGGGATTTTGCCCGCGCGTAATTACCACTCACCCCTCCGACACACAGTCGGATCCGGTCCTTTGCCCCAACTTTCCCCACAGTCCACGTTAATCCACATATATTTTCACGAACAGGAAAAAAATTGCCTGGTACAGTGTTGACATTGCTGACGTGACGCTTTTCACCGCCACGTCTTGCACGTAACGCGAGCTTGGGCTGCCTATGGTTTAATAAAACGCTAACTGCAATCAAAGGCGAGCACATGGAACAGACGCGAAGCGCAAGCGCATGCGCAGCGTTAACAGCTGCTGGCAATACAATGTCAATAACGTAGTGGCGTGGTTGCCTCCTAGTTCTCTATGGCCTAGCGTCCAAGCACAGAAGTAATCTGAATGTGCATGCAAAATAAACGGCTAAATATAGAAAGATACAGAGCCTGAACTAGAACAACAATAGAGAAAAGCAAATGACATACGCACCACGGGTGCAGTCTCAAATCCCTTAGGTTTGTTCTACTAAATGTCACGAGTAAAATAGAAGTACAATTATAAAGTGAAGGCATACGGATCAGTGCTACCATGGAAGAACGCTCAAGCCTGGCACACTACTCTTAAGTCCCAGTCCTGATTGTGCTAGAATGGGGCACTTCGTTGGCGGCCAGACCTCCTGAGGGGGATGATAGCAGCAGATTCAGGTGGTGCACCAGAAAGAATCGAGCGGTCTGGAGAAGAAGCCGGAGTGCAGGGTGGTGGGACAATGGCTGCAGGTACGGGAGGAAGTTCCTGGACAGGTATAACGTCATGCACAGGATGTGGAACCGCGGGCTTTTCATAGGCTGGGGGCCAAATTACCACTTGAGAAGGCGCAGGTACAGTGGAATGTCTTGGTGGTAGAATAACAGGGTCTGCGTCATCATCGGAGTATAATGGAGAGGGCTTGGAAAGACAATGGATGGGACCCTGTGAGGACAGAGCCAAAACTGTCGTGGCCACTGGATAGGCACCGAATAGACTTTGCTGCGAAACTGAGAGGTGGTAAACTTTCGGAGCTCACAGGAAAGGTCCTCACGGACGCTGACCACGAGGTATTTCTCACGAGCTTTCAATTTGTCTTCGTCACCCTTCAAGAAGACTAAGTCACCGACAGAGACAGCAGCAGAGGGTATGGCCGCGAGCCTTAGACTTTGCACTAGGTGTGTGATTCCGCTGGCGGGAGAAATGCTGGCTGAGTTGTCGGTCAACTATAGGTGACTCCTGGCCAGTTAGCTGGTCACGTTGAGTCCATACCTTGCGCGCCGAAAGGCCATCACGCCGGATGATGGAGTTCGTGTTTGCTGTCGCTAGTGCGAGAGTGACGTCAGGCACAGGTACTCCCTCGGGGGACAGGTTTAGGAGCTCTAAACCGTGCTCCTCAGTGGCATGTTCAGCGACAGGCTTCTTCTTTGGATTCTTGACCCTGCCGATCTCCAAGGTAATTCCATGGGAGAGGAGGATTGGGTCGCTGGCAAGTGAACAAAAACCAGGAGCAGGATCAACATGACCTGTCGGACCGCCATCATGTAAGGAATGCAGTTGGGAACATAGGATTATGATGGCATTGCGGAGATCCTCATGTTTTTCGCTCTTGTTAAGGGTGATCAAAGTGTATGAGGAGCCAGTTTCTCTTACAACTAGGATCAATTGTCGGTGACCTTGGGCGACATTGGCAGCAAATGAAATATAGAAAGATACAGAGCCTCAACTAGAACAACAATAGTGAAAAGCAAATGACATACGCACAACGGGTGCAGTCTCTGGCGCCTTAGGTTTGTCTCACTAAATGTCACGAGTAAAATAGAAGTACAACTATAAATAAACGTGAAAGCCCGGCACACTACTCTAATTCCCATTCCTGATTGTGCCAAAATGGGGCAATGGACTTAAGAGCTTCTTCGCTTGACTAGGGCTGGAAGTGTTCAGGGATTGACTTCACAGACTGACAGGTGTGACAGGAGGAAGATACAAAATCGACATCTAGAGCGAAGAAGTATCTGCTTAAGAGACGCTTGGTTTGGTACTTTATTGGATGACTAAACCTGATGTGAAGAGCTGTTAAGAGACCAGCTAAGATGGAGCGTGGAACAACTAGGC
>OX421445.1:53945441-53950441 GCA_949126865.1 Montipora capitata
CCACAGGTGATTACAGATTCCGAAGCGGAATTATGAAAGATAAGGTGTGACGAATTGTCGTCAGTAAGCGAATTGATTGCGTACGCAACAATCTTCTGCTTCAAACATGAAAACTGACGACGATTCTTTACTTTACCCCGGTCCCTGACAATTGTACAATAGCCTGATTTAGCAACGGAAATGGAACGTCATTTGACGAAGGGAGAGATGGCAGAATAGTTTGGATTTTACTCTAATATGACCTAATATAGATATTTTTGCTGCGCGCGTCATCGTCAACTAATATTCCCATTGTGTTTTTAAATCAGGCTGTTGTGCAATTGTCTGGGACTGGAGTAAAGTAAAGAATTGTTGTCAGTTTTCATGTTTGAAGAAGAAGACCGTTGCCTAAGCAGTCAATTCGGTTATTGACGACAATTCCTCACATCGTATCTTTCAAAATTCCGCTTCGGTATCTGTAATCACATCTGGAAAAAAAAATCGATGAGTCTCAATAAATGGGGAGACGACTACACAAGAGAGAAAGGCACAGAATTCAACTTCTCCTCTCTGCAGCACGTTGTCTGGTGACTGTCTACTTGTGGCGAGAATTTTGTCATTGATCCGGTCCGAGTTTTGTCAATCCGATCCGATCCGGTGTCACAACGTTTTGTGTTCCCCCGTGTTTTCTGTTCCCCCGAACGCTGGGTACTAGTGCTGTGTGCTCCCCCTTCCCCACCCATAGAACATGTCAGTGCTAGTATTTTTTTCACAGGTTATTGTTTTACCAATACAGAAAGTACCCTAAATATGCATATAAGCTAACCATAGGCCTAATTAGGCCTAAACAAACGTTTTTAGGCCAAAGATTAGCTTTTATGAATGTTTAAGATACTTTCTGTATTCATCATATTCTGCTTTCATATTTATCATTATGGCGTGATTACTTTCCTGTATTTTCATATTTATTTTTGTTTTGTTGTATTCTGAAGTCGGCCATCTTGAAGGGAATACGTAGCACTGAAATGTTCTATGGGGAAGGAAGGGGGAACACACAGCAGTAGTGCCCAGAGTTCGGGGGAACACAAAATTTGTGACACCCGTCCGATCCTGGTTTTGCCAACGGTCATATTCGGGATTGTAAATAACACTATTGCAAAATCCCGTAGAAAGTACTTCTTTTCGATAAACAATTCCTCGGATGCATTCTCTGTGCTCTTCCTTTAAATACAAGCAGCAGCTGCAAACAGAGCCTAAACATCATTCCTGTTCAAATCCTTCTCGGGGGCCATAATTTGATCAGCTGTTAATCGATTTTACTAGAAGTATGATTGGCAATTCTGAAACCAATCGGAGCGAGGTTCCAAGAGCTCTATTGTTTTTCGGCCAATCAGAGTCCACATTGTGGATTAAGCGTTGACGATTCGTTAAGAAATTGTATCAGGCGTACCTTTTCGTGCCCTGTCTAAAGAAAAGTACGCCTGATAGCAGGTTACTTTGATGATAAAGCTTTGCAATCGAGTGAACAAACTACCGCCTGAGGTCGCTCGCAGGACTGCCATTGCGTCGATGGTGGGTTGAAATGAAAGTTCAATCTTTGTCAATTGATTCTGATGTGGAATTGTGACCGTGGGAACATTTTATCCAGGAATATTTGGCTCAAATTGGTGGGCTCCTGAGAATAGAGTCTCCAGCCTTAAGATTTTATTAAACCGTTGACAACCGAGAAATTGAAAAATGGCTCAAATCGCGTCGGATCTGGAAGATAACCACACAGGAAGGATGTTAATGAGGTTAGGCTTTTTAATTGACAATTTTTTCATATAATTCTCATCTTAAGCCTTTTATTGGGATTCCCATACAAATCCTTATATTTTTGTCGGCCATGCTCATACTGAGCTTGGGGCGCATGTGTCCTAACTCGTGTTTTTCATCTCATCCCCAGAAATTTACAGCTCCCCACCGAAGCGGGAAGGGGGAAATTTGTGGGGCAGTTGTGAATTTTTGAGAACACTTTTCAAACTAAAATTTTATGAAAGTCAACGTATTAATTTCTATCAGCACTCCTTTGAATGAGTTGAAAGCTGTATCACGGTTTACAACCACCGTCACTTGCAAGAGCAAAGATGTGCCTGTTAAACAAATATTAAAAATAATAGAAAAACATCCTTTGTAAGCAATGCGAAATAGAACGAGTCCGCAGTGAAAAACGTACCCACAACGTTCAGTACCAGGAGCAGGACAAGGAAAATACCTTATGTATCCCGTATTACAGTTCAAAGACGTCATATTAATTGAAAAATGGGACTATTTTTAAAACTCATTTTGAGGCATCACGCGGACAAATGGGTCGAATGTGGGCGACCATACGGATTCGACCTAGTGCCTCGTACGTAGGTGCGAATCAGTCGAAATTTGTGAAGAAGATCCCGCCAAATCAATGCCGTAAATCAGCCACACCGAAGATACCGAACTTCGCATCGAGCCTACAAAGTAAGATGCCGCCGAAAATAGACGCATAGACCCTCGCAGGAAAAATGGAAAACGCGGTAACGATCTTTTACGAATTAGTAGAAGAATTTGAAATAATGTTTTCAGTGAGACCGGAATTAAAAACCCTAGAGGCAGCATTCAATCAAGTGGAGACAAGATACAGATTCATCAAGAAGCAACAAGAAACCACTTTAGGCAGATTGGTTGATGAGGGTATTACCACAGAGGATCGAGGAACCTTTGTTGACAACAAAGAAACTTGGAGACAAAGTAAAAGCTGATTTCCTTATGATTGCCTTAAAGTTTGCTGCTTATAAAAAGGAACAAGATTTCACTGAAACGTCTTCAAAGAACTCCGAAACCTTGAAGACCTTGACAGCTCTAATGTCATCCATGAGCAGTGACGAAAATGGCGGACACCTTCAGGTCAAAAACCAAACACTAGTGGTCTGCAACGATTACCGGTACCAACGTGGACGGCAGTTGCAGATCCTATGCTACCTAGAAAAGAGTCAGTCATTGGATGAAGAAATACGATCAAGATAAAGATGAACAACTGCAACAGTTCGGAAATACATTGCCGAGGGGATAGTGGTGGTCTGACCAGGTAAAAACTTGAAAACCATTGATAGCGCGTGGAAAATATTGGACACAGAATTTGCAGACAAACGTAAACTAATGGATGAACTGCTCCTCGAAATAAACAGCCTTAAGCCCGGCGTAAAACGAGACTCCAGGTCGTTCACGCACTTCGCCACGACAATATCCTCCTATGCGAATGATATGGAAGATAATGGATGTCCGGTGTTGGAGTCCTCGGAAGCGCCATTTCTTATGTCTCAACTTTTGTACACGCTCGATCCGAACGATAATTCCCATTTTGGAAAAGAAGTGAAAAGAGATCCGAACGATAATTCCCATTTTGGAAAAGAAGTGAAAAGAGAAGGTAGAGAGGAAACTGTCAGTAACCTCATCACCTGGTTGCACGTAGAAGCAAGTGTCCGAAGACAGAAACGAGAGTCGCCGAAAAACAGAGAACAATGCCGCAAGTGGCGAACTGAACTCGATGATGGCACTTGTCCACTTTACTGTAAAACCAAACATAACCTCGCTGCCTGTCCAGTGTTCCAGGAGTTAACCAATCAGTCAGAGATGGGAGATTGTAAAGCAACATTGGCGATGTCGTAAATGTCTTAGAAGGCATCATACAAGCAACTGCAGGAAACCAGACGGCTCAACATGCGAGAAATGCAGAAAAAACGCCGCCGTTCTCTTAACAATTACAAGATTGGCGAAACGAGCTCAAATCTAAATCCAAGAGCATCTTCTTTCCAAAGTCAGTGCCAGGCCCCCTCAAGTACGTCAAGTGGTAACATCCAAGAAAATGCTGTTCATCACAAAGAGATGTTAAAGCTCATCACTGGTTTGCGCCCTGTTCAAAGAGTTGGAGTCATGAACGGAAACGGGGAATTTGTTGAAGTCCTAGCGATGTCAATTAGACTGGTTCCAATACCAGTCTTTTTTCAAAGAATGCAGCCAGACGACTTGGGTTGAGAGGATCAGCAACACATCTGACCATGAATTTGGCTGGTGGGAAGAAGAAAAGTGAAGCATCACAGGTAATCGACATCACTGCTGCCTCACCTGCTGACGAGGATATTAAGAAGACCCTCCAAGTGTACACTGTTACAAGGCCCTGCAGTAAAGCAAAACGCTTTCGGAAGAATTAGTGCGACACTACCCTCATCTCAACAACGTTTGTGATAAACTACACCTTTCGGGTGGCGCAATAGATCTCCTTGTCGGTACAGACTTTGTAGAAGCCTTCATTGATATCCACACGGTGTAAGGAGAGCCAGGGGAACCTGTCGCGAAACGGAATTGTTTTGGTTGGTACTTTATGGGACAGTTTGAAACGAACAACTCTATTACTTCAGAAATTCAGTCAGTTGAAATCAGGAGAGCGAGTGTCGTAGAGGACATCAAAAAACTTCTTCACCAAGACCTCCTTGGCGTCAAACCAACCAACCTTTGCTCGTGTAGCGAAAACGAGATATGCGAAAGCAAGTTCGTTAATTCCCTCGCAGCCTCAACTACCCTGGTTATCGGAAGAATACAAGTTAAGATGCCCAGGACGGAAGCGGGCCCTCCCCAAACAAAGTAACTATGGCATTGCACTGCTTTCCGCGAAAAAGGGGTGTCTCGATGTTATCAATGAGTAAATCCAAAAGCTTCTAGAGCAGGACTACGTGATAAAAGTCTCTCCTGACCAGATTGATCATAGCAAGCCTGAATGGTACCTTCCCTTACAAGCCGTGTTCACACCGGAAAGAACCACGAAAGTTCGACTTGTCTTTGACTCACCTTCGAAAGGTCATGACGGTTTGTCTCTAAACCATTACCTAGAGAAAGGGCCAAACTACATTAACAGTCTCCTCGATGCTTTGGCATCATGGAGATGGAACGAAGTAGCCTTTATCGGTGATATACGCAAAATGTTCAATCAAATCTTGGTACCAATGGCTCAG
>OX421445.1:53955441-53970441 GCA_949126865.1 Montipora capitata
ATTTATATCGAAATATTACAAGCACATAACATAGTTTCCTTGCATTTGTTGTCTATCAAGTTTAGTCACAATGCAATTACTCGGTATCGCATTTATTCTTTGGTTTTAATTTATGCAACTATTTTTACAATTTATTTACCACAGCAAGTTTGTGCACAGGCGGCCCAGAGTCGGAAGGTAAACAATTATAAGGATTTGCATGGGAATCACGATAACAGGCTGAAAAAGATATTTACCCGCAAAAGTTCTCAATAAAAAAGCTGTACTTTATTGTCGTGGTGAATTTCTCGCTTTTTGTGTGGTTTTTGCCTGATTGAATGCGATTAAAGCGACTTCTCAAATTCCCGAGTTGTCACTCGTACCTAAATAAAGGAAAGGCTGGAAAGTAATTTCTAACTTACCTCAGATCTCGCCGAAAAAATCACACTTCTCCGGCGTCAGTCACGCTCAAACTCCGGCGATGGCCACACGGATAAATTTACTTCTCCTTGACCAAGTTTCAAGGTCCAGCGAGTATCCATTGCTGAGAAACAGCGAAAAATATTCAAATTTTCAAACTCCTTCGAGGCTCGCTAACAACTAATTTTGACACGGCTGGTCAACGGTTCACTGAGCCTCCATACGGTGAGCGCAAACTTACGCAAGTGTACCCATAGTTGGGCAGAGCAAAACAAATCCCAGACTCGTCCCCAAATACCTGCCTGGGGTCGTGTTCGAGTTTCTAAATCAGCGAACGATATTAAAAGTTTCACACTGAAACCGTAACACAGCTCCCATCGCTTTGGTTGCCCCACCGCATGTTATAAATCCGGATTTTCATCGAACTCCGTAAGAATTTAAGCTGTTTGAAGCCTAGCGCGTGCAAAAATCCCCTCGTCCAACGACACTCGACACCACGGCTGTTTTTTTGTTGTTGTTGGAAAAAGTATAGTTTTGTCAAGTGAATTGCTTTGAGCCAAAGAAATCACCGCACCGTAATTCTACTGTCCATTTGGTTGCACCAAAAGACAGACAACCGAGATTGTAACTCGGATACCTTTCAGGTATTCCCAGTAATAATTGTTGGTTTTCGATCGATATCGCTTGATGCACCGGTGTGAGAAATAACTTTGAACATTTCAACGCAACTTGAAGCGCAAAAACAAAGCACAGATGATTTCAACGATGGCATTTTCCCTGGACTCTCAACAGAAAAGTGTCCAAAAGGTGCAGCGACCTTTTCATATGAATTTCTTCTGTAGTCATGATAATGTGAGTTGTTGACAGATGAAAAACAGGATTGTGTTTCAAACACTAATAAATACCTTCCACTGCGTTTCAAACTCCATCCAAACAGCAAAGTTTCAAACATGTTTCAAACAATTTCAAACATAAACGCCCTTGAAACGCTGACTAGTTAAGCATCTTTTTTCATGTAGACGGTCATTTTATTTCATATATGCCTTCATGGATCGTAGATCTCGCGTGACACAGACTTAAAAAAGCAGTTCATGTTTCAAATTTCCGTGCATCATGCTAATGGAATGTTTGATCAAGTCCAATCGCAAGACCGATATTTTGATCTATCGGGAATCCGATACCAGTCATTCCGATGATTAGTGTTAATCTTTCGAACTCATCGGAATAGTTGCACTTGAGTTTCCGATACGACTTCCGAACAATCGAAATTTGACCTTCCGAAATTTGGATAAGCTCCCTTATTTCACACTTACCATAGCTGCCATAACATGAGGTCGTGAATTAATTTCTGAAGCGGATCCTCATATTGATCCTCATCCATATTTTCTTCTGTAAAAAACGTTAGTAAGTATTCAAGCCGTCACGCAACGATTGGCTAATGGGAACAAAGGCTGTTACGCGCTCGAGGTCGAAATTTCCGTTGGGGACGAGTCTGGGGTTTGTTTTGCTCTGCCCAACTATGGGTACACTTGCGTAGGTTTGCGCTCACCGTATGGAGGCTCAGTGAACCGTTGACCAGCCGAGTCAAAATTCGTTGTTAGCGAGCCTCGAAGGAGTTTGAAAATTTGAATATTTTTTGCTGTTTCTCAGCAATGGATACTCGCTGGACCTTGAAACTTGGTCAAGGAGAAGTAAATTTATCCGTGTGGCCATCGCCGGAGTTTGAGCGTGACTGACGCCGGAGAAGTATGATGTTTTCGGCGAGATCTGTGGTAAGTTAGAAATTACTTTCCAGCCTTTCCTTTATTTTAAGGTACGAGTGACAACTAGGGAATTTGAGAAGTCGCTTAAATGGCATTCAATCAGGAAAAAAACCACACAAAAAGCGAGAAATGCACCACGACAATAAAGTACGGCTTTTTTGATTGAGAACTTTTGCGGGTAAATATCTTTTTCAGTCTTTTATCGAGATTCCCATACAAATCCTTATAATTGTTTACCTTCCGACTCTGGGGTGTCTGGGGTTTGTATCACAGGGAGCCCACACAAACAGTGTGTCTGTTTGTATGTTGACTGTTACTACACGTCCTTAGAAGGAGACAATTGTCTCCTTCTAAGGACGTGTAGTAACAGTCAACGGAAAACCCACCAAATCGCTCAAATTCACCATTTTCAGCCGCAGAAATGACAATACACAACAACTGAGGTAGGTTTACGTTTATTTTGAGCTTTAACATAGTCATTTCTCGATGAAAGTTTACTATCATTTATTTATATTTAGAACATACAAACAGACACACTGTTTGTGTGGGCTCCCTGTGTTTGTAAGAGTTGAAAGATGACAACTAATTAGAAATTCAGACTTGAAATATATACATCGAAACTGCATACGCGCAAATTACTTTTTCACTTTCCTCCGATCAGGAACGTTAAAGAAAATCAACAGAAGAAATCAAACTATAAGATCGTGTAGATTGGAAGACTCAAATTGTAAGTATATATTCAAGGAATCAGTTGCATTCTTGTTTTAGCCTATCGCCGGCATTCCAAACATTATCTATTTCTGTAATATCAGGTTTCGTACACTATTTTAGACCAAAAATTCAAGGACCACATTTTAAAATTTCTTCTATTTACGTCGAAGAATTTACCCACGAAAATAGTCTACGATTCCTGCTCATTTTCCATAATGTACATGCGTGAAAATAATACAAAGGCAGTGGTAACCATTCTCGACCCCACAGCTCGTCACGTTTGTATGACATGACTTGAGCGGCTGATTATTTTTAATTTACTGAAGTTTTCTAAGATTGAAAATGTGGTCAATAAAAATTCAAGGACTTTCAAGGACCAGGAATAAATAGCAGAGATTTTCAAGGACTTTCAAGGCCTTGAAAGTGTACTCTCAAAATTCAAGGGTTTTCAAGACGCGTACGAACCCTGTAATATTTCCTTTTCAGTCCATTAGTTCAACGACATATCGATCGAGCGGCTAGTACGAATAAAGATCTGAAAATCTACAGGATCCTCAGTGGCGTGGTCTTGCCTTAAGATAGTGCCTCGTACGTAGGTGCGAATCAACGAGAATGCGTCGAACAGGTAAATACGGCTTTTTTCTCACGCGTATGCGTGCGTATGGGATGTTTATCTTCTTCTGCAAATT
This sequence comes from Montipora capitata, assembly GCA_949126865.1. Classification (NCBI taxonomy): domain Eukaryota; kingdom Metazoa; phylum Cnidaria; class Anthozoa; order Scleractinia; family Acroporidae; genus Montipora; species Montipora capitata. The sequence goes on from OX421445.1 coordinate 53,959,004, forward strand.
TTGACAGACAATATTAAAAAATTATACTGAAAGATTTAAATAATCTTTATTTTGAGCTTTCATTTGGACTAAAATGATGCAAAGCTTAGCGAAGTAAACCATGTGCAAAAAACAATTCGCGGGAAATTTTGCCGTACGAGTGCCTCAAAAAGTAATTTCATTTATCGGAATGTTTATATTTGACGAAACGATATGATAACAATTTGTCACTTTAAAAGGCAAATATCTATTTTGAAAAATAGCATTTCGACAGTGTTCGTGAGATCACGTGACGTGATCTTACTTACTTACTTTCTTTCTTTCTTAGAATATCCTTCTGGAGGTTTCAAGCCAAACATGATATCGATTGGTAGCCTTGGGGCTCTGCCAAACAGTAGGTAGAACGGCGAGAAGCCCGTGGAGTCCTGACGAGTACAATTATATGCATGGACAACCTTGTTAAGATGGTCGCGCTAGCGCGATTTCTACTTTTCCGGGAGTGCTCTCAGCATTGGTAGAAGCGTTCGGTTGAACCTTTCGACCTGTCCGTTCCCCAGTGGGTGGTAAGGTGTTGTACGCGAATGCCTAATCCCACTCAGTTTGTCGAGGTTGAAAAGAGCTTGTTTTCAAACTCGCCACCTTGGTCGTGGTGAATGGTCTCTGGGCATCCAAATCTCATGATAAAGTCATTGTACAATTTATCAGCAGCAGTTTTGGCGGATTTGTCACGGTAGCAAATCTAGTGTAATGGTCCATGATTACCAGAATATACTGATATCCTCCAGAGCTTGGTTCAAGATGGAAAGTAGCGGTGGAAAATAATGGGTTGAAGTGGTGCATCGCGGGTTTCCGCTGTTTTAGGCAATGGCACACTTGTGACATAATGTGTAATGCCCGCTCTCATGAATGGCCAATAAAAGCGTTGTCTTGCTAGCTCCACTACTCTGTCTGCGCCTAGATGTCCCATGTTTTCATGCAGTTCAACGTACACCTTTTAGTTATATTTCTTGGGCAACACCATTCGATCCCTAGGTCCAGACTTGTGATAAAGAATTTCGTCTTCAGCAATGAACAGGTTAGTCCATTCGTGTAAGAGCTGTTGTACGATAGCGGACTCCTTCTGTTTATCTCGAAAGGTGGGGCGTCTTCCAACTTGCAGAAAGTGTAGATTACGAGCAATAGTTGGGTCTTTACGTTGAGCTGTCCGACTAGTTCATCATGTGGCATGGTTGGAATGTCAGCACTCTCCTCCTGTACCATTTCAGGTAATGCAGTGAAAGAAGATAACCAGGCAGTTGTACGGTGAGATAGCATCCAAAACATTCTGATTAACTACCTCTGAACAACGTTACATGTAGTCCTCGAAGCTGACTGGCTTATGGGACATGGTGTCGGCATCTGGGTTGAGTTTGCCAGGGCGATCTCATGATATCGTATCTCAAAGTTCAAGTCGGCCAGTTCATTGACCCATTGTAAACCTGTGGCATTCAGTTTTGTTGATGTTAGACTGTATGTCAACGGGTTATTATCTGTGAAGACAGTAAACTTTGGAGAGTAGTAAAGATAATCGCGAAAATGGTCGGTGACCGCCGCCCAGTTCAAAGCCAGGAACTCAAGTTTGCCTGCATGGAGCTGGTGAAAGTGCTCGAGATCCATAAGCAATTACTTTCATTACTGCATTCTGATTCTGGTACAGAACCGCCCCCAGAACATCTTTGCTTGCATCAGTGTGGAGGGTGAATGACTTTGAAAAATATGGATAAGCCATTATGGTTGGGTTACTGAGGTGTCTTATTAAGTCATCAAGGGCCTGTTGCTGTTCTCTTCCCCAACAGACTGGTGTCTTCGGTGATATTCCATCTTTTCCTGAGGTGCTCAGTAGGTTGTATATAGGTCTAGCAATCTTAGCAAAGTTCTTAATGTGTCTTCGGTAGTAACTTAATATTCCAGCAAGCTGTCCGACTTCACCAACAGTTTTGGGAATTTGTTCTTTTAACTTCTCAACTGCCCTAACACAACCTGGATCTATTCGGTAACCATCACCTGATACAACCCTTCCTAGAAAGTGGACTTAACGTTTGAACAAACTACATTTACGTGGTTTCAGCTTTACGCCATGTTCACGCAATCTCAGCAGTACTGTTCTCAAATGTTCAACATGTTCTTTAAAACTGAACACAATGATATCATCTAGGAATGGAATGGCCACTTTGTCCTTCAGTTCACCCAAACACCGTTCCATGAAACGCTGGAAGTTTGCCGGTGCATTCATCAATCCAAATGGGATTCTAACCCACTCGTAGACCCCACAAGGTGTTATGAAGGCTGTGGCTGCTCTGCTCTCTTTACTTATAAAGCCCTGATGGTAAGCCTTACCTTGGTCAAGGACACTGAACTAAGTATTCCCACGAAGGCTATTCAGAGTTTCTTGAACTCCATGGATTGGATGTCGGTCAGCAATGGTCTTGCGATTCAGTTCTCGATAATCAATGCAAAGCCTTAAAGACCCGACTTTCTTTCGGACACAGACGACTGGGGAGGAGTACGGGGACTTCGATTCACTATCAACGTCCTGGTTCAGACGATCCCCGATGTCTGTTTTACTTCTGGATACAGTGGTCTAGGAATTGATGTGTACTTCTTTTGCACTGGTTGGCTATCTCAGATTAATCTCCATATTCAGATCAGGGATACAACCGATGTCTTGCTCACTGGATGAAAATGACTCATACTCTTCCCTCAACATCGTTTCAGCTAAAATCCGCTGGTCATGATTTAAGCCACTGAGGTCAACTTCTGGGAGGGGGTTTATGCCTTGTTTGTCTTGCTTCCCAGGAATATCTAACGTCGTTGATTCCTGTGATTCATGCTGCTCGAGATGTTGGTGTTCACACGAGGTTCTACATCCACTCAATCGAACATCTGCTGCTGTCACCGACTTGACTGCCTGGAGAACTCCTAGTGCGGTGCGACCATTAAGCACAATGTCACGATCTATTCCATTACATACAGCAACTTGCACCCTAGATGTTTTTCCTGGTTTCATGTATAGAAAAGTCTCATAAACTTCCAAACCCTCTGGTAAATGTGCCAATTGGTTTGGCTCAAACAACACTGGTGTTTGCTGATGCACAGGTCCAGTATTTGCACGACAGCTAACAGCAATTGTGCTATTCTTAGGGACCATAACATTTTTCCTTCCAGTTCTTACTTTACAAATAGCACCTGAAGTTGAGCTCTGAATAACGCTTACCAAGGCATCTAGTTTAGTGCTCTCTGTTTGTGGGAAACTCTTGTAAACTATTGGCTTTGAATTCTGACCCTGGTTCACAAGGTCTTCAATAACATTGTATCCCAGAATTGGACCGTCTAATGTTTCTGATGTTACAAGGAAAGGTACTATTAGTTCCCCTTGATTACTATGACTACTGGGAGGGATCAACTTCAGACCCATTCACTGCTGTTAGATTCAAGTTTGTATCCAAAAGCTCTGACAGCTGTCTAATGGATATATCTTTTAACTGTTGCTGAAGCAATTGAATTGATATTATTGATACCTGGCGCACCAGTGTCCCATAGCATATCAAGTTCATAGTCATTGCACAAACACTTTACCATGCACTTCTTGCCAACAAGGCCAATAACTTTGGCATTCTCACTTGGAGTTAAATGGCTAACACAAGGTATGAACTCTTTTGACTTACAATTGATTGTTTCAGACAGATGACTCATCGCTTGACATACCTCTTTGTGTTCGGGCCAATGTTCCTTTTGACACTTGTTGGAGCAACACCATACACTTTTGCATTGACCACATCTCCTAAGTAATCCTTGCTCTCCTCCAAGTTTACAGCACTGGTTACATTTTTGAAACTTTTGATGGGTTTACGACTGGTTCCTGTCTCGTGTAGAAGCAGTCGACTCCGGTTTAACTGTTTTCTGCATCCCCTTGCAAAATGGGAGTCGCTGCCACACTTGAAACAGTGATTGCAATAATCCATCTTGTTCTGAAGACAATTTGAACACACAGGAGGTCCTTTTCTCTCTGGTCCCTTTGTGTGAGGCACACTTTGGTTACTGCTCTGCTTTCTGATTTCTCCTTTCAATGCCTCAACTTCTGACTTGATTGCAATAATAGCTGCTAAGATATCATTCTGGGAGTTGCTTTTCTTACTTTCTTGTTTCTCTTTTGGTAAGTCGTCTGACACTGAAGACACTGATACTGTTGGTGGCTTAGATCTGGTATTGGTTATCCGCTTCTTGTCACTCTCCTTCTCTGCTGAGGTTGTCATGCTCATTTGCTGTATCAAAACTTCATCTGTCACATTTGGGTCTTTTAAGAATGGGCGAATCTTAGCACGAAGACTTTCATCTTGTAATTTAGTTTCAATTGACCGAAGAAATAAACGTTGTACATGTCCAGTCATACAGTAGGGACGTGTTATCATGCATCTCCCTCACCACATGCAAACAGAATTTGCTGTCTCAAGTCTAGAGCATTCATCAAAAAGGCTTGGGGTGATTCTTTCGTGCTTTGACATAAGGATGCTAGTGCCTGATAATTAAAAAGTTCAAAGTGACTTCGGAGAATCTTTTTTAATCGGTCCAATGTCAGGTCTTGATGAGTTTCAAGGTAACTTCCAATTACCATACCAGGTGTGATCGAACGAATAACACCATCAACAATTTCACTCTCAACATAACCTTGAGCCAGCCCCGTTTGAACTGACGTGCTAGCGAAGAGAACCAGATTTTGTCTTTGTGGTCAGGCTCTCCAATTTGACCACTGGTTTTAAATTGTCTACGAAAAGCACTAGTAGCCAGCACTTTTTGAACAGAGTCTTCCTGCGGTGGTTTTACATCATTAATAACTGGTTTTCCACTCTTACCGTCGCCCTTTATGCCCACGGATGGTTGTTCTGTCAATACTTGTTTTAAATCTCCAAGATACGGCACGATTTCAATGTCTCCTAATTTTCAATCTCTTTTAAGTCGCTGAACAACATGTTTCGCTACAGCTAGTCTCGTGTTGCCTTCGATATCAGCTTTAAAGAACTTGGCTATTCGCTCGAGTGAAATCCAATCTGCAGCATAAATGCGCGACTGTATTTCCGATCAAAGTTCTTCTGCCATCGCGTAAATAAACGGGACGTTCTCGTTGTTCTACGCAAATCGGGTACAAAATGGCAGGCATGTGGTCAGAGAGAAAAATACAACAAAGCTCAAAAACATACCAAAATCGATCGCCAAGAGTCTAAGTCCGGTATTTCTTCTTCATTTAATCCCAAATCCTGGCGGGGTCGCCAATTTTGTTAGAGGAAGCTCTTGACACGCAACAATTTCAACCAAACATCCCCTTTATTTCGTCTTCGTATTTGGATCAACCAACCTGTATTATTAGTCCCAGTCCTTTTCGTACAGTGCCATATTCTACAGTATTACCTTTCCTGCGGTGTACGGTCGTTCTTTCGCCTCAGAAGTGGTATTTCGAGCCATTTTGAAGATTTCGTGTTCAATGTTTACTGTGCCTCTCAATAAAAGGACAGGGGTGGAAGCTAATTTTTGACTGGCTCCATCGCCGGGGCGATTTTTCCACAGAAAATTGCATCGCTCCACTTTCAAACTTCGCAGGAGAATAGCCGAAAGATTCACGCATCTTCTCGTATTGGATTTTGATTTTTTTTTTGAGAGCTAGCTCCGTGCCGTTTGCATGGGTTTCGATTGAGAAGACATGTAGTATGTTGGAATGTCACTGCCTTTTTGCTTCCTCGACATGATGTTGTAAAACATTTATTCACTTCAGTACATGATGTGAATACAAATGTTGAATATTCTGAAATACAGATGTTTCCCATTATGCCCCACATTTCACCAATCTTTCTGCAGACCCATTGCTTCACTTTTTCTTCGCTGAGATTCATGTGCTGTTTCCCGATCCTAAAGAACTTACCCAAAAGTGGGAAAAATTTGCCAGACTAAAACCAGCGTATCGATCATTGGTTAATGCATTTCTAGTGTTTTGATTGGCTTAGCCATCATGGTATATGAGCTATTATACCATGCTCTACAAATATCAGTAACTGCACGCATCAGTTTTCTTGTGTTTACAAAATAAAGTAGCTAGGGAAGATTTATCCATAATTTGTGAGCTTTTTGAATAAAACAATTATTCCACTGGCGCTTGTTGGATATGAGATGATTATAGCCAACTGGACACTACGCACCTTGTTGACTATCTATCATCTTATATCCAACCATAGTTAATCGAGGGACTGGTTATCGAACCTTAGAACTTTCAAAAGCGAAAACAATGTTGTTGCAATCGATGTTGAATTGACCCTGATCCTGCACAGTCTTTTGTTTTCGCTTCGCACGGGTTCGCAAATTAGTTGCGGATAATTTAATCGAAGGATTTGATTAGTTAACTTCTCGAAAAAAGGCGTGTTTTATGCAGGGTCAAGGCCAAAAATAAGAACAAAAACATGAAACAAAGGAACTTGTCCAGTTTCATAACCATCTCCATGCATTAACTATGATCCAACGCACGCTCATGGAAAAATAATTGTTGAATATCGTGTGAAATGCTCCGTGGAATAGACTTTTTGCAACAAACGATCACATGGTACAAAATCCGCCATGCTGGAGGGCAAGCTCATTATTATTCCCCCACTGGGAAATTAAAATAAAGGCAAGTCAAGCTTGACTGGTTCAGGTCTCTTTGTTTTAATGTCCCAGTGGGGGAATAATAATGAGCTTGCCCCCCAGCATGGTGGATTTTGTACCATGTGATCGTTTGCTGCAAAAGGCCTATTCATTAGTTAGGCAATGATTTTTCTCTTGAATAAGGCAAGGAAAATGATGTAATTAGCAGTAACCGGAAACAACATAACGCGGACAATAATTATTCCAAAACCTTTTAATTTCACTAACCCACAGGACCCTACAGCCAGTAAGAACAAACAACCCGGGAGCTCCGATTTTAGGCATGGCTAAATCTTTATATTAAATGTTGAATATAAATGTACATTATTTTCTGTATTTTTTTTAAAAATAGGATTCCTTTTGAAAATGATGCTGCTGGTTCCTGTTCTTTGTCTTGCAACCCTACTTTATGGAAACTATTCTGAGCTGAAAGGATTTATGCTTACCTATTGGAATGATGAGGGAGGTAATGGGTAAACCTGCACTTAAATGTTTACATTTTTTGTAGCTTGGTTAATCAACAATATGTTTTTGCAGAAGGATCCGTGGTCCAGAAAAGGTCAAAGACCCTATATACATAACCAGACCACATAAACACACAATTCTGTCGAGGACACCTGTACTAGGAGCTGATCTAACTGCAAAATTAATGATATTTAATTCCAAATTTGTTTACCCCAGCAAAAAATTAATAGTTACTGGACATAATCAAACAACAAAAAATATTTACAAGCACAAGGAAGGGTGTCGTTTTTACAAACGTTGGCCGTGTACACTTATATTTGAACAGACTTAACTGATTAGAGTGTAATGTGAAGTGCTAGTTTTGTACCCCATATGAACCATGTAAAACGTAACCCTTCCTTGTACTTGTACATGCTCATTGCCGTGACTTTAACATCTTCAGTTCCCACAGTTCCCATTTTTTCTCGTCTGACCTTGTAGTTCAGTCGGTAGAGCAGCGGTGATCTAACCCGAAGGTCATGGGTTCAATTCCCACTCTGGTCAGAGTTTTTCTCTGTCCTTGTGTGGGCCCATTTCAATTAGTAGGGCTAACGCTCACATGGTTCATATGGGGTACAAAACTAGCACTTCACAAATTACACTCTAATCAGTTACGTCTTTTCCAATAAAAAAATATTTGTTTTAATTTGTTTTACATTTATTTCTCCAGGACTTGTGCTTAAAGGTTGTATGATCGTTTTGGTGTGTTCTATCCTGTTATTCCTTTATCAGCGCCATTCTAAAGGATCAATGCTTCGCTACTGGTACTCACGGATAGGAAGTACGAAAGGGGGCCGCACTTTGACCTTTGTTTACACAACATATAACCATCAGGTACATTTAAAATAAGTGGTATTCACTGCTTGTTTTGTCTTGAACTCAAGATGTCTAGAGGGCTGTTTGTTTTTTGTGGATTGATGGCCCCCTGCCCATAAAAAAAATTAAAAGCTTTGACTTCAATTTTCAAATTCTGTATCAATAAAGATGTTGTTCATGTGTTCATGTGTTACTTCCTTGGTTCACCCAATCTTGAGAAATCTAATGGCAGCATGACGTAGACCAGTTACCCTTAAAGAACTTCATAAGGGAGGTTGAGTACCAGCCACCCTGGTTTTCTGGGGCTTACACTTATTATTAGCCAATGTTAATACAGTTATACCTCACTTTATTATATGACGAGCTCCGTGAGCGGGCAAGATAAACCAAATCCCGTGCTGTGATTGGCTTGCCCACTCGGGATTTCTCGCTTGGTTCCGCAAGATCAAAGATCATTTTTTGGTGTTTTATCAGCCATATAATAAACCCTTTGTTGACCAAGCTTGTTCGGTCAAGATGGCTGGATATTGGCCTCATACGACCTCAACGCATAAACACGCCAAAAAAGAACCTGGCCAATATTCAGCCATCTTGACCTCACGCTTGGTCAATACCCGATTTGTATTTATCAGGGGATGGGTCAGGTAACCTTAACGACTATATTCATTAAGGGTACTCAGGAAGGCTGGCGTTCAGCAAGCAGATCTTGTTCGAATTTATTGCTCTTTGATCCGGTCTGTTCTAGAATACGGCGCGCCAGTGTGGTCCGCCCTTCCTGGGTACCTTAGTAACGTTATTGAGTCGGTGCAGAGGAGAGCATAAGGATAATTGGTCCCTTGGTTGAATATGAGGCTGCACTTATTAGTACTGGTCTTGTCTCTCCTGAAGCCCGCCGTGCAAATCTGTCAGCTAAGTTTTTTAGTAAGGCTAAGGAGACCCCACCCATAAGAGATGTTATCCCTCTGGTCACTCAAGTTAGCCATGGCTGCACATTAAGATCTGGGTCAGCTAGAGATGTAAAAGTGAACGCGCGTACCGAAAGGTTCAGGAGTTTTATCACCATGCGCTATGTTTAAATGTATGTGATGTATATAATTTTACTGTTCGACCCCTACTGTAATTCAGCTTTTGCCTCGAGAGTACGGTGACTATACTATACTATACTAATCCTACAGTGTGGGAATTGGGTCAGTCAGTCAGTTTAATGCATGGAAAGAGAGGTAGGGATTTCTGCAATAACCAGCCATACTTTGCAGAATAAACACTTAAGAGAGAAATGTAAAGCTGATGTGATGAATGATCATTATTTGTCACAAGGTTCCTTTGAGAGGAACAGAAAGAGATGTGGCAAGTGGAGCGAGGAAAGCAAAACCACTAGAGGAAGTCAAGGCACGATAGGGCTGATGGTTAGCACATGAGACTTTAGAGTGTAAGGCCAGTGGTTTGAGTCTTGATTTTTGCCTTTTGCATTGTCCCTATAGACAGGACACTTAACCCCACATTGTCTCACTCCACCCAAGTATATAAATGTACTGGGGAAACTCAACCATTGACTGGACCGAGATCCTACCCAGTGAGAATGGTCATACTTGATTCATACTTGTAGTTACTTCATGCTACAGTTTGGTCATCAAGACCTTAGGGTTCATAGTTCGATTTGACCCTTTTTTCTCGTTTGTGCTTTTCTTTTCCTTGCAAAGGGAGGTAGAGCATCCTTATTGGGAGGCTACTGTCCTTAAATCAATTTAATCATCAGGACCAGGTTGTTTGATGGCAGGTTAGTGTCACCCCAGGGTTTAGCATTAGCAGTTGTTAGCAGGCTTAACCCCGGGCTAGCGCGAACCCCGGCCCTGTATACTCTCAATGGCATCATTATTCGAGAGCAAAATGCTGGATCAATACATATTTCTGCAAAATGGCCGCCATTTAAATATTTTTTTGTTTTTATTCAAATCAGCCCTTGATGCCTCGTTTTTAAGCTTAAAATTCAAAAGAATATTTTGCCTTGAACGAGGCATCAAGGTCCAATTTGAATAAAAACAAAAGAATATCTAAGTCGTTACTATTTGGAAAAAAGGTTGTATGATCTCTTTTTTCGTCTTTCATTTTAGATACCAACAGTGAATGGAGTTGAGTTCAGTTGGGAAAATTTAAAAAAGAAATTGGATCTGCCATTTGATCGTCTAGATGAACCAGGTTAGTTATGCATTTTCTTAGCAACCCTACGTTGGATAACCTCAGCCTCATCGAGGAACATGATCCCTATGGAACCATTTTACATAATACAGAATATTACCCTAGGCAATATTTTCCATGTATCCAGTCGAACCGAACTTTCTCTTTTTAGCTGTAAATTCGTATATGACTTGACTGTATGTGACTGCAAAAACCCTCCAAGTGGGTTTGGGGAGACTCACCGCTCGTAAGCCTCGTAAGACACTCACCCGAAGTCCAACCGCGGAGCTTGCTGGCTGGCTATAAGATTGCCACAGCCTCCTAGGATTCACTCAAACTACGCCGTTGGTCAGACCTATACAGTACGAAATTAATCCTATTAACCGAGTGACCCCACAGGGATATAACTTTACGCAAGCGCCTCGCAAACTGTGCCAACAGTTACTAGCGCATTGCCAAAGACCCACCGGTACTTGTGGAGAACGTTAGACTTGAGCAAAACCAACTCAACTTAGTACTCAACTTTTCTCAACTTTTCACAACTTTTCACACCTTGACTCTGACTGACGACTGGATCAACCTTTTTAACCTAGCTATACACCTTATTCCAAAATGGCCGCCATTTAGATATTCTTTTGTTTTTATTGAAATTAGACCTTGATGCCTCGTTCAAGGCAAAATAATATTTTGAATTTTCAGCTCAAGAACGAGGCATCAAGGGCTAATTTGAATAAAAACAAAAGAATATTTAAATGACGGCCATTTTGGAATAAGGTCTATCTTACCAGACAAACCACAGAGATCACTCCCAGCTCTCCTCGGCAAATTGTTTTTGTAGCACACTGACTAATACTCGAGCACTTTTTTTCGCGCTTCGCGCCTGCTATAATACGTATTTACTTCGAGATCCGATTGGTTCCTTGTGTTGTTTTTTTCTGTTGTGGTTGGTCATAGTAACAACACGCAATGAACCAATAGTGTTATAGCCCTTTCCACAGATAATTTGTCTCATTTGCATTACAATAAATTTGATTTTATGATATGAGCATTTGAAAGAAATGATATGTGAATTGCGGATTATGATCAATGGACCGCTTTAGCTTGTTCGTTTTGTTTTCCCATTTCAGAGCACGTGATGTTACTCTAGGGAACAGTTTATTTCAGATGTCGTCTTATACACGTGCATATGTATGCATAACTTACCAAAAAACAGATGGAAAATTCCCTTGGGAATATCACGTGGTCTGAAATGGAAAAACAAA
>OX421445.1:53975441-53987941 GCA_949126865.1 Montipora capitata
GAAGGTTGTAATGGCCGAGTAGATGAAACGTTTGATATCACGTTCATCAAAGATAAACGCGAATACTGAAGCAGCATTATGAGACTTCCAATGCTTACAATGTATTTAGCAGTAAGCTTCGTGAAATTTAGGTTCTTAAAGCAGGAATAATCAAATATCCGGAGCAATAGGTAGTGCTGCCAAAGGCGCTCTACGCTCTCTCGCTCCGCCTCTAGCTTTACAAGATGTTTCCATTTCATAATTCCATTTCATATAATTCCCCATTTCATAATTCCCCTTCCTTTCAGTAAAATCTGATGCCAGGACGAGCTGAATCCTATACTTTGTTCTTTGAACAAAGTAACTATAGTATGTATGATGTAGGTTGTATATCAGGCCTTAAAGAGGCCCAAAATGAAAAACCAAGAAACAGTGAGGGTACATATGAGTGAAATGGCATAATGCGAAGCAAGGCAGTTTTTAGTGCAAAATGTATTTTATGGACACTGGTCCCACAAATGTATTTAAGTCTAAGTAACGGTAGCTATATTTTCATGTAGATTTTTGTTTAATTGCAACTTACACAATTACAGTAAACGCTAGAATAAAGTCTTGGTTAAACGATAATGGTTCGTTATAATTTACTGGACAGACCACGGAGCTCTCACTTTCGCTGGTGCCTTTTAACCTCCGAGAGAACTGAGCTCTATCCTATAATGAAACGAACAGACTTGTGTTAATTTTTTCTAATTTACAATGTAAATCGTGGGTTTTCCTTCAGATTCTCAGGGTGATTTTTACCGCCTCGAAAATACTCTCACCCCGTTCAGCGATCTTTGGGGGTATATAGTGCTAAATCGCACCAAGATTCAAATTGGATTCTTTTGTTTATGAATGATATCTATCACCGTTGTCCAGAACAAATTGTTTCACTATTAGTTTCATGTCTTTCATAAATCCAATCGAGAATAGGAAGGTAAGGTTAGAGGAAGAACTCCCTTACTCACCCATTAGAGAATAAGTATGAAAAGAATGAAACATTTTTGTGTTTTTGCAAAACACAAGTTAAATCCGAGGTAGAGACTTTCAACAGCTCAATAAACCGTGGATGTTCTTGTTGTGGAACAATAAGTGCTCACCACTCTTATCCGCGAGAAGGCTGGGGCGGGGTTTTTTGGGAGTATTCTCCTTCTCTGCCATCGAAAAACCATGCAGATTATTCGTTTGGTATCAACAATCTTGTATAATGCCCAAAAACAGAGCGAACAGACCTCTTTCGCGCCAACTTTGCAATCAACGAGTTTCATGTTACCTACTGTCCTGTAATTGGCTAAATCGTTTAAAGTTGTTGACAGGTGTCAAAAAGGCGGTTTCCCCCTTCCCCCCGCCCCAGCTTCGCCGCTCAAAATCTCTCGCCCTCCACAACAACAAAACCGCCAACTGCGCAGGCTAGATCACTCTATGAAAGCAACTTGAAATTGCTTGTGTGCTCTCCAAACACTGCTTAAAAAGCTATCAGTAGGCATCTTCTGTTTCAGTTGATGATGATAACCTTTATTTAAGCACAATAAAATTCAATTGAAAGCTAAAAGCTTGTGGGGTATGTACGAAATATAAAATTAGCAAGTATTATAAACTCCTGAGATATTATTTAAAAAACAAAACAAAATCTCGCCGTCTATACCGAGTAGACGAAGCAGGCGTACTTTCAAAAATATCATTTGCGAAATAATCCTTTGTGATAAGTCTTGTTTTGATTTCCTTCAAATTTAAATTTCTAGTATTATCTTTATGATTGACCAAGTTGCAAAGAATTGATCCCCGATAGTATGAGTCTTTCATGAATCTACAATTGTAACCTGGCACAGTAAAATGATCTAGCAGTAAAACGTTATAGTACATGACAAACTAGTGATAAAGCTATAGCATAGGGGACCCACTTAATAAGCAGGTAAATTATGCAACTAGGCCATGCCTCTCTACTACACCGTGATTCTCAGCGTAATATGATTTGAGGTGTGATACGTAGACACCTAAATTGAAGTTGAGATACATTCATGGAATATTTTAATTCAACTATTGAAAAGATTCGTAAAGAGCATAAGTTCTGGGTAATGATGGGTGACTTCAATTTAGATTTTGCTTCAAAATTTGAAGCACCTTGGGTGCAATCTTTTTTAACCACATATTTTGCAACCAACCAGAACTACTGATCATTCAGAAAGTTTGATTGACAATTACTTCTTCATATTGTTAATTCATATCGTTAAATCAATTGCCACTTCTCCAAATAACAGGAGGGACTACTATGATTTTGACGTGTCTGCTTTGATTGATGATATTCACTCAATTGAATGGGAAGGCGAGTTGCATACATACTCTGACCCCGATGCAATGTCCGATTCTTTTTATATTAAATTACCCGAAATAGTTGATATGCACTTACCTCCGTCTTAAACAGTTATTTAAACACAAGTAAGTACATGTAACTGCATGGGCCTGAGGGCAAGTAAGGATTAATTTCACGCGTATTTTCAAAGTTTTCACAAAATTGCCCAAGTCGCGAAGCGACATTGCGCTCCGTCTCAGCCAATCAACATTCAGTAATTTTGCCCCGTATGTGTCTTGCCATTAGAGTCTCGAGCAATATAACCAGTAATTAAGTTTTATAACAAGAACCTTGAAAACTAAATTTGTTTAGTTATTAGCGTTCTAAGTGATCATACTAATTCCATTGCAAGTGCCTTTAATTAATAACGTTTTTGCTCATATTAGCTTGAATTTAGCTAGAAATGTGTAGCTTCAGGGTGATAGAACGAGATAACTAAACTGAAATCAAAGAAAGCTGCTTGTCATTTCAGCATACCGAGTGCTGTTCTAAAGTCTCTGAGATCAATTTTAGACAAACTGCTGGAAATTATACTTGATACTTCTTTTCCAACTGGCATCGTTTCAAGTAGTTTCAAGATACCTTAACTGGCCTGTAAACTAATCTGAATAATTATCGCCCCATATCTTTCCTACTATCTGTCTTTTATAAATTACTCATACAGAAAGTTCATGTACAACAGATTAATAGACTTTTTAGAAAAGAAATTATTATAGCCAGCAGTTTGGCTTTCGTGCAAAGCACTCTACCAATAATGCAATTTTAGGTATACAATTGCTGAAATCCATTGAGCCATTAGCATATTCAGCATATTTAGCATATTTAGCATATTAGCATATGTAGCATACTTCAAGATTTTATAAAGCTTTTGATACTGTAGACCATACAGTTCTACTTTTATAGATAAACTAGAATATTATGGTATTAGAGGAATAGTGAAAGATTGATTTATCTCATATCTTAGTAATAGACAGCAGCATGTTTCTTTGGGAAATGTCACTTGTAATCCACTACCAATTCTCTGTGGCGTACCTCAATGCTCTGTCCTTGGCCCACTATTATTTCTGTTGTACATTAATGATCTTAGTGGTTGTTCAGCTATCCTAGACTTCCATCTCTTGGCTGATGTTGCCAGTCTCTTTTAGAAGCATAAGAGCTGAAAAACCCTTGAACTAACCTCAACGATGAATTAGCCAATATTCACACCTGGTTGTGTGCAAACATGCTTCACTCAATACTGACAAATGTTATAGTATTTTCCATCCACCACGAAGAAAACTCCCGTAGGACACTCACTATTGATGATAATTGATAATAATTGATTTATAATAATTGATCCTCATCTGGTCCTCTATTAAGCCATGTCAATTGTAAACGAACGTACGACATACAGAGCCAGACTGATCCCTAGCTGTTGCTACTGACTCCAGTACTATGGAACAAATTACCTGCAAACTTGCGATCGTGTACTACTCTTTCTTCTTTTAAACCAGAACTTAAAGCCTATCTTTTTAAATCGGTATTCGATCTTAGTTAGACTACATAGTAGACGCTTTCTTTTATTTAGTGCTATTTAATTAATTTAATATTTTACCTTTTACTCTCACTCGTTTGAATTATTATAGATTCAAATTTATCCTGGAAAGTCAGGTTGACTATGATTACTAAAAAGATAAGAAATATTGACATCCCCTCAAAACTTCGCTACTATCTAAATTTAGATAATCTGGTTAATCTCTATAATGCTTTAAAAACAGAGAGCAATGCGTATAATGACTGTCTCAAAATATGGTGAACATTCTAGTTCCCTACTTAAACTTTTAAATTCTGATCTTGTCAGCTTTTGTCATCAGTCAGATACTTTTTCACAGGAAATGACGCTTTACTTTCTAGTAAGCTCTCTTATTCAGTCATCTTCTTCTTCGTCTTCTTCCATGATAGAATGTTGATCATGTTTCTTACTGGGGTAGTTTTGGTTCTTTCCGTGGTGGTATGGCAAATACCAATTCATAGGTGTTTGTTTTGTTGCTTCGCATTCCACAATGTTCTTTTTGTAAGCAATTTCCCCTATTACCTGACACCAATGATTTGGACTTCGTTTCTTTTCTTTCCGATGTTTTTCTTTACTATTTGATTGTTCCTTTCCATCAAACCTTGAGTTGATGGTTTTCAGGGGGCTCCATGAGGTTGCCGAGTGATGCCGTTGTTCTTGCAAAATTGGGACATCAGAGAATTCTTAAATTCCCGTCCATTGCCATTGTGTATTTTCTGAGGGGATCCAAATTGCCAGCAAAATTGAGACAGGCATTCCAATACATGTTCTGCTTGCTTATTTTTCAATGGATAAAGCCATGAATATTTTGTGAAATGGTTAATCATGTGGAGAATCCGATTCACAGTTTGTTTGCGATGACATGAACATGCACATGGTGAGTTTCTAAGGTCCATTATGTCCATTTGCAAATGTGTTAGGAAAATCCTCTTGCTTGAATAGGGGCTAGGACAGGCTATTTTTGTCTGCTGGTGATCGACGTTTGTTCTTCGTGTATTGAGCAGAGTGACACAAAGAGTTGTATTACTTGTTGGGATACTGACTCGTAGTTTCGCTTGATATACTTGTCCATCTTGTCTCTTCCATTGTGCGCAATATTCGAGTGGGTTTGGCAAAGAACTTGGTGTAGTTGACATTTTTGAACAATTTCTTTTCCGTTCTTGGATGATATTTTGCCACCCTCCGATTTCCATCCTTTTCTTTTGATAATTGCAATGTCTTGACTTGTCAGATTTATTCTGTCCTTGCTGTTCAGTTCAGTTCAGTTTTTATTTAGCCGCAATACATTACCAAGTTTAATATAAAAAAGAAATTATCACATGGGAAGGGAGCCCAGAAGAAACCATGGGGCTTATAGGACCTGGGCCCCCTCGTTACTTAAGAGAATACAAATCAGAAAGAGCTTACATGGATTGATGGACTAAAGAGACTGCTTAATTAAATTACCATTACACATAACACGATATTTTCCTTATTTTACACTAGTAACAAGAACAAGAAAGGGAAGACATCAGAATCTGATTAATAACATGACAAATGATACGTTTTAATCTTAGACTGAAAAGAATATAATGAATGAGCATTTCGAATGTCAGAGCATAACTTATTGAAGAAGACTGGGCCTTGGTAAATGATGGAAAATTTTCTTATATTAGTACGGCAAAATGGGACATAGAATCGGTTAGAACCACGAGTATTATAGTTATGAACCTGATTCGTACGTAACAAAACTTGCTAAAAGAGGGGGAAGTAAGTTATTATTATAAAGAATACATAAGTTTACCTAGGTGCAAAGAATAAATATCTACAAACTTAAGGAATTTTAAATCTCTAAATAATGGATCAGTATGCGCATCAAAAGGCTTCTTGTGTTAGCCACGCATTGCGCACGAGTAAACTTTTGCGTAATTTACTATGACGGAGAGGAGTCTGGACCACTCCTGACACGTGGACGTCGAAATATAAATATTTTTCATCGAACAGGAAATGCAAAACCGTTTGATGTTTATCAAATTTCTAGTTTATAAGGAAACTGTGGAGCTTCGTCGGTGGGAGAGTAAAACAGGAAAATTTGATTTTATCAAACGTGTTGATAAAGGTCGAATTACCACCGTGAACGATTTGGAAAGCTGACGTTTCAAACGTTAGCCCTTCGTCAGAGCGAATAGAGAAATTGTGGGTGTTGTTGGTTTTATGAGGGTGTAGAGGAGCAATGCAATTGGTGGAAATGTAGTAACATGAGCGGCCTTTGTGAATAAATTAATGACATGAGAGGCGTTCATTGATTCCATGATGATTGAGTGTACCAAGTTGAAAGATGAATGTTTGTTCCAGATTTTTGCGGTTTTCTGTGTTCCGTGGTAAGGATAGGTCGCAAATTGTCATATTGTGGTGGGAGTGATTAAGAAGATTGAAATGGCGCGCAACTGGTTTTGTCCTTTTATTTATGACATGGTTAAAATCTCAGGACCGAATCGATCCATTTAAAATCCCTGACCACCTTACATGCATCTCCGCAAATGTCATCTATTGCATAACCTGCCCGCTATGAAAGAAGACCTACATAGGCGAAACAGGGAGAAGATGGGCGGACCGCTTTCACGAACACCTTCGAGATGCAGAAAGAAACGACACGGATGCATCAAAACCAGTTGCGTGCCATTTCAATCTTCCTAATCATTCCCACCACAACATGACAATTTGCGACCTATCCTTACCACGGGAACACAGAAAGCCGCAAAAATCTGGAACAAATCCGCAATTGTCAGCATAGCTATTATTCTTTAATTCCTTAAAACTGTCCAATTAAGGATAAAATTGGATAGTTTCTGATAGGGTTTTCCTCTAAAAAACAGGCGAACTGTCCAATTTCGAAAATATAGGACAGTTTGTCTAAGCCAATCAAATCCCAGAAAATACAAACTAGCCACTCAGCACAAAGCATAGCGCCAGCTCTGTAGTAGTTGACATATAGCAACCCAGTAATTAGCTCCACCCTCCTTACAAATAAATGTGGAAGGTGCAGCGTAGCGAAGTGCGAAAGTTGGAAGATATCCCTCGTCATGAGCTCGATGCAGTTCTTTGCCGTTTTTTCGCTGAAATTAAAAAAAAGGACGGTCACTTATACAAAACAGAAAGTTCGGCTGTCATGCAGTGCTCGCCGGACTGAAAACTGTGGCAGAAACTACAGTATTTTGCGAGATCGTGAATTTGCAAATTCACCGAGGAAACAACTTGAACCGAGCGCAGGGTTACGAAAAGCGAAAAAATGTCTCTCTTGCTTTAATTAAGCGAAGCAGACGACGAATTCCTCTGGACTTCAGGTAATATTTTGGAAATAGAGGTAATTCACAATATTTTAGTTTGCATTTCTTTAAGGATAACAGCTTGACTGAGCAATGCCCAATTACAACTGACTAGCTATATAATTGATAGGTAACTGGCCTACATGCTCCTCCAATTTGGAAATAATTGGATTCAAAAAATTCCTCGGACTGCCAAATTGGACTCAGCCTACGGCCTCGTCTAATTTTGGCTGTCCTCAGAATTTTTCTCATCCAATTATTTCCAAATTGGACAACATGCAGGCCTATTACATATACTAACAGAGGATGGTTCAAGCAAGATACCTGTCTTGATTTGATTATAGAATTTCAATAAGCATTTGGTGTATTTGTTTCTTAAACACAATTTTCTTTAACTTCTTTACATTTTCCGTTATCGTGTTTCATAATCTTGCCCCCAACTCTAGAAAAAGAGAAACGCTGCATATCCAGGCTTGAGCTCTACGTATTACTAAAAATTCCCGGCGGCAGATGATCTGGTGCCGTAGCAATGGATGTCCGGCGAGATATTTCCAAATAGGTTTAAAATATTTGGCGGAGCCAATTTGTTCATAACATCGTACATAAGAACTGATATGGACTCAATGTAAAGAAAATTTACTGGCAAGATAAGAGGATTGACAAACAAGGATATGGCATCAGAGGTTGCCGCCTATTTACCTGGTTAGGGTTTCGAGTTGGATTTTCGAGTTGGTCAGTGTAAAATGCAGACTGCAGACCAGGGCAAAATGCAGACTAAGGTTATAATGTAACTGTTTAAAAAGCCCAAACCCTTTAGACGTGCTAACAGTTAAGCCTAAATATTACTTTATTCTTAATGAGGCCTATAAGGTTAGCACTTCTGAAAGGTTTGGGCTTTTTCAACAGTTACATCATAACCTTTGTCTGCATTTTACACTGAACAACTCGAAAATCCAACTCGAAAACCCAGCTCGAAATCCAACTCGAAATCCTAACTAGATAATTAGTCTGTCTCTCCTGACCTACAGTTTTCCGAAGAAAAACATCAAGATTTTGAAATCTGTGAAATTAAAGAAACAGGATGTCTCCTCTGAAGTGTTTCTTACTGCAATTGATGTAAAATGTAATTTTACCTAATAAATAAGTGCAAATCAGGAGAAAATGCTAAATATAGTGACCAATCTACTGGAGGGGAGACTGGTAGGCTTTTATAGATTGTGCCAGAAAAAGTAGCATATTACGCTAGTGCTAGTAGCAGTGCCCTTTGTTTGCCCATATGATGCTCAAATTATGCTCGTTTTTCCAAATTATCCCAATTGTTCTTAAAATTATTCCTTTTGCAAAAGGAGTGAAACAAGTCTAAAAAACGTATCACGATTCGTGTAGCAATACTTTTTTGGTGTCACAAGCTCTTCTTCTATTGTATTTTGCTTTCTTTGTCTTAAGGCAAACGGTGTTTGCTGGTTCTAGTATGGTCTCTTGCTGCGAGTTATCGGGCGGCGTGGCTTACGCCATTTGGCAAACTTGCAAATGAGAGGTACTGTGACCAACACCATCTAGCAAATACCGGTCCCGTCATCTCGTGCCAGACTGCCAGCCTCCTAGGGAGGCTCTCTCTCAGTTACCAAACCGCGAATGCGGCTAAAACATTGAACAAAAATGGTCTCAGGCTTATAAATATATACTGATTATGCTAGCAGTGCTACTTTTTAAAGTGCCCCTGTGACCAATAATTTTTTTTCTTTGGATTTCAAAACTATGTTACCTAAACACTAAGGAACCAAAATGATTTCAAAAAGACAAGTGTTTATTTTAACTGAAATTTTCCTATTTAATGGTCCGCCAGGAGTGCTGGATCGAGAAGAAAATAACGTCAAAGGCTCACTAGTTTAAGAATGCAATGCGTGTGTACGCCGCAGAATTAATATGTAGCACGGGAGTTTTGGGCTTTCGGACTTTTAAACTCCCGCTTTGCATATATAATAAGCTGCATTCACACACTGAAATCTTTAAGCTAGTGAGCCTTTGAGATCACTTTTCCCTGCATCCAGCCCTCTGCGGTCCAATCGGTGAGTTTTGAACTTGAGTAATGGTGGACTGTGAAATCCAAATCTTACACCCAAAGTAAACGGCTTTTGGGTAAAAATCAAAGCTCAAAATTTTGCCAGTCAGATGTTAAGCAAACACACCTTCAAAATCTGAAGGAAAAGAGGCAGTGTTTTTTTTTATCACAGGGACACTAAAAATCAGCGAAAATTATGCTAGTTTCCTCAAATTATGCCAAAAATTATGCTAGCACAATCTTTAAAAGCCTAGGGACTGGAAACTAGACATTTCAAAGGCCTTTTTCTCAAAAACTAGCCGTATGACCCCACCTTAAAATTTCAGGATTTCCTTAGCAAAAAAAATATTCATGTATAGAAAAAAATAGTGAAATCTGTCGGAAGGGTTTTCCGCAAATGGCAAAAACGTTGTTTTTCATCTATTTTGATAATAACTGAAAAACTGTCAGATAGGTCTTTTTAAAAAAATGTTGACGGTATCGTCTTCATATTGTTTACTAATTCCCGAAATTTTAACCCTGGTCATACGGCTAGGTATTGAGAAAAAAACCTTTGAAATTTCTAGTTTCCAGTCCATCACTCCAGGAACTCGGTCACTATATTTCGCATTTTCCCCTGATTTGCATTTATTTGCCAGGTAAAATTACATTTTACATCAATTGCAGTGACTAACACTTAAAAAGAGACATCCTCTTGCAACCAGAAACCAGAAATACTGTGGGAGCAACTTACAAACAGCAGGATAGGGAAATAAGTGCAAGAAGACTAGACATTGTGTTAATAAAGAAGAAAGAATATCTTTGCTTCCTGATTGACATCGCTGTACCTTGGGATGGACGGGTCAGGAGCGACTGAAGAGATTGAGAAGATAGACAAGTATCAAGATTTGGGTGTGGTATTGGGAAAATTGTGGGGGTTAAAAGTGGAAGTTGTACCAATTGTCATTGGAGCTCTTGGTGTGGTATCAAACAGGTTAAGCCATTGGCTTGATATTTTGAAGGCAAACACTTGAATCAGCTTGCTACAAAAGGGGGCCTTGTGAGACAAGGCCGATGAATAACATCGTCGATTAATTAATAGTAATAATAATAATAATAATAATAATAATAATAATAATAATAATAATAATAATAATAACAACAACAACAACAATAATGGTTACATTTAATTAATTTAAACATGAATTCTAAGGCAACTTTGATTGTTTACATCAGAAAAAAATATGTCTTTTTGAAAATAGTTGTAAGTAATATGTTTCATTTTTTCTCTTTTTTTCTTTGAAGAATTATTACGTAGCAATTTCACACAGAATATCCTGCCTGAGTAGAGAACAAAGTTTTCAGTTTTTATCCCCCCCGGTGGGGGGGGGGGGAAAGAACTCGCATGTGAAAGGGGTGGGGATCCTCGTCGTCTCGCTTAGAGGTGTAAATTTCGGATTTTGGTCTAACTAAGGTGTTTTTGGGAAAACGCAATTGTATGTAGCCGATATGTAGCCGTGAAGGTCTCGTTTAGGATTTCACGCGAAGAAACATAAAATGTATATTTATATGTTTTAAATATGGTCTCTTTTAGGGTTCATGAAATCCTGGGAGAAGCCCAGATTGGTCTCCTTTAGAGGTTTAATTCAAAATTTCCGACGGGCATACCCACTCCTTCAAATGCGAATTCCCTCCCCTGGAGTTTCATCTATCTGAACCGCGGGTAAATCGGTCATTCCAAAAAATATTCTTTTCAATTTACTAAAGATGTATTTACAGTTATTGTGAAAGCAATGCATCATTTTAAAGCTATCAAACTAAACTTTCCCAAAATATATCTTATTAACAGAGAGCTAAAATATTGCAGAAAAAAATTAGGCATCGCTTTTTTTACTTACGCACCCTTTGTATATCTTTTACACCTACTTGCTGTCTCCTCCATTCTACAGTTTCTATCATCCTCGAGCTCGTTATACTGGGGAAGGAGAGAGAAATCAAGCAGAGTGGAAAAACTGCAGCGTGGCCAGACAGGTGATGGCAGAAAATAGAGAGTGTTGGTTGGAGAGCGTGATGGCCTTATGCGCCTTCTGGGTCGAGGAGAATGGATGATGATGATGAAACTTTCCGCCTTCCCTGCTAGCAGAGGTCTCTTTCTTGCGTTCGCTGGACTGACAAGTGCATGAAAAGGGACCTCTGCCATGGGTCAAAACTCACTGCGTTGAGCATGCCCGTCGGTTACTTCACATGCTGTGCGCGCTCACTTAACAACAGCGAAATTACTGTAACAGAATGCACGAGACACGGTGGGCTCAAGTCACAGTCAGCAAACATATCATGGGGCATGCGCTTTGAACAGTGCCGTCCAAGGTCGGGGACGGCGGTTAGATCAAACTGAGTCTCTTTTCCTGAACTCGTCAGTCCAGCGAACGAAAAGGAAAACATCGCTGCTAGCGGGGAACTTCCCGCCTAACATCGGATGTAAAAGAGTTTTAAGCCCAACAACTCGTAGAATGCATCTTAATAGGCCACTTTCGATATATTAAAATTCAGCTTGAAAGAGAGGTTTAGAGGACAAAGACAAAGGAAAGTCGATGATATCAAAGTGGATGAAAGTGGATGAAATATTTGTCACATTCATTCCAACGTGTTTCTATTCTTTTTGTCCTCTCTGCCTCGCTATCAAGCTGAATATTGATATTTCGAAAATGGCCTATTGATGTGTGTTCAATGACACCTTTGGTTTGTCAATTTTGATCACACGTTTGTCCAACTTTCAAGCGTTTAGGCGATTTTTTTTTTACACCAGAAAGATTGCGTTTTCGGCGCCTCGCATTGACAGTAAACCGCTGAAAACGTCGGGATGACAGTTGCGTTTTGACTTAAGTCGTTCCTGCTTGTTAGCCACAGTTATGGACGACGTATTAAAGGAGGAAAGCAGCCTTTGTTTCCCTTTAAACTCAAACGTGAAGTCCCTCTGTACGTTATTAGACGCGGATCCAAAAATGTTGCAACTACTTGAAGGTGCACAGCCGTGATTTGAGGGAAAGAGAGCCTTCGGAATAAAGGCTGCCACATTTATTATGGAACGCATGAGATGTCCTTAGCATCGTCCCCGTAACTGAGCCATTGCCATTTCTGTTTATTGTGGTACCAAACTGCACTGTGATTATTGTCCACCGCAAGTACATTGACAGACGGCAAAAGCGTTGGCGAAGGATCCAGCCAGGACGCAAT
>OX421445.1:53992941-54017941 GCA_949126865.1 Montipora capitata
TTGAAGCGGGGAGAGAACAAATCAGTACCGAATATGAAAAGGACGTTGTGAGTAGACGGTTTGATCATGACGGACACGATGGTGTACCAGTCGAAGCAGGGTCAATTTTTGCCGTAATACGGCCACCGTTTGTTTAAGAATGTAACATACTGCAAGGGATGAAGTTTTTTAGTTTTGAGTAATGTGAATAACCACCAATGTTGCAAGGCTTAATTGTCAATGCTTTACTGATTTAGACGTCCTTGATCTGGATTATATAATCCCAGTTATAGGATTAAATGGCCAAATGAATAGTAAGGAACCGGAAGTGTTAAAGTCTGACTGGATGAAGGAACTGAAGCGGTGTCACGGTATTATTAATGATAGGTACATCGAGTGAAAAAATTATGTAGATACCTCTTCTGGTAACAAAACAAGAATTCGGAAATGTTGAGGGTATCCCCAACAATGCAGCTACCCATGACATGGTTTTGAATGTTTAATAGTTTCCTATGTTGCGATAATTTATTGGAAAGTCTACAAACACTTTGAAAGAAATGAAAAATCCAGTAAAAATATGATGATAACATGTGGTCTTTTTCTTGAATCCAAAGTCGAATTCAAGACTGGCTCTTTCTAAACAACAACCTCTTTTAGGACAGAATGCTGTCGCGATCCTTTAATATGTTAATATTTGGAACAACACTGATCGTTTGGCTTGTAAATACCCCTTTGAGAAAAAACGGACCTAAGACCAAGGCGAACAAAAGCTTTCTCTCACTTTTCGAATAGCTTCTCCAACGCACGATTGCACGGCATGTAACGCGTGACACTCCGCGAGAGATGGCAAGATATTCTCACTATAATATTGAACCCCGATTACCGATCCATCCTTGATTGTGACGTTATTTCTGCTCTACGTCATTGGTACCCAAGACTTACTTGCGGGCATTTGGCGTGAAAACGTCGGCATTACCCATTTATTTCGTGTGCGGAAAAGTAAAGGTCTGTAGGATACTGGCGTGGAGTGGTTTTCAATTCAGTGTCGAAAGTAATTAGCGAATTGCTTTGGTTTTGTATTTACTTCACTCAGTGATTGGTTGAAAGTTCTCGCGCCATTTTTTCAACCAATCATAAGTGAAACCAAAACCAATCGTGGCTTGCGCGTGCACATTTTCCCGCGCTTTGTGTCGGCTACGTGTAATTACTTCGAGTTTTGATTGGTTTACTGGATTGTCTCACTCCTTTTTGATTGGCCAAAGTAATTACTTTGGTTTTGGTTTTACGACACTCATTTGAAAACCGCTCTATGTAATACTATATCACTGTAACTTTATATACGCGCAAGCTACAATGATGCCTCCTCGGGCAAAACTGAAGGGGCAATAACCTTTAAAATGAGATATCGTAAGCCACATGGTATAAATGATTAAGTCCAGAAAAGTCAATTAGTTTCATGGGTCTTTGAGGACCATGCCGTGTTTTTAACCGAACGCAAATAAGCTCCATTTCTAGGCTTGGCTAAATCCATACATTACCTAACATAGGTCACCCTCCATATATTAGGAAAATGTGCCAAAGAATGTTAATGAGATTTGTTCCCGGCATCCCACTCATGCTCATTGCTGTCAAAATATACAAAGATGGCGGCTAAAACGAAAGCAAGTTGGAGTGGTAGACCTTCGAGTGACTGGAACATTTTTTATGTACTGAATAACAAGTATTGCGGGCACAGGCTAAACTTGTTTATCCTTTACACGAGCAATTATTCCTTTTCAAGGAAAACTTGTAATCATTTACACGAGCAATGATACTTGTCGAGGAAACTTGTCAAGGAAAACTCGCTGGTGTCAACGGGGGTTACTACTACTACTAGGTCGCCCTCAGGCGTGCAACCACACGGCTCCTCCAGATTTTCCTGTCGGCCATCAGTGAAGCTAGCTCCTTGGTATCTGCGTACGTAGCTCAGGATGACGATGACAATGACCCGACATAGCTTGCGTTTTCCAGGGCTTGGCTCCGGCTGCACGATTTGCTTTGAGTTATGTTTTACTCGTTTGACTGTTTGTCTGTTGTGATAAGTTAAGTTCATTCTTTTGGTTTTGCGTTGTACGCACGCAGACTCGACCGTCCACAATAGGCCATTTTACAGTTATTTGCTCAGTGACCTAGCCTATGAATGGCTGCGAGGCTTCCGGTGACCTTGCGTTGATACAGACCTCACCGCTTTAACGGTGTAGAAGAAAGTGAAAGTTGCATTGTACAGTAGCAAAATAAGGCAGAAAAGAATTCACCTCTAAATTTTCGATGACTCTCTTTCCATCTTGATCACAGAGTGACCTTGACCTCTGGGAACGAGGTAAAATTTAGAACGAGGCTGCCTCAATTCTGGTGTCCCCGCTCCCCCTCCCCAACCTCACTCCTGAGGAGTGGCGGGTAGATGTCAGGGATATCCCATCCCTCGTTACGGTTCAGGCCGGCTTGGTTGAGCTTAATGTGGATAGCCTCCTTGATCTTTCGGTGCGTATTCCTGGGTTCTTGGTCCAGAACCTGCATATTGTCCATAATCGGTCTTTTCGTGACCGCGTGTCCTGTTTGCATTTGGTGTTGACTGAGAGCAGATTTACAGTACCCCCTGTCCAGGGACTTTTGATGTTCAAAAGTCCTCTCCCCCAGTGATCTTTCAGTCTCTCCGACATACACCCCACATTCCTCACACCGACTTTATAAATTACACCGCACTTTTCCATGTTATCTAGGGGGTCCTTGGGTTTCACCAGGGCATTACGAAGGGTATAGCCAGGTTTGAAGTACACACTAAAATTGTGTTTAGCAAAGGTCCGTTTGAGCCTTTCAGTTACTCCCTTGACATATAGCAGTACCACATAACCCAGTGACGGTTTATCCTGGTCCCTAGTCCTGGTAGGAGGGGTCTTGTGAAGCTTCTCAGAAGTGTCACATTCTTTTAGAGCCCACTCAGGGTAGCCATAAACCCGGAGTGCATCTCGGATCTTCTGCTTTTCAGTGTTGGGCAGGGCTTGGTCTTCAAGGATGGTTTCTGCACGGTTCATGAAGGTACGAACTATGCCAAGGTTGGACCACTGCAGGTAAGATGGACCACTGCAGGTAGTGGTCAGTGTGCCTCTCCTTTCTGTAAACATCAGTGGTGATGGTGTTGTCATCGATTCTGATCATGACGTCCAACATCGGTAGGCGGCGGTCTTTTTCACGCTCGATGGTAAATTTGATGCTGGGATGCTGTTGATTAATGTGTTCAAACAGTTCATCTTCATATTCTTGTTTGTTGACAACCCCCGTGTCATCTACATATATTCCTCAGAACTTCGGTGGGTGAGGGGTGATATCAAGAGCCCTGCGTTCGAACTCCTCCATGAAGAGGTTAGCTAGTACCGGTGACAGCGGGGAATCCATGGCCATACCAAATGTTTGCTCATAGATTATTCCATTGTACTGGAAATAGGTAGTGTCAACAACCATCTGAAGTAAATCGCCAAACTCTTTCGGGGTCATGAGTGTGCGTTCCGACCATGTGCTGTTTTTCTTAGCTCTGTCTGAGGCCATGGACACTACTTCCTTCCCAGGGACACTAGTGAAAAGGGCCGTGACATCGAACGAGGTGAGCACCAGCCCCATCCTCAAGGGTGATATCTCTAATCTTGTTGACCTGGTTCTTGGAATTGTTGATGTGCTCGTCACCCTTTCCAACCAGGGGTTTCAATCTTCTAGGTGTCTGGCTAGGTTGTAGGTGATGGAATTAATGCCGGCGACTATGGGGCGCATCTTGATAGGGTCATTATGTATCTTGGGAGTGGCATAGAAGCGAGGAGTGGCGTCCGAGGTGGAGTTTATCTTGTCATACATCCAGTGGTCGAGGTGTCCTTCCTTCTTCATGGACCTCAGTTTTCTCTGTAGGCGCCCTTTCAGCGTTTTGGTTGGGTTGTTAGGACCTATAGGTGTATACGTTTCTTTATCCACAAGTAGTTTTTCACACTCTGTGACGTAATCAACCTTATCCATGACCACAACAGCCTTCCCTTTGTCAGCAGGGAGGATCACAATGTCCTTATTATTCTTGAGCGAATTCAGGGCCTTGATCTCATCCTTGCTCATATTGGGTTTAGGGGACTTAGAATTCTGTAAGATGCCTACAACCTGGTTCCTCATTAGACCGGCTTCCGCTGGTTCTGGCTTCCGCTGGTTCTGGTTCTGGCTCTCCTTGGTGGGGATCTTATTTGGAGAAACAACAAAGTTCAAACTTTTGGCAAGAACCTTCATTCACTATCACTGGGTTTGTATTTCGATAGAACTCTTACTCATTTCTTTAGCTGCGTACCTGACACGTTGATCTTATCCTTTTTCAGGCTGAGAGACGGTGTTTGTTCACTCTTTTCGGCGGAAAGTTTTTCCAATTTGTTGATCTGCTCCATTTTGGATCTCTCAAAGGGAGTTTCCCGCGACTTTCACACATGCACACTGACCCCCTCAAACAAGGCGGCATCGTCGTTATCACAACAACGCTCTTTAATGGATCGTTGAAGTTGACAACACTGTTTTGAAAGTTAAGAATTCCTATGGTGAGTGAGGTGTATGCGTTCACAAAGTATGCACGTTCCGCTCGCTTGATGATCTGCCGAGCTCTGTCTGAATGCACTGCGGTTTTTAGCCGTAAACTAACAGGTATAATATTCATTTCCTTGCACCGAAGATTGAACCGCAAGTGGTTACGATAGCGAGCCAATTGTTTGGCACATTTTTCCCATCTACGAATCGAATGCAGACCTCCCGTCCCCATATTTCATTCAGAAATCGATGGACTGAGAGTCATCGAAGATTTAGAGGTGAATACTTTTCGGCCTTATTTTGCTACTGATACAATGAAACTTTCACTTTCTCCTGGATTACTACGTAGCAAATGAATCTGTTTAACGATTTAACGGTGTAAATTTTATTGTTGTAATTCTAATTGTTGTACATTAACATTAGAAAAGCACAACCGTTTGTATCAAAACTGGGGTCACCGGCAGCCTCGCTTCCAGTAACTTAGCCGCTACTGTACAACGGTCTATTTGCCTCGTTTCTAGAGCGAGACTGAGTGCTCAACCACTAAAAAGGCCTGAATTGCTCTATTCCGGAAATCAAACTCACTTTCATTAAAATGGTTTCCAACCAAGACTCGCTTTAAAACAAAGGCAAACAACAACTCGGAAGTAACCTGGTGAAAACTGGAAGCGGAATGCGCAGTGGTGAGTGTACTTGCCCGGGTTGTCGCGCGGGTTCGATTCCCTTGTTTCAAATGTGGTTTGAGTTAGTTGGTTCTCTACTCTGCACCGATAGGTTTTTCTCCGGGTAATCCGGTTTTCCCCCTTGTCTCAAAAACCAACCTATGATTTGATATCAGTTGATTTCTGAACAGTTTCCCCAATTACTTTGACACTAAACGGAGGTAGTTTCAATCGAGTGTTGTAAAACCAAAACCAAAGTTATTACTTTGGCCAATCAAAAAGGATGGAGATAATCCAGTAAACCAATCAAAACTCGAATTAATTACACGTAGCCGACACAAAGCGTGGGAAAATGTGCACGCGCGAGCCACGATTGGTTTTGGTTTCATTCCTGGTTGACAAAATGGCGCGGGAACTTTGAGCCAATCGCTGAGTGAAGTAATGAAAAAGCAAAGCAATTCGCTAATTACTTTCGACACTCAGTTGAAAACCGCTCTAAAGTTCATTATTATTATTACTGAAACAATTCTCACATCTGATTGCGGAGGGTAATACGTGAATTTCAGCTGATGTCCCTTGATGCTGCCTGCTTGACACTTGGCCTTCATAAATGGAGAATTTGGCGGAAGCATTAATCCACAAACGAGTGAAACCACTGAGAGGAAAACTAATATTCCCAGGAGTTTCTTCCAAATGCCTGAAAAGCAATAGAGAAAGATAGAGTTAACCCATAGATGTATATAAAGCTTTCACGGAAGCGAAATCGTACTAAAACTGTTGTTGCATTTTGGATAAATAGAAGAAAAAAAAGAACCCAAATAAAAATGATGATAAAACATTTCCCACCGTCTGGTTGACATTAAACCCTCAGACAGATGGTTCCCTTAAATTTCTATTTTTTCTTCGTCTTTTTGCACTTAAGGCCTACATTCGCCCAAAAGTCAATGTGGTCGTTTGTTTTTCTTTTCAAATGACGTCTTCTCCAAATGCGTGATCTGATTGGCTGAATGCATTTAAGCGAATCTCGCGGGAATCAGCTATTGGGTAATTATCGTGTAACGCGAAATTCAGTCTCGGTGAAAAACGGCTTTTGGGCGAAAGGAAAGGAAAGGAACTTTATTTAGTCGTTCTACAGCTGGAGCGCTAATTGGGGACTCTATAAACTGAAATTAACAATTAACGCAAATTAAGTCAAATGTTGGTTTTCTGAGGAGACGGAAACTGAACCGGAGTACCCGGAGAAAAACCTCTCGGTGCAGAGCAGAGAACCAACAAACTCAAACCACATATGACGCCGGATCTGGGAATCGAACTCGGGCCACATTGGTGGGAGGCGAGTGCTCTAACCACTGCGTCATCCCTGCAATCCGTGGGCTTTTAATCAGTTGTCGTTGTAGGCAACTTGAATGCGAACACGCGGGGTGCGAGGCGTGAAAAGAGAGACGCAAGGTGCAACAAGCGAGGCCAGTATCCTACACTATTCAAATCAATTCCTATTAACTTCTAGAGGTGAACGAACTATTTAGAATAATGGGCTTAAATTAGGGGATAGTTCGTGACCGTTATCGTTTCTGTTGAAGTGTCTCTGACACTGACCTGTCCATCCTCTTTGCATTTTACTGATCCTATGGCCCACGCTGTCAATATGAACTTCCATGCTTTCCCTGACTTCGTTAATGCTTCCGAAAACGTGTGCCATTTCCCGAAGTCGCTCTTCGGCGTTTACACTTAGAACGAGAGACACAATACAGTCAACCTTTGACACACCAAAGCCAGATGCTTCGCCCATTGCGTAACCAAGCAAGGTTTGTCTGAGAGCTCCTGAGGACAAATACAGTACGAATCGATTTGTCATCCTTCATTCCTTACATGTCAGGTGCAAGGTATATCTAATCACTTTGGACGTCTCATTTAAGCACGGAACAACGAGCTTAAACTTCGTTATTCCATTACAAGCGAGACGCTCGAGCTAGAAGCGCGAGAATAGAAACAGTGGAAGTTATTGTACTGTCGAAAGCAATAAAGTATGAGGGAAGAAGGCTAGTGCCAGGACCCCCATGATAAATATTTTCAATTTATTTTTAGATTGCGCCCACGCCGCGAAGTTTCCTAATATCTCTTGTTCCCATGACAGCGCGGTCCATTTCACACTAACCGACCAATAAGGTGTCGTCCTTGAACTAACCACGCAGTATGACACAGGGCTAATAATAGATTTCAAATAATTTTCAACGTTAGGGCCCGTTTTAAACGTCACATTTCACATGTGCCGAATCTAATGCAAATGAGCGGAAACAATAGATTTTTCTCATTTGCGTTTGCGGGCTAAGGTTTTGCTGTCTTACCCATATTCTCTGGTCGAAAATGACTTGGTGATTTGTTCGGATGCCGGTTTGTAGAAATGCCTTGATCGTGCGATTTTCCACCCTCTGCATAGGCTAAATGCTTTTCCTAGTTGTCCCACTAGTTCCAACTTAAAATGAAGCCTTTTTTGAGTGCGAGATATTTGTAATGATAATAAACTAAGTGGCATTTAAACCTTGCAACTTTTGGGAATTAGTATGGAAAGTAACAATTTGAAGGAACAAGCTAAGTTTTGCAAATGGTGGTGAAGTTGGATTCGTCAC
This sequence comes from Montipora capitata, assembly GCA_949126865.1. Taxonomy (NCBI): domain Eukaryota; kingdom Metazoa; phylum Cnidaria; class Anthozoa; order Scleractinia; family Acroporidae; genus Montipora; species Montipora capitata. Next base: position 54,000,791 of record OX421445.1, read on the forward strand.
TACCGAAGGCCTATGCGGTTGAAGATCATAGAGGGATCTGGGTCCCGAGCATGCGCATGTAGGCCGTGCGTCTTAATCACTGGGTTCCTCTTTTAATATATATGAATGAAAAATAATTTTCATTAGAAAGTTTAAGACCTAGACTAGACGAGAGGCTAAGAAAATGGCATATAGAAAACCATCGTTAACAATTAACCAGTTACCACGGTGATGCTTGGCTGTGGCTGTGCCAGGGAACTTGTCACTGGGGCAAGTGTAGATAAGCTCTCCAGTTCGAACTTTACCGACGACTTTGACTTGAATCTCACCGATGACGCAAACAAGATCAGCGTCTAAAAGCAAGAAAGAGAAAAGCAAGCAAGCGTCTTTCTTTGATTGACTTAAGCAGGTTTTTACAATTTTACGAAAAATTCCGCCATTTTGAAACGGTGCACGATTGCATTACAGCTGCATAATGAGGTTCATGGTCCTTTGCATAAACGTCACAGTGTGTCACAAGATTCCACCTTAAACAAAGTATTACCGTTTCGGGTAAGGTTCTGGTTACGATCATTGTTGAAGTAAGTAAGAAAGTAAAAGTAAGTAAGTAAGTAAGTAAGTAAGTATGGTTTATTCAACTACAATGGCAGGAAATCCTGGATAACAGTATTTATATCGCTTAAGCTACACATTACATATCATACTACATACTGAATACAATTACTGAATTTGATTGTTACAAACTCGCTAAATCTCTTCGTGTTTAGTTTAGGGGTCAACGACCGGCTACGTCCTGGACGAAGATTGTAGTCATGTTGAATGGTATCCCTGTACACGACTGATTTCATGGGTTCTTAGTGTTGTGATCGCAAAAAAAATCATATCATATCATGTCATATATCTTTCTTTACCCTCGGATTTTAGAGTAGCTTGGTGTAGCTAATATCTCCGAGCATTTACCCTCCCAACCATGATACACCACAGAAGACAGACCACAACTCCGGGAACTACATGCCCTACTCTTTGCGACAAGTGTGTGGGTTCTTTTACGTCCCACAGGATTATGAACATTGAAGGGTTATGAGACGGGACCTCCGGCTTATCATCCTTATCCGAGAAGACTAGAGAGTCTAACCATTTGCAGATGTAATTGCAAAGGCAGCCCTTTCTCCTCAGTTATTTAAAGACCCTTAGTGTTGGTCCGGCCGGAGTTGAACTCATGATCACGACCACCCGCGTGACAGCCGGGTGCTCAACTAACTGAGCCACCGGTGCAATTTGCATCACGCCTCCGCCCTGCGATCCAAGAGAGATTGTTATGAGGTTCGGTGAAGGGCCTCACCGTATCTCAAATCAGGGAGCATAATGCACAGAGCTTTTCTTTGTACTGACTCGATGACGTTGTCAAGGTACTCTGGCAGTGCAGCCCACAAGGGGGACGCATACTCGAGTATGGACCTGATCAGCGCGCAGAATATCTTAACAAGGTCATCGATAGCAAGGCCAGATTTCTTGAGAATGCGCAGCGCATATAGGCGTTTGTTTGTCTTCTTGATCAGGTAGTCTATGTGAGTGTTCCATGTAAGATCATTGCTAACATGTACTCCTAAGATCTTATAACTATTTACGCGCGCGCTTAATTGCAGAACCCATAAGTTGAAATTCGCTAACTGGCGCTGGTTGGAACTGTAAGAAGTTGATGATGAGCTCGCGACACTTCTTGGTATTAAGGCGCATACCACGCTCAGACGCGAAGTGACAAACGTCACTGGCAACGTACGGTAAATAGCTTGGAGAGCACCGAGGGATGACTTCATAAACTGTAGTGTCGTCTACATACTTTACACGGGACGGCCAGTCGCTCAACGGTCTATTCACCAATACCACGAAGAGCAGTGGTGCGAGCCTCGTACTCTGTGGTATACCTCCATGTGGGAATACAGGAGTAGATACAATGCCGTTATGCACGCTGAGGCCTTGAGGTTAGAAATGCACCTATCCAGTCCCTCAAACATACGTGAACACCTAGCAATTCTAACTCGCTAATAAGTACATTATGGTGTATGATCACGGAGCGGCACAACACAGCAGGATGAGCTTAGCTACGAGTTGATTTTGACGAGAGAGGCAGACCGGAGAACCCGCACAAAAGCCTCGAGTTAGCTTAACGCTTTCACCCCCGAGGGCTTCCCCATTGACGAGTAAAATCGTCTGGCGTTAGACAGAGTTAAATCTTCTGGCGTTAGACAGAGTAAAATCTTCTGGCGTTAGACAGAGTAAAATCTATAAGTGTCAATTGGCATTTATGGCCGTGAAAGGGTTAAGTTCGAATGATATTCAGCCCACTTACGATGGCATTCTCGATTTTGTGCGGAAGAAAATAACGTCCTTGATTTGGAAGCTGGTTCAAGAGGCAAAGTTGTCTGCTTCTGTATGCCACGAGGAGGGAAGGTGACCACCGAATAAAGAAAAATTCAACTCCCAAAGGGTAGGGCCATGGTAAAGGAAGAATTAAACCATGTGTTGATTCCGGGTAAGCCACAGGGAAATTTTACCATTTTATTCCATGTTATCTTCATCTAATGTTTATGAAGATCTGAAATATAACTGTTATTTGACATGGGGAGTATCAATCAGAACTGAAATCCACTCACCATTGCTCTCACTATCGCAGCGTCCTGTATGTGCTTTCAAGTAAGCGGATCTGCTGATGACTCCAGCCAATCTAGCGCGCCGTGCATTCTCGCTCGTCAACAAATCAATGACCGTTTCACCTTGGGCGTTTTCAAAGAATCCAACAACGTCACCTTCATCGAATGGGCTGCCATCTGGGTCTTTTCTCTTAATAAAATAAGCTATATCGTGATTGGTCGTCTTAATCTGCTCAACTTGCAAAGTCTTTATTCGGGCGAATTCAGCATCAAGATATTGGCACATGAGTCTTGTGTGATGCATATCTGAGAAAAAAGGAAGTCATGTTCAATATTCACTCCACTAGCTCGCCCCATGCAAGATATTCCAAGACGGTCTTGGATTTTGGATTCTGAGTCCACTCCGTGGATTCCCGATTACTTTTTATTAATTCCAAACTTCCTCCTCAATAGATTTCCTGATTTGGATTATAACGGATTCAATATTGCTAGGGCTGACTTCCAGATTCCAAAGCCCAGGATTTCGGATTCTACAGACAAATATTTTCTGGATTCCGGAATCCAGATTACCTCCAAGGCGCTGACAAGAAACATAGAGATTCGCCCAATCGCTCTCCTTTTGGCGTTCTTCGTCCTTAAGTTATTCAGCTTGTGTGGCATAAACAAAAACAAATATAAACCTCGTTGTTGTTGTCGGTGAACCATCGGAAATCGATTAGTAAATTTCCATCACTTCCGTGAATAACTGGTAAAATATACTGTGGGACAAAGTAAGCGAAAACAAATACATTGATTCGTTTTAATGCTGAAACGCAAATAGTTACAAAAGGTTTAGATTGGTGGTGTAGCACAAACACCGAGGCTGGTCAGACACACAGAGAACTCTAAACTAAAATAAACAGATGACAAAAAAATAGCGAAAGAAATACCAAGACATGAGCAACTAAATATGAAAGTCACTTGAAACCTAAGAAGAAATATGTGAATTACGAAGAAGTATTGTTTGATCACGAGGGTACTATGGAAGCATCTTCATGCAACAAAATGTCTGGAAGTAGTCCGTGGATGACTACCTTGAACTCACTTTTATATGGTGACCAAATGTCAAGGGGAATTTAGTTCCATAATTTAATATTAATAAATGAAAATGACTTTGTCATATAGTTCATTCTCGCATATTGAACAAAGAAGGTACCACGCATGCTCGTGGTTGCGTCAGCTGGGGAATAACGACCTCGAGTCGGTACGAAGGTCAAGCTTTGCAACTTACTGTTTCACATTTCTGAAACTGCAAGAAAAAACTCACAGGTTTATGTTTCATAGACTTCTCGGCTCGTCAAAGCTTTGAAGTTGGCCAAAAGGATCGTTGACTCTTGGCGAGGAGAATAAGTGAGAATTCGAAGCCGCGACAGTGAGAGTGAAAATATCTCAACAGTTTTGTCCCTTATTTTATAGCCTCAAAAAGAGAAATAAACGTAAACAATTATTCAATGTAATAAGTAAACTTAGGTTCGAGTTAAATTCTGGACCGCTCAAAAGACGAGTGCGGATGGTCTTATTGTTTCTGTAGGCGGCATACTACCCCTCTTTCATCTCGATAATTGGGATGATAACGACGGCTGCGAGAACGCCATGAAAAACAGGTCCAAGCTCTGCACGCCCTGCGCGTGCATTTTACATTTGTGTACATTTCTGTGCCTTTCTCGCCCTGAAAACGACGCGAACTGACAAAATTTGAAGTTATGTGGAGCACCTGACGATAAATGTTCAATTTGCCCACTAATTATCCACACCGTTCTCTCCAATTTTATTCCTGGAATCGGCTAGCACACACTTTCCATGCCGAGCGACTTTAAATAATTGCTAAATTTTTACAATAACGCGAAAAAACACTTTTAGACAGCGTTCTCGTAGCCGTCTTTGTCTAAGGTCTCCAATAATGCCTTTAAAGCACAAATGCCAGTCTCTTTTGCACGACTATTTCTTTATCAAGAGATAGTACGTAAGCCTATCAGATGGCAGAATTCGTAAAGGTAAGTTATGACTTCTTCTTGCATGAAAAAATATACGATACTCACCTGAAGCTCCGTGTGGTGATAATTCAGGTGGAGAGACACTGGAGCGAGAAGGCAAGCAGGGTTGAGGTGAAGCTTGCAAACGATATAAAAAGAAAGAAAGAAACCAGTAAGACAAACCGCTAAAATATTTGGAAATGACATTTCTTGTCAGTTTGTGCCAATCGGTTCACTTGCTAAGCCTTGCACATTTCACCAATACCACGACTGAATAATGCGAATTATCGAATGGAACAGAAATGCGCCTACGACCAAAAACCTACCCCAATTTGTAGCGAATTTAGTTGCTCATTCAATGCGGTTTACAATCACCGGAAAGCCAAAATTATTATGGTTTCAGTACTGCATTTAGGTGAAACGCCAACGGCAGACTGCTCTTTGGGGCAAAAGCACGAAGATTCTCTTACTCTATCTGAGAAGTAACCAGAAATGTATCTAACAGGCCTAGTCAATAAATAAACTAAAATCAAACACTTTTCTTTGATTTTCTTGGCAAAACGCAAATTTCACCCTGACCTTAGCCGTTTACCATAAAAGCGATGCTAAATCTCTGAAATAAGTCGACCGCGATCGCTTCGCTGAGTATTTGGTTTGAAAGTCTCTCGCCATTTTTGTATCCAATGAGAAGCAAAATAAACAATAATCACTCCATGCACGCATCTTTTTCCGCGCTTTCAGCAAGCATCTACGAATTTTGATTGGCATGCACATCGCGTGCTTTGCCCCTGTTACGATTGGCCAGAGTAATAACTCTTCTTCAGGTTTTATGACACACCTTTTTCTAAAATGGCCGCCATTTAGATATTTTTTGGTTATTATTCAAATTAGACCTTGATGCCTCTTTCAAGGCAAAATATTCTTTTGAATTTTACACTTAAGAACGAGGCCTCAAGGGCTAATTTGGTTAAAAACAAATGAATATTTAAATCGAGGCCATTTTGGAAAAAGGAATACGGAGAATAGCACCTCTACCCCTCCACGGTTAGAAATCTCTACTTACGTTTGATGGTCTTTTCGCTCTTCAAAATAAACTCGTAGGGGAAATGGACAACGTGCGTTCCATCGACAAACTTAAGATAAATTCTGAGCCAGAAGCGGTTATATTCCGTGCCCTTGTTCTTCTCCAGTTTGTAAACCTCTTTATTGTTGGATGTCTTATATAAGGAATCGAGATCAAGTTTCACAAGGTAGGTTGGTGGCTCTAACGCTGGATTTACGCCTGAAGAAACAAATAAACGTCCCATCAGATATCGTTCGTTTTGGTGGCCTTTTCTAATAACAACAAAAAATGAGGCTATTTATATATCAAAGATGAGTCGGACGTGCTTGGAAAAACTCCGAGTATTTTGAAACGGTGGTTGAACTTATTCCGGTTCGGATACTCTCCCCCTTAGCAACTGAAGCCGAGGGACTCGTGGGAGAAAAACCATCGAAAAAACCTTCGGCTGGCATTTCCGCAATTGTCTTAAAGGAGCTGGTGAATTTAGTCCTAATAGCCCTTATTCGCTTGTACATTTTGTTTTCTCAAAGTAGCCATTTTGACAATATTCAAGAGGATGTTTTTTTAAAAGTTGGAAAAATTCATGATCGCACGCGGTCCCCTTACAGTAAACAACAACAAAGGATCAAATCTTCTGAGTATCATCACGTGAATATTTTTGGAAAATAAATGTACTTACGAATAAGGTCTATTATGAATCGTTATTAAGATGATTCGCCTGAGTTTTCATTGACAAACAAATCTGATCAGTCATAAAACCGGGCAACAGATTAACAACTATCGAGGGGAAAAGTTGCATTAGAATGGGACAGGCCTGCAATACCGCCATGACGTCATCCCAAAACGTCTGGCCCTAGCTCTAATTCCTGCTAAAAATATAATGAACATACTGGCAACTGGATTAATTGTGAGCTTATCAAATCTCGTCGGTCCCACTCCATATGAACGGGGGTCCTTGGCTGTAAGTTTCTTTTCCGCTTCTGGTTCACGCTGTACATAAACACAGAGCTCAGACAACGGCAGATAAGTTTTAATTCTCATCTCAACCTGTAAAACAACAAATACCGGTCAGTGAACCTATTAAACATCATGTGAGATAATAGACACGATTAGACTGGGGTACAAGAGGGAAGGGACAATCTTTTCGTCTTTTCCCAGTTTTGAGCATGCGCACTTTTGGCTTCAAACAAGGCAGAGAGTATAGCAGCTCTCGTAAGCAAGTTATTGAATGTTTGATATTATAACAACTTCAATTGTTTTCAAGCTTCCTTTTAGTTTTAGCCTTCGTTTTAAGAAGAAGATTGATTATTGTCAATTACAATTTTACTATTGAATGGTACCGCTATTACTAATGGTCATATGGGCAACCTACTCAATCGCGTAGGGATGCCTTGGGTATCCACGACTGATTTAGCATGTGGCACTGGCCTTTCAGGCGGGCTTCACACTGTTAAACTCGTGTTTTGCCTTGTTTTAAAATTTAAATCCGCTACATTCACACATTTTGCAGAAGTCGATGATAAGCCGCAGGACCCCCTCTCATGAAAATGTCATGTTTCTGTAATCTCCGTGGAACATTAGGGAACCCACACGCTGCTCTCAAAGCTTATTCATGATCGTGGTTCCTAGTGCTGTGGTCCACCTTAAGGTGACAATAGTGCTGGGGAAACTTTAGTCCTATTGAAAAACACCTTACTTGACCCCATAGACCATTTTACGGATACGACGGCCATTTTGAAATCCTTTGTTTCAATTAGCTATTATGGGATTCTAAGGGGGCAAATGCATATTAATTTGCCCCCTTGGAATCCCATAATAGCTATTTGAAACAATGGATTTCAAAATGACTGCCGTAACCGTAAAATGGTCTATGTTCAAAACCGGTCCAAACATGCAGTCATACCCATATTGTAAAATTCATACCTGTCCATTTCGGATTCTCTGTTCAGATATTTTTCCTTTAGGTCCACGCTTTTTCTGTACTTTGTCGTATTCTTCTTTGGGATTAAGGATTTCGATACATGCTCGACTACACTCTGCAGAAGTAACTTGAGACCGGCGCGACAACAAACTGGCGTCTCCTTCCAATATGCCATTTCCTTGAAACCCGGTGTTTACGCAACCAGGACTAAATCTAGGTTGAGGCACTGCTGTTTGCATAGGAGTTGTTGTGTGGTTTGACGGTATTCCTAACCGCGTAGAGTTTGACTGTCCTGGCTTGGAAACAATTACTATATTTGGGCAATCGAAGTTGATGTCATTTCCAGATTGATCACCAACGGTGGCTTCAGATTGAATTCCGCTGGGGGAAGGGGTCGCACTCTGTACGCTGTCTGGTGGAGTATAGCATCCATACCCCTGGCTACTTTCCCGTTCACAAGGGAAAACGGGGTTTTCCCCTCCTGTAAGGTCTTCTAGAAATTGCCGATCTATGGGAAGCAAGGAAGAACCTGCATAATGCAGGTTCTTTATGCATTAAGTCTATGATATAGTTATATAACGCGCTATCAGTTTTCTTATGGAGAGGTTTTTCAATTTGGTATTAAAGCTTTGTAAATAATTAGGTTTTGTATAAGTAGCCTTCAGTTGATCATTGGCTGTAAAATCTCGTACCTGATTCGCAGCCAATCACTTTTTCGTTATGATTGGCTCCTTGAAGGAGTAAGAGTCCTGGAGTCTGTTTTTACGGACTTTATACAGCCACAGCCGAAGCTGCTACACAACGAACTGACATATCCGGCGCAGTGCACTGTCTTTCGACAAAGACGGAGACGACGTTTTTACCGCACTTTTTTCCAGATAATAAAGCTCCCTTTTCTTAGGAATTGTCCGGGAAAAGAGTTTTCTGCCTTAGCTCGAAACTGAGTGTGTTCAGTTGCACGGTGGTTACATAACGAACACACCCTCTGAAAAACACGGTCAGTTTTGAACAGGACCGCCCAATATCGGGGAAGGCTGTTAAATGAAGGCGAGTTTTGATTCACGGGTCTCTTTTCCTCCGACATGTCAGCCCAACAAATACGAGAGAAAAGAGATCTCCCCTTGCAGGGATTGTTTCACTCACTAAACAAACCAATTTCATTACATAGACTTTGTTTACTTAGATGATAAGTTGCCGTTTATCAACAGCTTCTTCTTTCCTACAAAGTCGGGGTTGTTAAATAAGCGCTGGAAAATTTCGGAAGTCGTTAAGAAATAAATCCTTCTTTTGGGACTTATTCCGTATCGAATAAATGAATGTAGAAATTGACCTTGGTTTACTGATTTACTTTGATAACTGTAAACAAAGAGATTTCGCTTAAGATTCGGTTGGTTACGTCAAGGCTCGACTAATTAATACTATACCTCTTTCATAATGGCGGCCAAATAAAATATTCTTCTGTTGTAAGGGTAATAAACCTTTTCTAGCCTGCCTACGACGAGAAATTTCAAAAGATTTTTTGTTTCAAAATGAGGGCAGCAGGTCTAATCAACATAAACACAAAAGAATGTAAAAGTGGTCGCCATTTATGAAAGTTGTCTGTCGACACAATAGGTCATTTCCGAGGTCGTGTCTGCCTCCTCTTCAAAGCGAGTCTGAGTGCGAAGTTTTTGTGATGGTAATTACTTGGTTCTACTTTACATCTGAATGAAAACTAATTTTCATAACAAAAACTTCGAACTTGACTCCTTTTGAAGAGGAGGAGGACATGAACTCGAAAAAGGCCTATTAACATCACGTGCGTTAAGTGTCAATCAAAGTCCTCGTGGAATCAAAGGTCACAAATCAGTACTAAACTCGTTCCCAGGGTTTTCCCCAGCCAAAAGGTGGGCCAACTCTCTCTCAACCATCTACAAAGTCGTATTTAAACTATCCTGAGCATTGGTTCTTGGGTCACATAGGCCATATCCGTGGACACCATACTACGTTTGTTCTGACTATTTTAAAATGGGGTACGAAAAAAACAAACAAACACAGGACAGTCCCAAAATTGTACCCTTAACTTGTCATGTTTTTAGAACTACAATTTATGTAATGAACTTGCTGATGCTTCGAGGATTAGGAGGGAGTTTGAACTTCCTAAAGCGGAAACTGTGGTGCTGGGTTAGTGGGGAGTGACATGAAACACGAACATGCGGTTTTAGCAAACGAGTTGTTAAGAGTAAAAAGATTGCATGTCGACATTTCGAGCGTTAGCCCTTTGTCAACGCGAATAATTTGATTTGGTGTTATAAACTGACTCACCCATCGACGCCACATCCATGGTTTCCTAGAAACTAACCTCATCAGCATTTGTACATACCTTGTCTTGCAGCATTCGCCATGAGTTCATCGACAATTGCTTGAGGATCAAGGCAGGGTACATGCTGGGGGCATGCATGTGTATTTGATGGATTCAACATGTTGGCTCTCAACCTGCCGGTCGAATCATTTCAGCAAAAAGGCGATCAATATATCAAATATTTCTTTTTATCAGATAGCAGGGGGAGCACTCGCATTTCACCAATCTGCAAAAATGTCCCGGTTCTGCGTCTTATGCGCGGGTTGAGTTTGTTAGTTCTCCCTGACTCTGCTCCGAGAGGTTTTCGAGAACCAACATTGATTTGATGCGCTTTGATTGGGTACGTTCCCTCTACAATGACTCGAGAGCCGATAAAGAGGTGATAAAAGATAATCACCAAAAAATGATAAAGAATGATAATCACTGACCCCGGCATTACTGATCAGTTTAACGGCGTGTTCGGCCTTTTAACAGGGTTTTCGTTTGAGGCCGGAGGCCAGAAGTTTTACCATTTCACGTCCGGTACTTTGACGCTAGAAATTTAAAGATTCGTTGGCTTCTATCTTTTGCGGCTCCCCTTTCTTTACCTTTTTTTCTTCTTAGATCTGGCCTCTCAGGAAGCCATGGGCTGAAGAAACACAAGAAAATCGCGCAAGAAATCTCTCATCTGAACTAACAAGAAGTCAAATCGCCTTACTTTGCTCTTACTAGGGCATTTCATTCGCGCGATACCTGGATATAGTAGTCAGTTTCCTTTTTGTTCTCCAATCTCAACAATGTAATAGTATTTACAATGGATCGCGATGGTTCTAAATAATTCAAGCTATCGGCTTAGCTTTCATCAGTTGTTAACCTAACTTTGAACAGCAACGTCCAAATATATTGAAGAATTGTAGAACATCAAGAATTGAGGAAGGAAGAGTCCAACAACACATACTAGAGTGAGCACAGCATGGATTTCATAGTGGGTAGCGGAAATAGTCCACATGGTAATCGCAGTGCTAGACCTGCCTTTTACCGGAAATTTTGCGCAAGTTGTAGAGAGTTCAGTATAGAGGCAGAGAAATAAGGTAAATCACAGCCTTGGATTTTATTTGTTGCCCTCCCCCTGAAACAGTATTAAATATACGTTCTACGAGGGATATCAAGGGCACCCAACGAGCCAATTAAGCAAAAAGCCTTTGAGGGACATTTCTAGGCTCCTTGTATAAAGACTGTCCAAAGAGATGTTTTTATCACCTCGAAGAATTTGATCTGTTCAGATATCTTAGCTGAAGTGTCCGAAAAATTTAGGGAATGATATCTTTTTTTCAGAAATTGTTAGCTGAACGTTACCTTCTAAGAACTTCCCGGCAAACCATTTGCTCATCCGAAATTGCTAGGTGACCTTTTTAATTAAGTGCCAAAAGTTGCAAAAATATCCCTTCCGAAAACGAAAGAGACTACTTTTCCCTGGTTGCGAATCTCTTAGGTCAAGTTTCAGTAAAGAAATCTACAGCTGTTTGGCTACGTAGAACCGAAATTATTAGACTGACAGTTTGACTCTCCCGAACACATATTTCACGGAAGATTATCGTTACAGCCGAGTGTTTGCAGACATCTAGTCGGGGCGGCTCAATCAAGTTCGTAGCAGCATTGACAAGTGGTTATGTGATATGGAGAAATTGTCAAGCGGACCCTTCTCGATCTCACCTGAGTCATCGCAGCTGCGACGGGTGACAACACTATGAGGCATTTTATCATTGAGTAGATTTGACGGGAACTTTCGAAACGACGAGAACCCGCAGTTTTGTGGTCATTGTATTATCACTATCGCGTAGCATGGAACAGCAAGGAATATATGAAACAAGTTATATCAAGTCGGATAATTTTTCTATTTTTCTGTTTCTTGTTGCTATTGTGGATTTTTTCTCATTTCTCCCTACATGATTGTAGCTGCTTAAGCCCTTGAAATGAATTCTTCCCTGTCTGAAGGAAGTAACAAATTAAAAATCTTCCGTCTCATGATTTCAGCCCAAGGACTGAATTTCGTGTTTCCTGCCTCTCTTTTACTCCAAGCTCAATTTATCATAAAAAAAACCTCCAACCACCAAGAACTGCGACAAACATCCCATTTGTTCCAGTTCTGTTCCACGGCTTCAAATCACAGATATAAAAGACAGGATTTTTCTTACTTATATTCTTCCAACAGAACAGGGGCACCCAACGGAACATTTCGTTAAATTATCTGTTCGGAAGGCCTTTAATCCGGCACCTAGGATTTTCTTTTGAGAATTTTCACATCGAACTTTCGTGATCTGAAAAAGTTAACTGATACCTGTTACTTTCGAGATTGATAAAAATGTCCTGTAAGTGCCGAAAAAAGCCCAGCTATGAGTTCCGGAAAGGATGCAATACCTAAGATTTTCGTGAAGTAGACAAAAATGCCCTATAGGGTAAATTCGAAAAGCTTCAAGTTCCCCTAGAATAACCGAACAGATAAAAATTTTATACCGCAGCCTAAAATGACCTACAAAGCTTTAAAAGCACTCCGAACAGCTCGATACCGACCCAACGCAGCGAGCAACCGGAATTAAATGCTACTCAAACCCGTTCGATTGAATAATCAATCACGGAAGGAAACGTTTGCCCACAAACTGAAAACTTTGCTCCCAAACATCAACATCTGCTTACTGAGGCAGCCATGAAAACGCTTCAGTTTCATCGAAATGCGGAACCGGAGCAACACCGCGCGGTTTCTATCTCTTGTTCAAAACAATTTTTATATGAAAGTATGTTAAACAAAACGCCAAATATTTAAATATAACAGCACTCAAGTCCGAGGCGGCTTCTGATTTGACGAATGACTAACTCTTCTGAAACCGTCCTTTCAGTGGATTGTAGGTTTGTCTCAGAATCGTTCTTTCAGAAATCGAAAGTTTCTTCCACGAAAGATTACTTTCTCGTCATCGACCATATTAATACATTGCGCTGCATCAGTATCGCTGAACTAAAATTAACTTACCAGCTTTCAAGTGAGCGATAGTTTTCGTTTGCCCGTTTCAAGGCTTCTTGCTCTTCTTTGATACAGATATGAGAATCAACAACTTTTGCACTTATTTAAGGAAGATTTCGATCGCTTGGGAGTTTGCCACGTAAAACGTCATTGACCGCGTGATCATTTCAGCATTTCTTGATAAGCAGATTATAGTTTTCGAGTCTCGTTAATTTATTCCGGTTAACTTTTTCCAAACCTACTGGAGTGTGATGATTCAAGTTTCGCAAGTTTTGCTATGACATCATTGAAAGTTTTGAAGTTCACCCAGTTTTAAGAAGTCTTGTCTGTGCTTTTTGATTTGAACATGACCGAAAGGAAAATCAGCACGTATACATTACAATTGTTAGTATTCAGATACAAGAGTGGAGCCAATGCTTCATTCTCTTTGAACTTAAAACCGAAGGAAGGAGTGCCCCTTTCTTTAGAAGCCCTAACAATTTTGTCTAGATCCTTGTGGTCATACAACTTAAATTGAAAAATCCCATCGACTGCAATAGTGTAGTGTAGAATCTTTTACATGAAACAACTTTGAATACCGAAAGTAAGAAAAACGTCCTGAGTTCTCATTTTCGCCACGTGTCATGTGAGCCAAGTCAGTGAAACGTCATTTGGTTTTGTTTAAAATTCCTGTATGCGATCCTAACGCACAAAGGGACAAACCCATAAAAATCCAAGTGTTTCCGTGATTGTTTGACCGAAACTGGCTGAACCAGTTTAACATACCAAGATTGGGTAAATGCACTCATGGTGAAAATTCACGGCTGAAGCAGGGCTGTTTCAAAACATACGAATTAATAAACATTTTGTAACAATATATCCAGTGTATATCAACAAACCATTAGGTTATTATTACCATCGAATGGAGAGTTTATGTAGTGCTGTCAACGCTATCTTATCAATTTTACAAATATAAGGTTGTAGATGCGAATCGGACATGCCAAAAAATTCAATTTTACAAAAAAAAAAAAAAAAAATTCAACAAGCAAATTCACTTTCAACGTAAGTTGAATAGTTTAATAGGTAAGCGACACCATTATCTGTAAGTCGTAGAACAGACGGGATGACGAGAAGCAAAAAGCCAAGAAAGACGACGAACCAATCTTCAACACTGAAAAGTTCATTGTAAAAGGTCCTCTTGGCAGTCTGAAGCAAATCGTTCGTTTAAGATTTCTTAAAGACAAAATAAAACACGATGAACACGAAAGCCAGTGCAACACATATGAGCAAAATTGGTTTGCCGAGTTGAATGCTTGCGTTCCAAACAACCAACACTTATGCGTTTTTCATGTCATCCTTTCTGTTTCACCCGCTCACAGGTAATGGTCTTGCTTATCTACTAAACTATTTAACTTAATTTGAAAGTGAATTTACTCCTTGCTTTAATTCTTTTAGTTGAATTTTTTTGGTTAACGATTTAGAGTCCAGAGTCCAGCTGGGTCCAGTCCAGCTTTTATAATATGCCGCGATATATGGACTTGGCGATGCTTGAGTAAGTGGATGAAATATTGGGTACAGCAGGTGGAAGGTGGTATTGAACCACTTGAGGCTCGAAAATAATTGGCTAGGCAGAAAAAAGTGCAAGTTTCTCTTCGGATAATGCCAGAAATACTTTGAAAGAAACTCAGTTGGCCTTTGCGATGGTATCTGCAAGTCGTCTCTGCTAACTACATCAAATTATATTAAATCCGCATGATTTTCATTGGTCCGTTCGCAACAACATACGCTAAGATGACCTCATCGACAACTTCAGTTTCTTTGCTCTCTGCCTCCTTCTTGTCTTGTTTAATTTAATTTCTCATTTTTCTAGAGCGGTTTTCAATTGAGTGTCGAAAGTAATTAGCGAATTGCTTGGTTTCCTTGGTTTTGCATTACTTCACTCAGTGATTGGTTCAAAGTTCTCGCCACTTTTTCAAACAATCAGAAGTGAAACCAAAACCAATCGAGGCTCGCGTGCGTACATTTTCCCGCGCTTTGTGTCGGCTACATGTCATTACTTCGAGTTTTGATTGGTTTACTGGATTGTCTCCGTCCTTTTTGATTGGCCAAAGTAATTACTTTGGTTTTGGCTTTACGACACTCGAGTGAAACTCGCTCTAAAGCGGGTATTTGTTAATTTCTACGACTGTACGCAAGACAGGATGAAATATGATGGGTGCCAGAGGGTTTTTTGGGTAAGGTTCGCTTGCACGCCCAGCACTATAAGAACTTGGAAAAGGTTCCCTTGGTACCCACAAAAACCAGTAGTCAGTAGAAAACCGTGACTTCTTTATTGAAAATGACTCGGAAAATGACTAAAGCAGTCATGGTACAGCGTTGAAAAGGAATAGCCGTTTAAAACAAATCTATTTGCACTTTTGATTCTACTGTAATGTAATGTAATTGTGTGCGTGTTTGTGTATTTGGAACATCTGTTTATGGTTACAGTTTCTATCACAGTGGCGGATCTAGGGGAGGGGACCGGGGGGCCCGGGACCCCCCTTATTTTGGCAAAAAAAAGACTTAAGTATATATTGTGGTAAAAATTGAGGCTAAAATTTTTTTTGGGTTCACACACTCAAAAAAAACCGCCTTCCCCCCCCCAAAGGTCTGGATCCGCCACTGTATATCATGTGCGTTTTTTAATACGAAAACCATAAGCAAACTCATTGACCCTCGTTTCTATTAATCAAAGAATAATAACGTAAGAGTGACACATCAAGCTTAATTGAAGAGGGTTACATTCCTGTGTGTCTAAACCAAGTATCCTATTTATTTACTTTTGTTTATAATTTTGTTGTTGTTAGTTTATTTCGTTGCCATGTAACCTTGTTATAAGGTAAGAAGGTGAAGAGTTTTTTAAATTAAAATAAAACAATAAATAACATAGACGAAACGAACCAGGCAGAAAACACTTCTTTCTTTATTTTAGCGACATTTGAGATTCCATTTCAACGCACAGATGACGTCTAAATATGGCAAAACACCACTGACGTCTTCTGTACCTAATAATAAACGAAACTTCCGTTTTCCGTTAAGAGCTTGCAACTTAAAATAGATTTTATCTCATTGATACTGCGTCCACTATCAATATTTATTAAGTGGGCGGGTAATCTACATTATCTTTATATCTCAAACTCAAATGGTGCGTGCTCTATGATCGGTCAATTAAGCTCGCCTTGTTCCTCAATAAGGCCATTTGCTTTCCTAAGCGATTCAGATGAGATACGATACGAAGCTCGTCTTCCCTATAGCTATAACCTTAAGGTACGAGTCGGGTGGCATATAGTTTCCCAAGCACGCGATTCAAACATCAAAACAATAAATAAACATCTCACTAACAACGTTTTTGCAGTGACCTTGCGCACCTTGTTTTCCACATGTCGGGCTTTTAAGCTCTAACAATATAAATGAGAAATTCCTCCACACTGATTGCCAAAGAGAAATGCACTTACTAGGTAACACGATGCACAAAAGAGGTAATTCAGTCCAAAGTGAGGTCAAAAACCCCGCATTCTGATTTGTCAATGATCAAATAAAGTCTCAGATGGCCAATCAAATGCGAGCCCCGGATGGCGCAATTTTTGCTCCAATGCGTGATACGCGTGCGTTTCTTCTGATTGATTAAGATGATCACATCTGGAATTATTTTCATGTATATTATTGAGAAGTAATCACATGATTTCTCTCGTGTAATTTGGAATAAATAAGCCCTACCCCCAATTTTATTCGTGCTTATTTATTCTTAAGTGACTCGAAATCATGGGATTACCTATCCTTACATGGAAATCTTTGCTGACATCATTGCTTACATTTTTGTTTCATCGACATGCGAGTTTGCTCACGAAAGGCACCATGCTATTTTACAAATTGACTTCAAAAGGTAAAAGAACTTGTTAAACTTAGTTTAATATCCAGTTTTAAACCTTTTTCTGCGATTTTCATAATTCTGCGGAATCTCACCTTCAGCTGCGTTTTGGCTTCCATCAATCAAATTTCCGAACATAACCGGGAAGACTTCAGTAAAACGATTCGTACAGATGCCATCGCTTTCCATCGGCATCGAGAAGCAAAGATGCTGACTGGTGGGTTATGTCACGCATCAATTGATTTCGCCATCTGCTGTTGGCGTCGGAAGCTTGATTGATGGAAGCCAAAACCCAGTTTGGCC
>OX421445.1:54022941-54030441 GCA_949126865.1 Montipora capitata
TATTTGGCTAGTGTTTTGTATCATGTCTCTCCATTGCCACCTTTCTCATCTTCTGGAGTGTGGTTTTTGTGAAATATAATCTCTGGCTGTTTCCTCACAGGTCCGCACTATTCAAGTGGATGAGGAAGAGAAGATAATTCTGCTCTATTGTCATGAAAGTAAGGGAAAAGAACTTCAAAAACATGCACTCATTTTGAACGAAGTAACGAACGAAATTAAAAACACAAAAAGAAAACCAACCCGATTAAATTTACGCAACGTCGCTGACTATTAAACTAACCCTTCCTCGAGTTTTCAAAACTTTCAACCACTACTCGATTAGCGCCTTTTTCCAGGTTCCCGGTCCTTTCTCTTTAACGTTTCATGATGAATTGGAAATAAATGCGCCATTCTTTAGCCGATCTGGAAATTTTTTTCCCGGTGTTTTTGTCACCATAAGATCTTAACTAATGCTTGAAGTAATGCGTGACATATTACAGTCGCGTTACCCGCGCAGTAAAAGTTGCGCACAAACAATTAGTGCGAACGTTCTTAAATGCCTGTTATCACACGTTTAGATGATAACTTGGAATATTTATGGATTTGACAAATGAGAAAACTATCATCTTTGCACTAAATGGACTAAGTAAAATATGCAAACCAGAGGAAACTGAAGAACTTCTTGCCTTAAAAGAGTTCCAAAGTTATAGTCGTCAATCTTTCCTTCATACATGTGACAAAATGGCCTCCATTTCTAAAAAGAAAAAACAGGCACGCATTGCGTATGTGTGGTAGTGCTGCAACACACCGCTTCATTCCATGACTGTCAACTGAGCTGCATTTTGTTTTCCCGGAGATTCAAGTTGTCTTTGCGTAATACGTAGCTCTAACAGTACCCAATAAATATTATTGTTTTAGTACCGTATATACACTGTATGTATCATTATAATAGTGCCATGGTAGATGTCTCAGGTAAATAGCCCCCTGAAAAGACATGTGGTTACTAGTAAAATACTAAACCCAGTAAGATTGAAGAAAATAAGAGGGAATCAAGAAACATTGGCATCGAGGCGACATGTTGATCATTTTCAAGTTCCCTTGCAACTTCTTTGCACGGCAATTTAAGCATGTACTCTGAACGTCTGACAGCTTTCCACGACAAAAGTTCACTGTAGGTAATCCCTTTCCAGCGGGGTTAGTATCTGTATGGGAGACCTCAAAATATACGACTTGCAGTCAGAAACATAGGACCGAAAATTCTACGTATTTTAATGCACCTATCAATTTAAATCCCACGGGGGGGAAAGTGGGAGTGCGGGCGGGCAAGGGGCAGGAATTTGACAATTCTTGAAACATTTCAATCAAATTTCCCAGGGTGGGAAACTAACATCAATCAAAAATGTCAAAAAAAGGCCCACTCCGGGGCAAAGAATCTAAGCCAACAATACTATAATACTATACAAAACAAATAAAAGAACATTCGAAACTGGGTTTGTTCGTGCTTTATATGTTCAATATGTCGAAACAGGTCGGATCAGTGACCCGTAAAAAAAATCCTCTGACTTTTATGGTGGAATTCGATTTCAATCACAGTTAACAATCAGATGGGTACTTAAAGATAAAAACTTTCTCAAAATAGACATCTGCTTAGATGACAGTTTAAAGTATCGGATTATGGCGATGAAAATAAATAAATACTTTCTTACCTTTCGCCAACTAAAGCATGAATTTGAGAAAGCCTTGAGGGACAGACTTGATAAACGCATCTGAACTGATACCTGGCTTCTTTCGGTCAAAGAAAAAATTTGCGCCCCCGGAGTCGCCTCGCGATCAAAAGCCCGACAGGAGGGGAGGGGGGGGGGGGGGGTTCAGTCTCAGGCATCAAATCCCTGCCTCTTGCGCGTACTCCCTTCCCCATTAATAGGTGCATAACGCTCAAAAATGCGAACTAAGAAAGGTACAGGTTTTGTTAGCCTGCTTTATGCAAAACAAATATTGATACGCAGTTTTTAGGAAGAGCAGAAGGACATTTTTAGGAAGTGTTGATCGAGAACAAAATATTTTGCCATTAGCAACACAATTTGCGACATGAAAACAACAAATTTTGTACCGAGAAAATAAAAAGTTACCATCAGCAAAAAAAAATTGGGAGATTTTTGCTACGTTCAATTTTCCTATTGTACTTTTGGCTGCATGTGGACCCTAGGGGTAGGGATGCTCATCGTCTCACTTAGGGGTGTAAATTTTGGATTTTGATCTCACTTAGGGTGTTCTGGGGAGAACGCCATTATTTGTAGCCCATACAGTATGTAGCCGTGAAGGTCTCGTTTAGGGTTTCACGCGAAGAAATATAAAAATACTTATTTAATATGTTTTAAATGTGGTCTCTTTTTGAGGGTCAAACACTCCACGAAGAAAGTTGGTCTCCTTCAGGGGTTTAATTCAAAATTTCGTCGAGCATCCCCACCCTCCATACGTGGTCCCCCTCCTCCCCCCGGGCCCTTTAACTTCTTCTCCAACTTCAACACCACTTGTTTCCAAGAATAAAGGAAACAAAATGTTGCTTAGGTGCTATGGAACGACATTCCGACTGAAGTCAGAAATCTTCCATCTTCAAGTCCATTTAAATCCTTTATTCATAAATCCGACCTCGCCAAAATGTTTGATAGTAATTTCTGTAAAAGCTAGACGTTATGTTCCACAAATCCCTTTTACATTTTAAATTTTAGTGGGTTAGGGTTAGGAAACTTTACTGTAATGTTAAGGTGTCCACAATTAGTGGAAGGGACTGATCTTTCTGCACACCCTCTGCTAAATAACACCAACATGTTAATAAAGTTATCAATCCTGTATCTATTAATTTTAACAGTTAAGAGGGCCCTGACTCTAACCATGACACTGGTGATAACTGCTCTGTAATAAATTAGTTAGTTGTTGAAGCTTTAAGCTTAAGAGATGTTTGCAATGATTTGCTGAAAAACAGTTTAAAATTTAATAAGTTGAATTTGTGGAAATAGTGTCAATGAGAGCAAACCCTACCACTTTGGCTTCATCTGATTTAAAATCCTCCACTCTAATGACATCCACCTGTAGAAATATCAACATGGAACCCATCTCATGTCTTGCAAGAAATGCTACAACTGTGTGTTAAAGTCCCTATGAGGCTTATTTTTTCCCCCTTTTTGAACTTCTCACTTTTCTACAGTGTCTGACGTGTAGTACTTCAAAAAAATTTCCCCCATAGTGTATAAATGCGTTTTAGCGGGCATTTGATTTATATGCAAAAAACTTTGGCCGAGCCAGTTGGGCCCTGGTAAACTAATGATGTCAAAGAAGTAACTTGATCGCATCTCTTCAGAACAAAATATGGAAAAGTGTACGAATAGTAGTCTTGTTGAAAATCTAGTGGTTTTTGTTAAGTCTTTATAGAAGTTACCCTTCGGATGCCGTGAATGTTCTGACGATTCAGAACGGAATTACATTCTTGACTTCTTTGGAATCATTAGTTACCAGGACCCAACTGGATCGGCCAAAAATCAAAGGCCCGCTAAAACGTGTGGATATACAGTACTATGATGGAAATTGTTTTAAAGTACTATGTACACTCCACACACTAAAAATATTTAAACAAAGAGTTAAAAAAACAGTGAAAAAAATAAGCAAGTCTGTGTTGGATTGTCATTCCACAGTATTTCGTCTGAATCTACATTCAGAGCCTTTTGGTGTGGCATATCTTAAAATCTATGCAACAGAGCAAAGTAATACCACTTCTGCATGGTAGATGCCTATTAGATCTATGCACAAGAGTAGTTTCAATTGATTCATAAACTGATACAGATGATTGGGAGGCCATACTAAATTAATATATGGCTGTTGCAGAATCTACATGTACATGTACACACAAAATTATCTATTTTCATAACACCATATTCAAATTAGGAGATCTCTGAATGTGGCATGAATTTAAAATGTCTGTCTGCTTTACAGTAAAGGGCATTTTATCTTTCTTATACAAATGCCAAAACATTTAAGTTTTGTTGAACACATCCCCATCATCATTGGTTCAATTTAAATGATGGTGCTGTTGCAGAATCTATGTTGTGGAATCTACATCAGGTACTTTTATTAATGCAACAACAACAACAACGATAGCAAAGCACTTAAAGAACAAAAATTCATGGCATCTGACAGGATGCGGCGATGCGGATCCGCATAATTCACTGAAATCCGCATCTTCCGCATAATTCCGATATTTTCCGCAAAAAACAAAAGAAATATCTGATATTAGTGATAAAGCAGCTCCTTAACATCCTCAAAAACATAAAGCCGAAGAAATTGACTGTTTTGAAACGCTTATTTTCCTGAACATTGAAGAAAACACACCATTTCGTTCGCAAGATGAAAGTTCGTAAGAAAGATCGTAAGCAGTTTTCGCGCATTTTTTGGCCAATGAGCCTGGACACTAGTTTTTGTTCCTACAATGCTTTCCATTGGACGAGAAACAGTTACAGTTCAGCAAATGACGTAACTGAAATCGTAACTGATAAGAAACTAAGGGCGCGTTCGATTGACCGTATTCCGGAATACGATTACATGGAATACAAGTTAGAAATCCTTCGTTTTTACGGAGATTCACATTAAAAATGTCGAACACCTGCTAAAATGCTATTTTAAACATATCTTTATTATCCTTGTTGCTTCCAAACGCCAGACATACCGTTTTGAATTCATCACTTCACGTATTCTTATTCCGGCATACGGTGAATCAAACGCACTTTAAGTCAATGATCGAGGGAATGGATCGCGCTCCAAAGGTATTACAATTTTGCTCCATTATCTCCAAATTGAAACAAAATTCATGATGAGAAACAAAATAATTTTTTATCGCTTTATTTATTTTACCAAAAGTTGCGGGAAAATCCCAACTGCTAACCCTTTTATTTCAACGGTGAAAGCTGGTCGCAAATTGATGACTCCTCCATGTAATTTAATCACAAAGGGCAAAAATTCAGTCACAAATGCGATTGTATTGGTTGCAATTTCGATTACGGATTTACCGTAAGCATGTAAATACATTGGACGGGCCTAATTAGTAGTTTTATAACTTGTTTAAGTTTCCGCATAATCCGGTGTAATTTCCGCATAATCAACGCATGTTTCCGCATAATATGGCCAAAAATTTCCGCATAATCTTTAATTTTTTTCCGCATCCTATCAGAAGCCATGATTTTTTAAATCGAACTTGCAAGCATAGCAACTACAGTATAATACCAAAATGCAGTTGCATCACTAAAATGAGCGTGAGATGTACCTTAATGAAATGCAATCCCATAAATTTACACTATCGACCACACTACATTACATGCCATATAAAATAATCTCTAAACCTGAAATAATTTGAGACGTCCATCTCACAACATTACTATAATTATTATGATCTTTCCATTAGACAAAACTTATGCACTGTTTATGTTCCCATCACAACTACTTAATCAATAATTATAAAATGATGTTGCTTTTGACTAGAAACTACGTTGGGAAGACTAGGGCGTAAAAAATGCAGCAATGAAACATTTGAGTCAAAAACTGACCAAACTTTGAAATTTGAATGACACCCAACAGTAACATTTAGTTAAACAGAGAAGCAGTCCGTAATGTGGGTACATGTAATTCTTCTATTGGTGAGGGTACAAGTACCAGCTCCTCACACTGTGTGTTTGATGGAGAAGCTCTTGGCACGGAGGGCTTAGATATCAGGGTGTGCTCTTGGCAGCCATCCCTTATGAAGAACTGTGAGTTCTTAGCAATTAACAGGGTTGAATCACTCCACTTTGCCACATAGTGGACAGAGTGTGTGTGAGGGATAGCCCTGCAATTCTGCCATCTAACAGAGAGCTTATCTGACACATCTTTAACTTGCTGCTCAGAGACGAACAAGACTGATCTTTCTGCACACCCTCTGAGTAGTCTCAAAGAACTCCTCTGCACTGGTTACCACTGCATTACTTTGTAGGATTGAATGCCATACTGCTCTCTTCACCTCTGCTCCTATTCCATCACAAGGTACTGGCTTCACTTTCAAAGTCTTCCTGATGAAACAAAACACTGGAAGGGTTGTATCTATTCTTGAACTGGGAGGCAGCACCATCGCTCCAATAGTGAACCTTGTTTACTTTAGTTTCTTTCTTCATATCCTCAAGTACAGCTGTATGGCTGAATTGAAGGAGTACACACTTGATTTATCATGGGACAATTCATCACTGACCACAGCAATTGCTTTATGCTGCAAGTCTCCCTGGTGATCTCTCAGGTACACAACTGCTGTGAACAGAGAACTTAACCATTTCATTTTACCAATGAGCTGTCATGATCTCATGCTGGTGTTTCAGTTGGAAGTTTTCATCAAAATCTTCATGGATGAAGATTTCCCCTTGAGGTGCGTTTTCCTTCAAATGTTTCAGCTCTTCATACCTTTCTTCGATAAGCTTCCAGTTTTCTTTTTTTTTTTTCATCATTTTTCAACTTTTCTCAAAACTTTCTGCTTCCTTCAGTACTGCTAGACATAGTTTTCATTCAGCAATTAGTTCTGACATGCCTTACAAAGTTGGCAAGCCAACTAAAATTACCCACAATACTCTATAAATGTGAACTGCACATGCTCAGTAATTTGCTAGTGTCAGTTCTGTTAACATTGACCGAAAATGGTAAACAGTTTAAAGAGATAAATTAAGCCACAAAATAGTGGATTGCACTGAAAGTGCAGGCATTTATGATTTTGTTCCCCACGTGAATGGAAAAAGTATTATGTTAGAAATCTGCTCTATATTCTATTATTTTGGTTTAAATTATGGGAAATATTAGAGTTAACTCACAACAGTTGTAGTTCCTTCAAGAGAATTGTAGATTCCATAACAGAATTGTAGATTCCGCAACAGAAAAAGGCTATTTTTTTTTTGCCCTTAGAAGAACAAATTCAAGATATATTGGTGTAGTACAGCTTTACCTCTAGGTGTGAATTAGAACTTACCAAACTTGTTTTTTTTTTTTTTTGACATTTGCTCACTAATAAAGAAAACTTTTTCGTGTCAAAATGTTGCGGAATCTACAATTTGCACATGGAAGGCAAATGCTGCTTAGCTGTAAAGACAAGGTTGGGGTGAACTACTTGTTTTAGAAAAAGAACCCATATTAGAAGATATCTAGAGGTCTTACTAAAAGTTCCAGCTTTTAATTGTTTCTTAACCAAACAAGATAGTTGTAGATTCTGCAACAGCTATTTCATGCTTGTTGATAATTAATTATAATGCAATTGTGCCGACTTGTCGATGGAAGGCACCTTTTGTAATGTAAAATTAAGACACTGTACTACAATTTAAAACATACAGTATCTGGCTCTAGTTTGAAAACTTTTAAAAACTGATGTCCAGGTATTAGCATACCTCATGAATGACCCATAAATGCCAAAGATTGAAACTGAACCTTTCTCTTTGGAATCATGCTGTTGCTGTCAAGTTTTGGATA